>CM067074.1:2170955-2603455 GCA_033980235.1 Diadema setosum | reverse complement strand
ATACATCAAGATATCACAGGTTTTCAGTCCTGCTAGAAATACTTGTTTCGGCTAGATAATATATGCACTTCGTGTTGTGCAGAAAATCAGCTTGAGTAAAATTTCTTCAGTATGAAAAATTGAAAGCAGATAGACTCAGTGCTCCTGCATTTTCCTTGCTATTCAAGTTTCTTTATCTTTTTTTTTTTTTTTTTTTCAATGGCATTCTATTCAGAAATTGAAATGTACAGTAGTACCACAATGGGTTGCACAGCCAAACAATAACGGACTGCATTTTAGGTATACTGTAGTTAAAACATCTCCCTTAGAATATCTCCATGGCACAATACCATTTTTGAATTTTGCTTAATAAATTTTGGATCTTGCTTAATAACATCAAAGCACTGAGTATATATTTGACAAAAACTGGCCATACAACTTTGGGCAGCAGTAGAATGGCACACAGGACTTCTTCACAACTCAAATGAATTATTATAAATGAATTCAAAATTTCACAACATACTTGAGGGAGTGATTGGGCCAGCCTCTGGGCAAAAATACCAGAGTGTGACAGAGAAGCAAATATGGGATGAATGGAGAAAGACCTTGAGATAGTAAGTAAACACTTCTAGCTGATACTGTGTTGTTTAGATACGACAACTTTATCATGTGCATGTACATACAAAAATTATACAAGTAGCACCCTTACTCTTAGTTCTCTTGCAAAATTCCCGAGCTACTCTTGCAGCTTCCTGTCACTGGAAAACTTCCTACTTTATTATCTCATATTATAATATGTCCACATTTCTCTTTATATTTCTCATATATATAATCACATCCTTAATCCACATATTCATAAAGTCACAAGCATAATTGCACAATAATTTACTACAAAAGGCAGTATAAAGTAAAACTGATACTGATGTCATCACAATATTAACATTACCTACATTACAAATATTTCAGGAAATTTGGAGTACTGATCATAACGTCAAAAATTAGACAACTAAAATACGCTTTTTTTAATAGTGAGAAAGCTTTCAATATATACTATAGAATATCAACTATATCTTGGCAGAAACACTATTTGCACAAAATTGCATATGGCAGCATTTTCTCCTATCTATGTATTTTGCACCATTAACTGTTATGATTAGTTTATTGACCCGTTGAGGATGAGGTGATTTTGCTATAACATGCATTTCCCATAGACACCCGCCCGAGTATACACGGGCCTAGTCTTCAACTGGCTAAATTTGGGAATGTACAACAGCTGTGTGGAATCTGTCTTTTTATGGTGTACAAAAAAAAAAAAAAAAAATTACAAGATGAGTGGCCGGAATGGCAATATACAGAATGTTCCATCAAGAAGTTTGCCATCATAATTATGACTTATCGACTTTGGCTGCTTTCCTTAATGACATTATTATTTTTTTAATTTTTTAAACACATGCATCAAAGATTGTCTTTCACTTTTTATATTGTATAGAATAAGGAAGAAAATTCCCTTAATTTCATCAATCAAAATATAATCTTTCTTTATAGTTTTAATTTGCCAACTGTTCACAAACATACAAAAAATCTTTGATACATGGACACGTTTATCAAATCATTGAGTAGAACAATAACTGTATTTCACTAAACTACCCCATATGTACAATAATTTATTTTACACTATTGTGCTTTTGAGTGAGAGTGGGTCATTATACAAATGACGCACAGGTATGAGTGTGTTAGTCAGAATTGCATGTACGTGCATAAGATAACTATGGAATGCTTAACCAACGATGCGAAGCCGAGTGGGTTAGGGCTAAATTCCATAGTTTTCACTATTCCGATCGACGCACTAAGAGACATGTGCATCAACTGTGTTATAGAATGGGTAATTCTCTTGCCAAAAATCAATTTTTTTATCATAATATACCCGAAGGCAAATTTACTGGATGCATTTCCTTTTTGGCTTGGCTTGCCATAGACAAGAGCCTGAAAACCATGCATCCAGTATTTACTGGATGAATGAAATTAAAGTACTGGATGCATGGGAAAATGTACTGGATGCATAATCGGCGCCTTGTACTGAGTGCGCGAATGCTTGCTTTTAATAGCGCGAAAACCTTTGATACAAGTGCGCTGACTCTTGCTACAAGTGCCCAAGATGTTTACCACTGTGACTCAGCGTGGCGCCAGTAAAAAAAAAAAAAATGAACGCATAGCTCTCGACCACTGAAATAGCAGGATTCTCGCTATCCATTCTATGACACTTGGTACAACTGTACCTGAGTGGCTTCTGTCAGGTTGCGTTGAGTTTCCTCCTGAAGTCAACTGACCGGTCAGCTTGGGGGTCATCTTCACTCACACCTTCTCTTACCAGTCCCTCCATGCCAATTTGCTACATATAATGCAATGGTCAAGAAAACATGGGTCAGCAAAGCAACACAGGGTCTGCCAACCCCCACAAACCATAAAAACATAATGAAGAGTAAAAACATGTTTTGTTTGTTGGTTTTGTTTTTTTGTTTTTTTGCTTGTTTTTTTTATATTTTGTTTGCTTTTGGTTTCTTATTTGTTTTTGTTTTCAAATTCATATTCTGGATGAACTGAGCACACTATATCGAATTTCACTCCCCCCCCCCCCATAAAAAAAAAACAAAAACAAAAACAAAACAAAAAAATCTTAAATTCTGATGAAAAAAAAAAACATGCAGAATACTACAAAAACATACTGCAGTGCACTCCCGTTATAATAGCAAAATTCCGGTAAAAACAAAGTAAAAATTCAGGCCGCAACACAATCAGCTCTATGTTTTTTATTGTTTATTTCTTTGGTTATAATGAAATTTTGATTTAACAAAAAAAAAAAAAACCTGCCGGTCCCGAGGACTTCGTTAGAATAGGAGTCAACTGTAGGTGGCAGCTCTGCAACACAGTATCAGCATATCGTCGCTGGGGCCACAAGACCTCGTATCTACAAAATGTCAAATGTTCAGGAGAGCCTAAAAACATGGTGGCCAAAGCACTACAGTGAATGGGACAGCCATATTCTTGGACAAGCTGAGGTGGCTTCATTTTTGGAGTAAGACAGTTGGGATTTGGACAGGACATCACTTAACCCATTATTTGACCATTAATCCAAAAAAGTCATTTTCACCAAAATTGCAGATACAAGGTCTTGTCACCCCAGCGACGATATGCAACAGTAAAGGACATTGTAGGCCTACATGTGTACCAAAACACAGTACGAGGAACAATATGGGACAACAATTGTACACAATATAAGGCATTGGTATTTTGTCTACAGAAATTAACATCTCAAGTCTGTTATTTGAGAATTATTCTATCTCCCTGATCACTTTGATGTGCACATTTTATATTTTTTTAAACAACATTAAGGAGGATTTTTTTTTTCCACTTCACCTGGTTAGCATGTGCTATGGGGATGGCAACCAAGTCTTTCCAGGAAAAAAAAGATGAAAGTTACCGGTTGTGTAAACTTTCACCATTTTCTGATTCAATGTCTGATATTTTTGAGGCACCTACGTGTACAATACCACTTTTTTTTTTCAGATTACTCAATTCAAAACACTGAATTTGACATCACATGGAATTACACTTTTAACCATTTCTGTGCTTTGACTGCTGATTGGCTCACAAAACCCTATAGGAATGCTGCGCACTGGCACTCGGCCAACCAATCCCTGACCAGTAAAAATCACTCTTGGACTAGTAACTTTTTCAGGAACGGATCCATCAAACATGGGGAAACTGGGTACCTACTGGCCCGATACACAGGTGTGACCAGTAGAGAAAAAAAAAATGGGTTTGTGTGTAACCCTTGCCTATAGTGGTGTATACACTGGCCAAAGTCCTTGGCACAGAAAGGATATTAGCTGAATCAAATACTGTATTGAGCTGTTGTTTTCGCGTACAGATATTTTCGCAAATGACGACGTAATAGACATTTTCGCGAGATGTTGTTTTCGCGAATCGTCGCCAACGCTTACATTAATGCTCTATTAGCACAGTGCATGGAGTCATTTTCGCGTGTTGTTAAATTTGCGATATGACTGTGATTCGTGAAATTCGCGAAAATTAAACCCTCGCGAAAATAACAGCTTATAATATACAGTATACGTTTCGCAGGGTACACTTACTATCAACCTTTGCAGATCTAGGCATTGATGGATGATTCATCTCTAACTAATCTCTCTGGCGTATCTCTTCTCCTGAGATGTTCTGGCTTTCTTTTTCTGCAACAAAACAAGATACATCAACCTGGTACAGTATGTTTTCTGTGAAACTACTTATCTCATTGATAATGATGATAAATTCAAAATGCATTGCGTATGTGACCATGCATCACAAAACGAACAAAAATTTGCACCCCTTAATTTCATGCGAGGACTCACAATAAGGTGAAATGTGTCACCCGAGTCAATCTGGAGTTTTTCATATTTTCCAAAAGAGCTATCCTTGTTCTACATTATTCTTTACTTTGAGATCATAACTTGAATGGGAAAGTGTGTTTCCAGCAAGTTTTCTACAACCCATTTTTGGGGGAGAATAGATTGATCAGTTATGTCTTTGCGTCCCCTTTTCATTTCTTTCAAATCATTTACACACTCTCCACTTTTAAGTCTAATAACTTTTGAAAGGATAACTCCACTGCTTTGAAAGTTGACATTAATCACAGTTATAATGTGTTAATAGAACATGCTAAATATTTGCTTAATCTGATAATCTCTTCATTGTTGTTGCTCCGGTTGTTTACACCCTGTGTTTTGTTCCTTTCATTGCACAGCTAGTATGGATCAGTAAAGATTAAGCGATTGAAGAGACACTGTACTTCAGAGTCTCTTTTCTCAGTTTGTACTTTCCGAGAGTGTACACTTTCTTTCTAGTAGGCCTATTTAGGGGAGTCCATTTGATGCGAGTTACACATCACTTTAAAGCTTAGAGTCTGCTCTTTAAGAATCTGTTCTCAACTAAAAATCCATGTCTGGCGACTTTTTGTTTGCTTTGTGGTGCAGGGTCACATATATTATCATCCTGCTCGAAACTTTTCAATGAAGATAACACAACAATTGGTAGTCTTTAAAATAGTTATCAATTATCAAAGATCCAACTTTCAGTACAGCCCTTCAAGGCACACTTGATATAGGATTATTGTTATAACACTATGCAATGAAATGACTGAAATTCCTTTCAAATCATTATTATTTGAAACTATCTATTGCTGACCACTCAATATTGTGAATCTATTATCAGGGTTGTCCACGAGGGGTTTTAGCATGTAGCTGCAACATGCTAAAATTCTTGTGCAACATCCTAAAAAGCCAGCAACATGCTATGCAACATCCTCAAGAATTTGCAACAAGCTCAAAGTAAAAGTATTCAAAAATGTGCAAAACATGTGCATAACATAAGAAACATCAAACTATTAGGTACTTTAGATATTTGTGTGCAAAACATGAGAGAGAACATTGAATGTAAGCAGCACAAAGGGAGATAAGCAGCAAAATATCGCGTACTATGTACTCATCGTGTGCGCTCCGCGCATATTCAATTTCTGCAATATTCTCAGATTCTGAGCTTGCAACATGCTAAAATTTCAAGTTGTGGACCACCCTGTATTATTATTCAGTATACAATCAAATTCATGTAAAGTTTGATGGACCAATTGTGATTCAATTCATTCATTTCATTTTTTTTTTTTTCAAACAAAAATGCCTCATCATAAAACCTCATGTTTTTCCAATATAGTTTGACAGTGGACCTGAACAATGAAAGGATGATACTGGAAAAGAAGCCTTACCCTTTTCCCCACTGGAACTCCCACGCACTGAACAGACCAATCATGATCATTATAAGAAAGTTGCCAGCAGCAAACACAGTTACGGCCCAGTCGAATCCCACCTTGTCGACAAGGACGCCCGCTAACGTCGGACCAATGAATGTGCTGCAACGAGAAATGACAGATTAATGAATGTTGTAGAGATATTGTACAAGTGGAAGCAGCATTAGATACACACAATAGTACTAATTTCTGTCAAGGGTAATACATACTCATGGTTGGGACAGAGGTACATGATTCTGGCTACCCCTTGCATCCACGGAAAGACAGTATGAACAGAACTTGAGTCAAGTATTTTGCTGTTTTATTTTGTTTTATTTATTATTATTTTTTTTTGCTCTTCGGGGGGGGGGGGTCTTATTTTCTGATTCTTCTTCTCTTTTTCTTTTGTTTTTCTTTCTTTTCTCTTAGAGACCACTTGTCTGTAGCGGCCACCTGCCGTGTTCGGCCACTAAAAACAATTCTCTATGAGAGAAAACGTATGCTAAAGAACCTATCTGTAGTGGCCACCTGTCCATAACAGTCACTTCTTTCATCTCTTTTGGGTGGCCACTGTAGACAGGTTTGACTGTATTAGTTTTGGTTGCTGTTTTTGTTTTTGTTTTCTTGGAAGAGCCAAAAGTGTACAGGGCTGTACCCCCTGCCTCTCCCCTCCCCCCCCCCCCCCCACTTTCCCTCCATACCCATCCATCCTAGTTCTGTAGCACCTGTGGGAAAACATCCTCAATCTATGGCTCACCCGAGTGCATAGGACCCGTTGAATAGACCAGAGAGGACTCCTTGGGTGGAGAAATCATCGGGCAAACCATACCACCTGGAGGAATAATGATAACAAAAAGAGGAAACTAACAATAAACAAGATTGTGACAGCAGTTACTAGTACTTGTACTTCTTTACGTGCCACATTCGTACACACGACTATTAAAGGAGACCTCCACATAATTTTCAGATTTTTACATTTGAACAACTATAGTTATACTGAGGAGAATTTCAGTATTAAATGATAATTGGGAAGAAGAACAAAAATATTTTTGAAATTTATAACAAGTTGCCATGAACGAGAATGACGACATTGTGGGGACATCATAAGAGCGCATGAGTTGGGGCTCAAGAAAGCAGAACAAAAGAAGAAGGGATGCACAGATTATACACACGTGAGCTCGCAAGCAAGAGATATTGTAATGGATTACACTTCTACATTTCTGAAATATGTGAGTCTCCTATGTCATCATCCTTGTTCAGTGTAATTTGTTTAAGGTTTTTCAAAGTACTAAAAAAAAAAAACCAAAATAAATTCCACAAATCTATACCTGGATCTGTTGATTTATGTACCACATGATGTGAAATTATGAAACTTGTCTGCAATGTCCCTTTAAAGTTAACGGTGTGCCAAATTCGCATATTTTACTCATAGACAGAAACCCGGCCGAACCAATCGATAAATCCCCAAATGCTACAGTACAATGAAAGCGTTTATCACAATTCCATTCCTGTCACACAGTAGCGTGTTATTTTATGTGGTGATTGACTCTCAAGTGTTGTGTTCCCTTAATGGATTTGCAAATACATGTAAATTCTGTTTCTGTCACTGTTTTGTGTGCAAAAGTCATGTCTCAAAAATAATGTACATGCATAGTTACTGGTTACTTGATAGAAAAACAATCATGGATTTGTCATACAATTTACATCAGAGCTTAAGGCATTTTCTCTACAACATTCACAGGTTTTGTAGCATCAAGGACACGAGCACTTATGCTACTCACAGGTGTTCCTACTAGAGATAATTAACTCTTTGCATTGAATCCCATTCCCTCCAGGAACCTGGTGGTCAGTGGAGATTTCAGAATTCAGTATGGAACAGGTTATGACACATGTGTGTGATAATGCATTCATCTCATGCCAACCTACACAGTAAAGCTTCTGGACCACTTTACATTTGAGCATTCTGTGCTATGTTACAGTAGGGTATGGCACCTTTTTGGACAACATCTGGAAGTGGCCTACTTCAGGAAAGGTATGGTACAGTATGGTACGCATTGCTAGCATTCGAGCACTCCACAGGCACAGGTTAAGGACGTTCCTCAGTTAAAGTGAAATCCATGTCATTTTCTTGAAACTTTCCATACCGTACCTTTGACCCATCCGAAGCCCAAATATGTAAATAAAACCATAGGTTCATGTGCTTGTTTTTCTTCTACGGGACTTTGAAGAATATGACTAATCTGCCGTCCTGTACCAAAATGATAGCGTTACATGATCAAGACCATGATTGGCAACAAAATCTGCAATGACAAACGTAAATCCCCATAATTCTTTCAAAATCCACGTTATTTTCTCCAAATTTGCAAGAATTGCAGAAAAGGGTACCCAAAATGAACAAAAGGTTTTAAAGTTAGGGTTTACACTCTCATTCTTCAGCAAGCAGCGCCCTCACGCGGCAGAAAACACCGAAATCTCTCAAATCCTTCTCATCGACGTTTTCTGTTAGGGGTGAGCAAAAGGACAATGTTCATAAAACTTATGCTGTACATTCAAAACCCATGTCAATTTCACGAAACTTTACCAAATTGTAGACAGAGGCTTACTTATTCCAGAAAAACAATCAAAAGTGGGGGTTCATGTGCTCGTTTTTGTGCTAGCAGCGCCCCTATGCGACATATATCATCGTAAGTCCCCAAAATCTGGTCAGGAACCTATGCAGGGATGCCCTGACAGGGTGGGTTCACAAAACTTATGCTGTACATTCAAAACCCATGTCAAATTCATGAAAATTGACCAAATTGTAGAAAAAGGCTCACTAATACCAGAAAAACAATCAAAAGTGGGGGTTCATGTGCTCGTTTTTGTGCTAGCAGCGCCCCCATGCGACATATACTATAGTATGACCTCAAAATCTTGTCAGGAACCTACGCATGGACGCCCTGGCAGGGTGGGTTCATAAATCTCATGCTGTACATTCAAAACCCATGTCATTTTCACGAAACTTCACCAAATAGTAGAAAAAGGCTTAATTATTCCAGAAAAACCATGAAAAGTGGGGGTTCATGTGCTCGTTTTTGTGCTAGCAGCGCCCCCATGCGACATATACCAACGTAAGACTCCCCAAATCTGGTCAGGAACATAAGGGTCGCCCTTACAGGGTGGGTTCATAAATCTCATGCTGTACATTCAAAACCCATGTCAATTTCACGAAACTTCACCAAATTGTAGAAGAAGACCTACTTATTCCAGAAAAATAATTAAAAGTGGGGGTTCATGTGCTCGTTTTTGTGCTAGCAGCGCCCTCATGCGACATATACTATAGTACGACCCAAAAATCTGGTTAGGAACCTATCCAAAGTCGCCCTAACAGGGTGGGTCCATAAATCTCATGCTGTACATCCAAAACCCATGTCATTTTCACGAAACTTGGCCAAATCATAGAAGAAGGCTTACTTATTGCAGAAAAATAATTAAAAGTGGGGGTTCATGTGCTCGTTTTTGTGCTAGCAGCGCCCTCATGCGACATATATCACCGTAAGTCCCCAAAATCTGGTCAGGAACCTATGCAGGGATGCCCTGACAAGACGAGTTCATTAGACTTATGCCATTCATTCAAAACCCATGTCAACTTCACCAAACTTCACCAAAATTGTAGACGAAGGCTTATTAATTCCAGAAAAATAATTGAAATTTGGGGTTCATGTGCTCATTTTTGTGCTAGCAGCGCCCCCATGCGACATATATCATCGTAAGTCCTCAAAATCTGGTCAAGAACCTATGCAGGGATACCCTGACAAGTGGGTTCATAAAACTTATGCTAGCTGTTCATTCAAAACCCATGTCATTTTCACGAAACTTTGCCAAATTATAGAAGAAGGCTTACTTATTCCAGAAAAACAATAAAAAGTGGGGGTTCATGTCCTAATTTTTGTGCTGGCAGCATCCCCAGATGATAGAAATCACCTCACCGGACCCCAAAATCTGGTTATAAACCTCTCGTGGGTGTCCTGATTATAGGTGGGGTTCGTGAATGTCATGCTGTACATTCAAAACCCATGTCAATTTTACGAAACTTTATCAAATTGTAGAAGAAGGGTTACTTAATGCAGAAGAATTGTAAAAATGGGGGGTTCATGTGCTCGTTTTAGTGCTAGCAGAGCCTCCTTGCGACGGAAATCATCGTAAGACCCCCAAATCTGGTCAGGAACCAATGCAGGGATATACCCTGCTAGGATGCGTGAATCTCATGCGGTTCACTCGAAACCCCATTTTCTTAAAAAAAAACAACAACAAAAAAAAAAACACACACACACACACACAAAACATGTTATCATTTCCCTTCCACATCCATAATGATATTATGTGGATGCAAGCGTGGAAAACTCCATATTATTGATATGCACGCTTGTTTGTTTGTCTTACCCACTTGCTGTAACCATGTACAAAAAGTGATAATGGAGGAAGAAGAATAAATGTAAGGAAATGGGAGTTTTGGCATTAGTCTGACGGTCCTCCAAATGAAAAACAAATCTTAATACAATGACGTTGATTGTAGATTGCATGTGTTGGTTGTTGCAGTGGTTGGTAAAGTGCGTGTTGTAAGCTATGGAGAAGTACCTCCCCCCCCCCCCCCCGAAAAAAAAAATTGATTCTCCTTTTGTTACACCTGATTGGTAATAAAAAAAAAATAATATATGAATGGTGAAAGTGATGAATAGTCTTGTTTGTTAACACTTTCGTGACCTTGTATTTTGTAACCAAAAATTAAGAAACCCCACTATTTTGTATTACTAGTAATGACAAGTTTAGATCTAATTTAGATTTTAACAGAGACACTCAGATTGTTTTAGCTGCTAGACCTAAAGATGAAATGTGTGTCATATGCTTGTTTTGTTGTTGTTGTTATTATTATTATTATTGTTGTTGTTGTTTTAACACCTAGTCCGATAGACTAGTGAGTCCTAGACCCCGACTAGGGCCTATAGGCCCTTGGTACCTTAGTACTCGACTTTACCATGTTGATGACCGGATAATGAACTTCATGTCACAAAACAGATCTATGGATTGAAAATGGAAGCAGCTCTGTTCCACTTCCAAGCTTCGCGATTCCGTCAATCAGTGTTGTGCTACAATGACCATGTATATGCGGCTCGGACCGCTGAACTTTGCGTGGTATGTACAGATTGTAACGCGTACAGTCGGCACGCGAGCCGAGCGAGGCCGCCCGGCGCGGCTGCCCGGCGCGGCCGCCCGGTGCGGCCGCCCGGCGCGGCCGCGGTGGGGAGCTGTCGGGTGTCCGTACGTACACATACCACACTCTAGCTCGATCTACTAGCAGCTGCTCAGCTCAGCTAGCTCAGCTCATCACTCGTGCGTGCGCTCCTACGCTCTTTGTTACGTCACTGACACCTGCGCAGCTAGGATGCGCACAAACTCAACTGTGGAACGTCCTTGTAGGTCTGCAGTGCGGTATGCTTTAGGAGAGGGTACGTAAGAATGTGACATACCAACAGCGTTAGCAAAGTTTCAACATTAATCCACACTCACTTGGCAGAGAGGATTAGGTCCAAGAATGCTGGCATGCTGGCCAAACTGTTTGAGACCCCCAGCAGAGACAGAGCAACGGTGATAACCCATAGCTGTCTGGGGAAAGGAGTGAAGAGTTTGTTCGCAAAAACCGATAAGTCCATAATTGCCAAATGGAGATATTTGCGATTAAACGTCAAGAAAAATAAAGAGAATAATAAGAAAATTTGTGCTTCTTTTGACCATAACTTCAAAAATTTACCTTTATATGTATAGTGACCAATATATCCTTTGAAAGGTATTATTTTGTACTTTCTGACTGAGACCATACTTCAAAATCTTCAAAAATGGACTTATCAGTTTTTGCAAACAAACTCTTCGAGTGTAGAATGGAACGCATATTATGAATAAGTAACTATACTGCACAATCAGAAACATTTGCAGCATAAAAATTTTGTAAATTGGAGCCATCAGCTTGTTTGGCCACACGAAAGTTTCCAAAAATGGTGACTAGCATTCAGTGCATTGTGTAGACAAAACTTAAGCATGTATTTTACTTTTGCAAATTTTGGCTTCTAGCAAAATTTTGCAAAGTTTCACACATGCACAAATTTCTGGTTTGACAGCATTTCAAGGGCATATGCCACATCACAAACACTAACAATCAAGTCCTGGATTATTTCTGTTGACAAAACTATTATCACCTCACCATTTACATTACCATACATAATAAGCAACTCTGAAATTTCACTGCATATCTTATACTGACAAAACTTATATGTATTACAAATCAAACAAAATCTGCATAAAATCTGAATGAAAAATGCAGACTTTGCCAAGCTGAAAAAAAAAAAAAAAACTACAGTAATCTCCTAAAATGTGTTGCCAATTTAACAAAGTATCTTAACCCTATTCTAACTGGGCTATTTGAGACCAAGTTTTTACTGGGGGGGGGGGTCAATTTGACCCCCCCCCCCCCCTTCAGATCTCGGCCGCCGATCGCGCGATCGCCGCAAAATTTTGCCTGAACATAGAGCCGGATGTCAACTACAAGATTACATAGTCATACAATAGAAAAATTTTGATTTCATATTTTTTAATAAATTAATTATGCAAATTAACGCATGAAATCATGTTTTCACCTTTAACTCCATCAAAAAGACTGAAGGATTATTAAATTTTTGTGTCAGAGTTCCTCAAGACACATCAAACAATTTTCTAGTAAAAAAATAGTGCAATCAAAATCATTTTCTTTTGTTTTTTATTGTTTTGTTAATTTCTTATGTATTTTATTGTTTTTTCGATCTTTTGTTTTCTGTTGTTTTTTTGCCAAAATTTGTTGGAGGCACTTTTTCAAGCTTATCTACATTAGAATTGATTTATTTCAATGGTTAAAAGTTGAAATAATCTAATTTATATCAATTAAACAAAAAAACACAGTTTGCATTGGATTTGCACACGAAATCATGAATTCGAGCGTTTTTCGGGTTGACATGCATATACTAAACATTGCATAACTTCAGAACGGTGTACCCGGACGTCGCAAATTTGGTCTCAAAATATGCGCGAGACTCGAATGAAAAAAGTCATGAAACGACGCGGCAAAATCTGTGCACATTGAGGAATCATGGCGCGAAACGTCGAGGGGGGGGGTCAATTTGACCCCCCCCCCCCCCCCCCCAGTTAGAATAGGGTTAAACTTTGATGTGTGCACCTGCTTGAACAATCAATGTCCTGAGTCTGACTTAAAATAATAGAGACTGCAGAAAGAAAGCAGAGATAAGATGCTAGTGAGATATTTAATCCTTTGCAAGAACAAACAAACAAAACACATATTTGTCTTACAGAGAGACACAGGATGGAAAATATAAAACTTTACCAATTTCCACTCAAATATCAGATGCATTTTGCTCTCTAATACAAAAGAAACATAATAATAATGACAGTAAATGTATTTGTCTCTGCTTTCTCTTCCCAAAGTCTAATTATGGCAGGTCAATCACAAACACCAGCATCTAATAGTACATCAATGCAATTCTAAACATGGACATACAAACTTTATCAAGACGGCAGACTTTACTTGGGGAGGTTTAGGAGAGGACTTGGACCCAGGAACATGTAGGATAGTCCTATGAAGTAGAAGCCCAGGACCATCATGATCCTAGTGGCTTTCTGCAAGAAAAAAGGGGCCAAAATGAAAGTGATATTGGAAACGCACTAACAAACAGTCATGTATAGTGCAACTAGCACATCTACGGTTTAAAACTACAAAATGCAATGTATACACATGAATGTAAGTCTTGCAATATTTACGGGGAACAAACCAGCAAATGATAAAGAAGTGGTTTGATGTCCAATTCCATTGTGACTTCTGATGACGTGAGTATGTCTAAAATGTGCAAATTCGGGAACTGTTTGGTGGAAATGTGTCACAAAATATTCTATCACTTTTACTTTTCATCTGGGCTTTTTTTTTTCTGCACCTACGAATCTCCACTCCAAGGAAAAAGCACCAACCTCTTGTATCTTTCATAGTGTCATCAACGGTAGGGTCAATCGAAGTATCACAATACATATCAATGCTGTGCAATAGAAATTTATCTGAACATGAGTGAAAATGGGCTTTAATCCTTTCATTTCATTGTGCTTTCTCTGCCAGTCAGCATGCAAATGCTGGGATGCTTTCCTGACAAATTGTTACCTTTTGGAAACAAATTGCCAATAAATAGAAATTATCTTATTCCCTTTTATCCCCATTGTGTCACTGTGGCTAGTATGGCCTGTTAGCTTGAGATGCACTGTATTACACCTGATCGCGAACTTTTGAGCACTCGGGTAAAGTTTGGATGGATTATTGCATGCTAACGAGAGAAAAAATACAAACAAACAAATGAGTTAGCGGGTAGTAAAGAGCTTCTGGATCACAAGAGAAAGTGTACTTACTGTTTTGTCTCCAATATACCCCAGAATTGGAGCCATAATTCCGTACCCTCCACCAACCAGAAAAAATAAGACTCCAACAAGAGATTTAGAGACTTTTAGGGGTGGCTGGAAAAGAAGAAAACGGTATTAGTCATACAATACTTTAGACGTGGAAGATTACGCATTCTCATACACACACACAGAAAAAAGAAAAACCCAGAAAAATAATGAAGAAACAAACAAAAAAGCAAAAAATGGAAACTGCGTATCCAGTAGTAGCCAGCCAGCAGAGTAAAACAAAGTGAAAGGGGGCCTACATGTAAGCTTTCGATACAAGCAGAATCTTTGTCAAAGTCAAAATGACCACATTTTAAAAATTTTTATTGAAAATTTTGATCAAAAGCTAAGGCCCTCTTCAACTCCAATCCATGAGAATACATGTACAAGGCCTATAGATCATAACAAGACAACCCAATTTGCTCTGCTACAGGTTGCCTTCATTTGACTCAATATTACATGTACAGTGATTTAATCTTGATGTGTGTGGGAGTTTATTTTTTGATTTTTTATATTTTTTAATATCATTATTATCTTTTTTAATGCAGATAATAATATCTGAATATGAATTAGGCACTAATCCCTAGAACTTTAATATTTGAATGACACTGTACATTAACATGCTTCAGCTCATAAACTCTGACCCTTGACCTTTTGTATGTATCTGTTGACCCCTTTTATTAAGAGTATGACAACATGAAGTACAAAAAATATGAAAACACAGCAAAACCCTTTTGCCAGTTCATTGCACACACACACACACACAAAAAAAAACCAACAACCAAGAAACAGTAAGTAATACAAAAATGAAACAATCATACAAGCAATTACACAGTGAGGCATTTAACCTTCCACTCACATTAGTGAGATGTACCGAGAGGGTGGGGTCGATGAACCCTATACAAGCGCTACTCCAAACAGAGCCTATGAGAACGACCCAGATGGCAGGAATTTTGGCAACGTTGAGTAATGAGCCCGGCTTCTCTTCTCCAGACAATGACCCTAGAAAAATTGAACGGGGAATTGAAATGGTGTGTAAAACATTATCGGGATTTCTGTGCTAATCAGCACTCAAAGCAAAAAGATGGACAAAATTCCTGCTGCCTAAAAATAAATTCTTATAACCTGCATTTTTAAGACAGTGGAATAATTGCTATAATATTTGCTCTATCAAAACCCATCAACAACAAGCGTGATGTAACTATTCTTAATAGCACCATCCATCAAATTAATACAATGATAAATACCAAAGAGTATTGTGACTGTTAAAATTCATCAAGGGCGATTATTCTCCCTTAATTATTGTACTGTGCAAGTATGACACAAAAATGACACACTACTATAATACAAAAATCCCTCACAACATAGACATGAATTATTTCCAAGCTCATTTGATTACATTTTTCAGCTTTTGTTTTTCTGCAAGGTTTCACTTTCCTTGGATATTTCAGAAATATTTAGAAATCAGATCAAATGTACTGTGTTTTGACTTTTATAGATAGCTTATCACAGGAACTAGCCTAAACCACTGTTGCTTTTGTGAAAGACACTACATGTACTTGAGCCAGTGCCCAGTGCAGCAACTGCTTTCATGTGCAGCTGATACCCAAATGATTGCCTTGATACCAGTTACCATGGAAACAATATTTTACATCATCAAAGAGGATTCTGTGCACAGGCTTGGCTGGTGTTTTGACCTTTGAAGATACTGTATATGCCAATATTTTCGCATACAGATATTTTCGCGATTCACGGTATCAGTGGCATCTTCACATGTTGTTAAATTCGCAATTGATACTAGCAGTAGTAGGGTCTACTGCCAATCCCGAGAAACACGTTCAAACACTTGCCAACATACTCGTAACATTTTTCCATTTGCATTGTGACTTCCCAAACATGAAAATAGAAAAGACACAGTAGAAGATTTATAAAATGAAACAATTACGGCATTCACAAGTACTCAGTAGGCCTACCCACCAAATGTTGCAACAAATAGATAGACGACAAAGTTCAAGAGCTGCGCTAGCGCTAGCGAAAGTTTTACATGCATCCTATTATACATGGCCCTGTCACTGTACACAAGTGTTGCTCTAGCTGCGCACAACGTCTATATGGTTGGGCTAACATGCATCCTAACTACTATACGACCCTGCGCACACAGTGTCTGGTTGGGGTACATGCATTCCTAGGCCTCACCCAACCACGTCGAGCTGGTGTTCGTTTGCTTAAGGTGACGTAGCACGGAGATTGCACATTTTACTGCACTTTTAGCATTGTTCTGCACTTCCACGATGAGTCGCACTGTAGCGTACGTACTAGTAATATAGTATATGTACACACTGGCCGGTGTAACCGTGACAGCCGCGTTCTGGACGGCCAGCGTTGGACGCATTTTGTCATCAATTTGTACATAAGGTATGACAGGGTAATATTTTCGCGTGTCTTTAATTTTGTGATCATCCCAAAGCTCGCTAAATTCACGAAAATAAAACCCTCTCAAAAATAACGCCGTCGGCGTATTAACAGTACTCACTGACAGACGGTAGTATCCACATATCGATGATGGTGAGAACCAAAGACGTTGTACCAAGAACGATGAAGGGAAGTCTATAGCCACCAATCTACAGGAGGAAGGTGAACAAAATAGGGGCATTGCATTTGTTACTTTATCGCTTACAGTTTGGAAAATCCATTCAAGGTCAGAGATAAAAATCCTGTCATACACACACGCACACACATACACACAAATGTATTGTGATGAATTACGTATCATAGAATTACTGAGCGGGTGTAAAGTGCTGAATTAGGAAGAGTAGCCACTCCATCTATAACACCTCCCTGGTGCTATTATGTTACGAGGGAAACATCAGTGCATACTCACCCCATAGAACAAGCTCCCAAGTGGTGGACCAATGGCAAAACCAAAACCACTAAATAGCTCAAGCATGCCCTGGGTGGGAAAATAACAACAACAACAACAACAAAGGAAATAAGAAAGTACAGTCCAACAGCTACGTGTATGTATGTGACGTGGTTGCACTAACATAACTTGTAGAGACTTTCTCCTTCAAGGGAAACACCAAGAACCCGTTTACAGTGCGAGGCTCGGCCCCGGCTCAGCCACGGCTGAGCTCACCTTCAGTTCAGTGTAAAAGCGCAAAAGGCCAAATGCGGGGCCAAAATTGGCCGCACATTTGGCCACGCTCTGGAGGTGGTCTCGGCCACGGACGAGCCGCGGTTGAGCCCGGCCTTTTCTCTGTGTAAACGCAAACTGGGCCAAATGCGAGGCCAATTTTAGTCGGGCTTCCAAACCCTCTGCCCGTACTATTTCACTATTCAGGATATTAACCCCTCAACGTCGAAAACTTGTATAGTTTAAGGTGGTTTTATCCTGCACAGGATTTTTTCCTTCGGCAAGGCCTTTGCCCAATGGCGACTTCGTAGACTTCGTCGCCACGGAATCCAGTTTAAAAAGGGTCTGAAAACCAGACTATACCAAATGGCGTTTGTTTACAAGCAGAGTGCCACTAAGACAAAATATTGAAAGGTTTGAATTAAAAGCATGGGCGAGCCCGGCAGTGTAAACGGACAAAATTGCGGGGCACAGCCCCGCATTTGAGGCTGATGGGCTAGGCCGCGGCTCGGCCCAGCCCCGCAGTGTAAACAGGGTCCAACAATAATCACGTGCCTGATAATGATAACAACAAAAATTAAAGCAGTTATGATAATAACAACAATGATATTATTATACAATTGGTAAACAAAGAGTCACTTGCACGATTTTTGAAGCTGTTTAGATACCGTAAATAAACATAGATCTTGAGAACCCTGCCTTTTGGAAATGACAGAAAAACAAAGTCCATTCTAGTAGTCTTCCAGTTGCAAAAGTCAGATAATACAGGTAGTTACGGAGGTTAAGTAGTGACAAGCCTGCAACGTATGCAGAAAGTAATACAACTATCTTTTAGAACATAGTGCTTATCACACAAGAGAAGACAACTTACGTCGTATTGCGCCACGTTATCCGGAAAGACTTGTGCAACAATGGCCATTCCAGACGTTACTGTGGCGGCTGATCCCAGCGCTTCAAAAGCACGGATGACAAAGCAGAACGCAAGGAACACATTTTTCTGCATGATTCCATCAAGAAACCTATAAAGAATCCACAAAGGATCTCTCTCAGCTAATTTCTTTGTACATGGCAGGACACTAATGTCTCCTCTGCTTTTGTTGCAACAAAATGAAAATTCAGGTCCCAAAATTATGTCTACCGGTATTATCTTTCTACAATACTTTTAAATTGTTTTACGAATGTAAGGAAATTCAAGTACAAGAAAAAGAAATGTGCCAGTGCGAAGGATTTTGTTTCATTGGGAGTTACCTGTATTAGGTGTTTTTTTTTTTACTTGTGCATTTGTCCATTTTCATAGGAAAGCGCACTACATATGTCACCCTGCACCTCAAAACAAACAAAAAGTCGCCAGACATGAATTTTTAGTTAAGACCATATTCTGAAAGAGCAGACTTTAAGCTTTAAAATGATGTATAACTCAAATAAAATGGACTCTCTTAGCCTATCTAAATATTGGAAAGAAAGCACAAACTCAGGAAAAGTGTGAACTGAGAAAAGAGGTTCTGAAGTACAATGTCTATTCAAGCGCTTAATCTTTTATCAAACCTGTGCTGGCTGTGCGATGAATGGGACAAAAAACAGGAAGGAAACCACCAGAATAGCAACAATGAAGGGATTATCGGATTAAATTGAAATTAAGCATGCCTCATTAACACATTCTGTCCATAATCAATACCAACTTTCAAAGCAGTAGCACTATCCTTTCAAAAGTTATTAGAGTTGAAAGTGAAGAAATTGGAAAAGGTTTTTCAGAAATGAAAAAGGGATTCTACAGACACACCTAATCAGACTATTCTACCAAAAATGTTCGAGATAAACTGCTAAAAAACACACTTTCCCGCCCGTTATATGATACCAAATTTTAGCATAATGTAAAAGAAGACCCACTCTTTCAGAAAATATGAAAAAGTCAAATTCGGCTAGGTTGACCCATTTCACTTATTTTCAGTCCTCACGCAAAATCAGTGTGTGCGACTTTATGTTCGTTTTGAGGTGCACGGTCACATATAGTATGATTCACTATTTTTCATTAATTTCATGCAGGCAATTAGTTTTGACATTTGTCGTTGAGGCGTTGTGACATTTGCAGATTATATACATATAGACCGGGGGCCCAGAAGATTTATTCAGCTGAAAAGGGTCACACTTTTTGATGGTCTCATCATATAGGGATGTGTCCAAGGGTCAATAAAATGCATTGCTGGCAAGTCGCATCCTGTACCGTAAGCCTAGGGACCACAAAAAGGGACCCCGAAAAATGGATTTATTCAGCCGAAGGGGGTCACGGACAAAAGTTGGTGGATATTGTTCCTTTGGGTGTACTTATCATGAAAACAGCAACGCCAGCTATTTTATCCTGTACGGGGCCCCAGACAGTAGCCCCAAAGGGCCCCAGAAATATGGTGTTATTCAGCTGAAAAGGGTCACGGCTAATTTCTTTTGCAATGGAAGTAGTTTCCATCAGAGATATCCAAAACACCAATGCCAGCTATTTTATCCTGTGCGGGGCCCTAGACAGTAGCCCCAAAGGGCCCCACCCCCATAGGCCTACGTACAAACACACACAAACATTGATTTTATTCAGTTGAAAAGAGTCACGGCTAATTTCTTTTGCAATTGAAGTAGTTCCCATCAGAGATATTCAAAACACCAATACCAGCTATTTTATCCTGTACGGGGCCCCAGACAGTAGCCCCAAAGTGCCCCACCCCCCATAGGCCATACGTACAAACACACACAAACATTGATTTCATTCGTGCAGCTGAGAAGAGTCACGGCTAATTTCATTTGCAATGGAAGGAGTACCCATCAGAGATATCAAAAACACCAAAGTCAGCTATGTTATCCAGTACGGGGCCCCGGACAGTAGCCCCAAAGGAGCTCCCCCCCCCCCCCCCTCCCCGACACACACACCCACACTAGTTTCATTCAGCTGAAAAGAGTCACGGCTAATTTCTTTTGCAATGGAAGTTGTACCCATCAGAGATATCCAAAATACCAAAGCCAGCTATTTTATCCTGCACGGGGCTCCAGTCAGTAGCCCCAAATTGCTCCCTCCCCCCCCCCCCCCACACACACACACACATTGATTTTGTTCAGCTGAAAAGGGTCATGGCTACTTTCTTTTGCAATTGGTAGTAGGCATACTCATCAGAGATATCCAAAACACTAAAGCCAGTTATTTTATCCTGTACGGGGTCCCAGACAGTAGCCCCGAAGTGCACCCACAACACACACACACACACACACACACACACACACACACACACACTAGTTTCATTCAGCTGAAAAGGGTCACGGCTAATTTCTTTTGCAATGGAAGTAGTACCCATCAGAGATATCCAAAATACCAAAGCCAGTTATTTTATCCTGTATGGGGCCCCGCACAGTATAGCCCCAAACACAGGTAATTTCTTTTACACTGGAAGAAGTACCTATCAGAGATATTCAACACAACCAGGCTAGTTATTTCATCCTGCACAGAGCCCTAGACAGTAGCTCCACAGTGTCCCATCCATTATACATGTACTGTGAATCAGCTGAAAATGGTCTTACAAATTCTTTTGTAACGTTAATATCAGGGCCTACTGCACAGAGATATCACAAACACTAAAGCAAGTCATCTTATCCTGTATACGGGGTCCCATAGGTTACAGTAGCAAAACACTCAAGAAATTTGCAAAGGAAGCATACTTCTGTATAGTGCACAACCAAGATGACCATATTACGAAAACCAGTCATTTCATCTTGTACTGGGCCCAGGTTACAGTAGCCATAAAGTGCCCCTCCCCCACATAATTATTATGACATCATTTAGCTGAAAAAGAGTCATAGTTGTTTTTCTTTTACAATCGAAGTAGGCCTTAGTTTACATCATACATGTAGATACCCAAAACATCAAAGCTTTAGGTTTTCCCAGCCAATTTCGCACTTTTGTTGGTTCATTAATTTTGATAGAAGGTTCGAATTCGTAAAATGGGTATTCAAATTGGCTGGTACCCTACGTTCATTCAAATTCGCCTTGACTTGCCGAAAAGTGTATTTCAGTCATTAAATTTCGCGAAAGACAGTCAAATTCCAAACGTGTTCATTCAAATTCAAATCATGCTATTTCTTTGTTTCAGATCTTTTTAACATGTCTTTCTATGTGTGTTTTCGTTTCATCTATAAATTACTGTTATAAAGCAGTAAAAGTGTTATATTTCTTATCTAGTATAACTGGATTTGGTTGTTCTGTAACCAGACTGGTAACGCTCCTTCTCTTTCATATACATGTCATTATAGGCCTATACGTGTACCAGTAATGCAGCTTAACTTCATTTTTTATAGTCATGACAGCACAATATATACAGACGTATATCTCTAGAAGACATAGAAAGAATTATTAAAAAAAAACATTTGAGGATCATAACCTTGACTTCTTGTAACTGGCCGACCGCTCGTAATAAAGCGCTTGTAACGGCCAGATAATTTGTGGCTTCTTACTTCTTTGGATTAAAAAAGCATGTTAAAAAATGGTGTCAAAGTCTCTTAAACGAATACGAAGACATGAAATGCTATGATGCTTACAAAACAATAACTACGACGAAAGAATACAAGGAAAGAGGCCAAGCATGAACATATCTGTTTAATTGACTGCAGAACATGTTAAATTAGATGGCCAGAAATCAATTTGAATGAACGAGCGCGGCATGTAATCACGTGACTATATCATTATGAATTTATGAATGAACGGATAGTGGAATGGTACTTGTCTTTATATGGATTTCAGTTGAAAAAGTGTTATTTAGAATAAGGTTAGAGGTAATGTGAATGTTTCAAAATAAATTTGAATGAAGAGATTAATATGACATTGAACTACCATGTCATCTAGGCGAAATTTTTGCTAAATTTAATTCAACTATAAAGAATTCGATTAAAAGAGGTGCGATATTGGCCCGGATGCAGGGCCCTTGACAGGTATAGCCCCAAGGTATTCCCACCCCATATGAATTAATTGTTTTTAGGTGAAAACAGTCATGTATGCCTATTTTCCTTGGCAGTGGAATTAACAGCTGAGATACGTATAAACACAAACCCATCCAGTTAAGGGGCCCCGAGCCAGTAGCTGGAAAGTGCTCCCGTATTATTTTATTCTAAGTGAAAAGAATCATTGCTATAATTTCTTTTGCAATGGAAGTAGTACTCAAGGAGGTATCAAAAACACCGAAACCAGTTATATAGCTGTACGGGGCCCCACGGAGTGTTCCTAAAGTGTCCCCACATGTAATTCCACTATCAAGATCTGCATCCCGATCTATTCAATCTGTCAGATCGGGAGAGAGCGGCAAAAGTCTACGGGGACCGGGAGCATCGTAGCAGCAGCGTTTGGATGATGGGTTTGGATCTGGCAATTTTACAGATCGGGAAGAAATTTTGAACTGGTTCAAAATTTCTTCCTCATCTCCCCATCAAGATTGACCTATTTTGAATCGTAGCTCAAACAGGGAGAGAGCAGTGACAGTGTAAATACCGCGGGATGAGCGTAACAATTCCAGGTTTTTCTGACCGTAGTAACAGCGGCACAAGAACGGGAAATATAGTCTAAACTAGACACCGACGACATGGTCCCGCTGCTGCGCCGCTTTCTTCATCAAAGCACGACCTTCCCCCTTTAACGACGCTCTCACTAAGTTCTCTACTCTCGTATAAAATCAAGGCCTGTTCCTACGACGCTTCATTCCTGCTTCGATAACGCTGTTGGCCGCTTTAGCTACGCTGTTCCTACGCTTTCCCAGACTCAATTATGCACGTCTTCCGCTCTCGCCGCTCTAAAATCGAACGTAGCCGATACGCTGGAAAATGTTTGCCAGAACAGCAAAACTGATGATGATGAGGAGGACGCGTTGTCGTTGTCGCGAAGATGAAGACGAAGGAGCGCATATTTAAGAAGAAGAGATGCAAACAATAAAGAGAATAAAGCAAAACACTTCGGAGCTACTGTACGGGACCCTGTGCAGGATAAGATATCTGACTTTGGTATTTTGATATCCGATGGATACTACTTCCATTGCAAAAGAAATTAGCCGTGACCCTTTTCGGCTGAATGAAACCAATATATATATGTGTGTGTGTGTGTGTGCGTGTGTGTGTGTGTGTGTGTGTGTGTGTGTGTGTAGGGGGCACTTTGGGGCTACTGTCTGGGGCCCCGTACAGGATGAAATAACTGGCTTTAGTGCTTTGGATATCTCTGATGAGTACTACTTCCATTGCAAAAGAAATTAGCCGTGACCCTTTTTCAGGTGAATGAAACTATTGTGTGAGTATGTGTGTTGGGGAGGGGGGGGGGGGGGGCACTTTGGGGCTACTGTGCTTTGGATATCTCTGATGAGTACTACTTCCATTGCAAAAGCAAGTAGCCGTGACCCTTTTCAGCTGAATAAAATCAATGTGTGTGTGGGGGGGAGGGGGGGAGGGGGAGGGGGTAAGGGGGCAATTTGGGGCTACTGTCTGGGGCTACTGTCTGGGGCCCCATGCAGGATAAAATAACTGGCTGTGGTATTTTGGATTTCTCTGATGGGTACTAATCTTTGGGGGTACTGTCTAGGGCCCCGTACAGGACAAAATAACTGGCTTTGGTGTTTTGTATGTCTCTGATGGGTACTACTTCCATTGCAAATGAAATTAGCCGTTACTCTTATCAGCTGAATAAAGTCAATGTGTGTGTGTGTGTTTGTACGTAGGGCTTATAGGGGGTGGGGCACTTTGGGGCTACTGTCTGGGGCCCCGTGCAGGATAAAATAGCTGGCTTTGGTGTTTTGGATATCTCTGATTGGTACTCCTTCCATTGCAAAAGAAATTAGCCCTGACTCTTTTTAATTGAATAAAATCAATGTTTGTGTGTGTTTATACGTAGGCCTATGGGGGGGGGGGGGGGGGGTGGGGCCCTTTGGGGCTACTGTCTAGGGCCCCGTACAGGATAAAATAGCTGGCATTGGTGTTTTGGATATCTCTGATGGGAACTACTTCCATTGCAAAAGAAATTAGCAGTGACCCTTTTCAGCTGAATAACACAATATTTCTGGGGCCCTTTGGGGCTACTGTCTGGGGCCCCGTACAGGATAAAATAGCTGGCATCCTGTTTTCATGATAAGTACACCCAAAGGAACAATATCCACCAACTTTTGTCCGTGACCCCCTTCGGCTGAATAAATCCATTTTTCGGGGTCCCTTTTTGTGGTCCCTAGGCTTACGGTACAGGATGTGACTTGCCAGCAATTCATTTTATTGACCCTTGGCCACATCCTTACATGATGAGACCATCAAAAAGTGTGACCCTTTTCAGCTGAATAAATGCTCTGGGCCCCCGGTCTAATATACATATATATATATATATATATATATATATATATATATATATGAAGGGTTTGTTTGCAAAAGCCGATAAGTCCATTTTTGAAGATTTTGAAGTACGATCTCTGTCAAAAAGTACAAAATGATACCTTTTAAATGATATATTGGTCACTACATATAAAGGTATATTTTTGTAGTTATGGTCAAAAGAAGCAAAAATTTTCTTATTAGTCAAGTTCGGCTAGAGTGACCCATTTCACTTATTTTCAGTCCTCACACAAAATCAGTGTGTGTTTCTTTATGCTCGTTTTGAGGTGCACGGTCACATGTATAATAGTTTTTGTATCACATCTTTCCCGCTGCAGGATTTAACTACATTATTGCTGTTTGCAAGTGGTCTAACATTACAACTTGCTTCGAACAATTGGTGCTGATTGTACACTGTATGTGCATAGATACCATATTCACCTGGTATAGAATAATCAATCACTTTGTGTTGCAAAATGTAGGCTCAACTGGGGAAGAAGGACAATCAAAAATGTACCAAGGAGAGTAAGCATTCTTTCTAAGGGAAATTTTGGTAATTTTCTCTTGAAATGTTTTTATATCCTATAACCAACACAACAGAAGTTTCAAACACAGAGTTTGTAATGGCATATTGGTATTTTCAAACAAGGAAGAACAAAACAAAGAAAGCACGAGATTAATAACGATGGCAAAATCTAACCTTGAACTCTGATACACACACAAAAGGTCTTTACCATGCACAAATTTAAAGCATACCACTACCAGGGCAGCTACATTGTACAATTATTGTGTGAAGATGTTGAACTAACTCCTAATATGGACACAGAAGGGGAACAAGCAAATAACCTGTGCATGGTGCCATATACAATGTAGATTACCTTTTCTGTTTCTTGAGCAAATGCACAGAGAATTGTGGGAACTTACCCATATAAAATATTGCAACCTGCACTCAGGAAGGACCCACTGAGGAACATGAACTTTGCCCCAATGACTGGTAACTAGGAAAGAGTCACAGAACAAGAAAAAAACGGCACCCAGTGTAAACAATGAGTACAAACATCGTAAAAAATAAAGCGGCAGAGGTGTATTGGAGTACAAACTGGGGATATCAGTTTTGTAGCTTGCATCACTATTTCACATACAAATTGTATGTACTCAAAAGATTGATATTGATACATGACTTACAGACTGTACTTTGAATACTAAACAAGATCTGTTGCTGGAGCTCCAATTTTCAATTTCCCATTGGATTTCCAATTGCTGGTGAGCTCCCTTTAAACATATCATTGTTTAGTATTCAATTACAATTAATTCTACAAATACATGGGCCTTCTTTCTGAAATGATTGGGGTATTTGAATGATCTCTATCATTCTCCATATCAACCAATCTAAAACAGTTCTTGTGATAGAAACAAAATAATCTCAGGCACTTTCTCTAGACAGTTACATAAAAGTGAAGTTACTTACATATTTTCCTAGAATTGGAGAACAGATGAAGCTGACCAGAGCAAAGAATCCAAATATAAACCCAGTCTCTGCTGGACTTACGCCCTTCTTCTCTGCCTGCAAACAACAATGAAAGCAAGAAAATTACCATCAGCAAACTGTGTCACATTTATTTTACAACTTATACAAACCTAACTAAAGGCAACCAACAAATTTATCTCAACATTTCTTGTGTCATCATTCTTTTAGGTTTGCAACTTTTTTTCAAATGATGAAAATGCTGCAATAATGGGGAAAAAACAACAAATAAATGCCAAATATGACCACCCAGCTCAAAAACCACAAAGTTGCAGTTAGGATCCTCTGTTATGGACCAAAATGTCATTCAGTTTGACCAAATCAAACTTGTACAGTGCACCTTTTGAAACCTCTGAATGAGAGCAACAAAGTCAGAATCAAGATACAAGTACCATTATTATAGGGTTAGTTTAGTTAGTTAGTTAGTTTGTTTGTTTTAAGACCACTTTCATTTCTTTTTCTTTTTTTCATTGATTATTCTGCTGCAGAGCACATCTGGGAAACCCCAATCAATTAACACAAAAATTTTTCATCCTTTTCTGTAACAATACACAGGGTCAACTCTATCTAAACTAAAGAGATTTTGACTGGGTAAGGATGGTACAATTTTACATACAAGCTTAGAGCTTATAAACTCTTTTGAAGTATATGTTGAAAAAGTCGAAATTCACTTTGGCCTAAGTGATTCTTTGGCCCTGATTCAAATTTTGTTGGTTTCAAGTTGACTGGTCACAAATGCTTCTCTTGAATCTCACTTCTCCTCTCTACATTATTCTGATGAGTTGCCATCTTGTTCTTTAATATCAAATCCATTCAGAGATACAAGTATTGTCATTTAGATGTTCAGAGAAAAGGAGCCCTGTCCATATGACACAAAAGAACACATTAATATCAATTACCTCATTTGGAAAGAATGGTGCCAAGACAGAAAAGGACATGAGCGATGACATGTACATAATTGCAATCCCGGCGAATGTGAGCTTCTGTCGCAATGTGATACGACGGGGTTTCGTCTCCTCTCCTTCTGATTCGACCCCCTGACCTCCACCAACAACCTCTTTCCCATCATCACTTCCAACAGTCTGTGCATGCAGTGGACCATTTGCTACTACCAAATTTGTTGGTGCCACCTCGGATTCAACAAGAGTATCTTCAGTCCTTACTTCTGCCACTGCCTTCCTCTCAAGTCCTTTTAGAATAGATTTGATGCTTTGTGCACTGGCACTGTCATCATCCTCGTTGTCATCGTCGTCGTAGAACTTGGCGAACAGGCTTTCTCTCTCATCTGCCATTGCCTTGACAAGTTGACAAGTGACAAACTCGGTGTGATTTTGGCAGTTCTTGAGTGCCTGGTGAAGCACGTAAAAACACAGAGACATTCTAATTTCAGTGCATAATTGTTATTATTTCTGTATCAACATCAACATATTTTAATAGAATAATTGCTATTTCAACTTTCAACAACCACTGAGAATTTGACCAGTTCTACTTCTACCTTTAGCAGTCAAATCAAACTATGGGGACACTAATGTTGCACAGGGCAGAGTAAATCAGTGTGAATTGCGTGTGTGAGGTTGAACTTTGGAAATAATGTTTACCGTAAACCAATGTCAGTGAGGGAGGGGGTTTTATACTGCTTCCAAAGTATTCAACAAGAGTATCCAATCCTCCAGGATACAGGAAACAGGCCTAGAGACATCATTTAAAATGGGCCTGTATACGTCCAGTATACCAACATTGTTCTATATCCGTATACAATACTGTGCCAGGTTTGAGCCATGCATTCAGATTTTACCAGATGCATGGCTCAGTGTGGATCATTAAAAATCAATGCATGATAAAATGTAAATGACCAATCAGACTGCAATGATTCTATTAAAAAAGAAAAAAGAAAAAAAGTATATACAAAAGATAAAACAACACTTAATTTACAGAGTTATTTTCTGTCAAGTGTCATTACTGTCTATAAATACATGAAAATTCTGCTGGCAGACGTGTGGCCTACATGGTGTATTGCCACCTGCACCAAGGTTTGACTTCCTGGGGACTGTGCCAAGGTTCAACCTCGCACAATAGACTAAAAAGCATACAAATTGCTACATGTAGCAGGTGGTCAAATTTGGACAGTGCAATTGCGGGCAAATTATAAGCGAGTTGCATTTGTGCGATCATTCATAAAAACACATGTACTGCACTCCGTAGCCCGACCAGATGTCGTGTGTGAAGGTCACGACACTTGTGTGCAGCGACAGAGCTACAACATCATGTAAGTACACTGCATAGTTATGCAGTCTGTAAGTCCTACCGGCTACGTGCTACCCAGACCTCTACAATGACCAAACTTTGTTTTTTGCTTTGCTGCGAGTGTTGCAAAATCAACAAAACTTTAATAGGGGCAGATCCAAGAATTCTGTAAAGGAAAGGCGCTTTGAACAAAATTAAAGGGGGATGCATGCACCCCCACCTTTTTATTTAATCTTTTCATTTTTGTTTTGTTTTTTGTTTGAACAAAAAATAAAGAGGGGGCACGTGCTAGGTGCATGCCCCCCCCCCCCCCCGTTTTTTTTTTCTTTTCATTTCTTTTGTTTTAACAAAAAAATAAAAAGGGGTCGTGCGCAACATGCTTCCCTGGCCACTCCCCCCCACCCCCCCCCCCCCCACCCCCCCACCCCCCCCTTTCCACTGCATCCGCCACTGACACGACTGTACTTCTACTGGCATGCTAACCTGGAAACATTAAACTGCTTATTACTGGTACTTGAATACGAGACCATTCTGAAGCAAATAATTTTCACACAACAATAGATATAATGTACTCTTAAATGAATCCCACAAGGATTGGAACAATCATCCCCCAGCATTCCCACTGATCAGTTACTACTTCTAGGGTAGTAGACTAGTACTACTACTATTATAGACACTAGCAACGTTAGCCATCCCCTTTAATAAAGCTTTTTATGGACTCCCAGAACATGTTAGGCCTACCTATTAGTATTAGTTAACATGATAAAAAATATCATCATAATGAACGGATTTCGTACAAATACCTGAACCAATTCATAGGAGTGCACAATTGCCTTAAATTCTACACTTTCTTTTACGGTTAACGAAAATGATTAAGCACACACACAGTGCATACCATGCATACCGCGTATTCAGTTAGGCCTAGTACAGTATCACCAAGCTGAGGATCGTACCGTGGTGATCCGACGCCGTCATAAAACGGGTGGGACTATCGACTGAGCGACACACTTGAACGATCGCTGGTTTGATGATCGGATATTAACGAGATAAGCTAGACTATAAGATTGAAATCATGACATCAACAAAGATCAGTTTCTACATGAACTGAGCTACATGTGTAAAACAATCAAAAGCTCTTTCTCACCAATACAGAGACTTGATCCGAAGTTGACTCTTTCTAACAAAGATGAGGTCGAGGGTGACCTCGGAACATCGCCAACAACGAGATACACAACATGCATATACAGCACACACACGTGCTTCCATAGGCATTGCGACATCGTTTCGATCGTGCTTGCGGATGCGTTGCGCAATCTTTTTCCTCAAAACGCATACAGTAACTCTTTTACCCGGCCGCGTTTTTTGGCCCAGCATGTTTTGAGTTGAGCTGAGTTGACCTTATACGAGGTTATTTCCTCACGGGTCATGCATTTCAGCCAATGGCTGTTCTTCTGTGAGTCCGAGTAGTTTAAAACCATACAATTACAAAATAAAACATTTTATACATAGTATAGAAAACGAAACAATAAAGAAACAAACAATAGCCTAACACAAAAGCAAAACAAACGAAGTCATGCATATCACGAAAGAAAAAAGGAATTAGGAAACTGAAAAAAAAGAAATAATTGACAAAGGGCCTACAATGCTACAGGTCAATGAAAACATTTCCCTTAATAATAATTTGAAAAGATCTTTGACAGGAGAGAATGTAAAATCTCACCCTGTCTGACGTATTTGTCATCCATGTATACTTCTGGCGTTCTATGCCGTTTTTCCTACCTTCCCCAACTTGCTCTCTGTGTTTGATTTTTTTATTTTTTTTTGTCTGTTTCAGATACTCAAATTCGTGGTATTTTTTTTTTCGGCATTCTTATCTCTATAATGTCGCAACATTTTTCCTAGTGTTTGTTTGTTTGTTTGTTTGTTTGTTTTTTTGCACTTCACGAACTGTTTGCAATGGTGTGCTTCTTTTGTTGTTGTTGTTGTTTTTGTTTTTTTTTTTGGTTTTTTTTTTGGTCTGTTTTTCAGGACTGATTGATCTGTGCCCAATTCCGCAAGGCAGCCAAATTTCCTTGATTTTTTCTTTGTTATTCCACGTTGCCTTTGCATCTACGTCATCCTCAGTCGAATCAAATCCACTTTGCTTTTTACACATTACAATCATGTCTATAAATGGTTATATCATTTTTGTAAATTGAGTATATCTCAACATAAGAACGACCCAAGTCCATGGAAGACCATTTCGAGTAAACTTGAAAAAAAAAAAACTTCATATCTTTTTTATTTGTCCAATAATATTCTATTTAACTGTGATGGCAAGGCAACAATGTATATGGGTCAGAATTTTGAACGATGTACAATTGAGCCAAAACAAGGCAAAATTCAAAAAGTAGGAAATTCTCCAAATCATTCATCTTACCTGAAAGAGTATAACTCAAGCTCTAATATGAACCCAATTATACTAGGATTTTCCCAGAGGAACACGTTTTTATTCACCGCTGAAGTTTACCATGTCCAGAGCAGCGAACGTCCGTGAGGAATAGTACTGCACATACATTTGAATACCATTTAACATAGTTTCCAAAGATCTGATTTAGTTCAAAATCCTAACGAAATATTATAAGGGACATGTGTACGTGATTGCAGAATATTAAGCTTGTACTCTTAACCTGTACGTAATGGTAGACAACTGATGATTTAACTAAATTCGTCATTTCTGTGGAAATATTGCTCTTCCGCTAAACACTTTCTTAACTTTACGCGCATTTTACAGAAATTCAATATTTTCACCTCTTATTTCACTATCCCATACTTTAATCCTTACTCCCAAATAATAATATACCTTTTTAATATGTATCTCATTTGGGCATTCTCTATAACCCAACAAACATAGCATAGTTTTCATCACGGAGGTTCGCATGTAGCTCACGGACGTTCGGAACAAACAAGATATGGAACAATGCAGCTCTCTTGAGTTGGAAACGCATTCTACTCACAACAAACAGCAATTTCATGTCGAGAACAAACTCCTCTGCAAAATCCTGAATAGATATTACCAATTCTCAATTAAGCTTGTTTATCTTCTCATACTGGGAAATCAAAGAAAACAATTTTTCCATCTCTCGTAAATGAACGTACAAACGTACGTGTAATCTCAGTGACGTAGTCCATCCTTGAGAACGAATATGTGACCCGCTACAACAAAATAGTCCTAAAGTCGGGTTAGGCCGATTATTTGAAAATTGCATGACACAATTCCCTAATCTTTCTGCTTTAAATTGATGTAAACACATCTTATAAAAATAATCGGCTGTGGAGATATCGATGTTTAAAAGAGAGCGTGTCAAGACGTCTGGGAAATCACTGTTTCGAGAAAAACGTCCTAAAAGATCTCCTTGCGAAGCAATCACGATCAAAGGACACGCAAGTCAGTATTCACCTCCGGACAATAGAAGGTAAGCCCTAGCAACCCCCGAAATGCTCATTGAAACACAGCGTCGGCGGTCCCCTCACCGACCAATCAGTGACCAGGATGCCAGGAGAAGCGGCTGGGCATAGCGCCCCTGCCAGCACGCACCAGTCGACTAGGCTGTGTGCGAGCTTCACGCTTCGGTTATGGGCAAGCAGCAAACTGACCAATGAGATCACTCTGGTCGTTGTTAGGGGCGGAGCCTATCTGTGGCGCTCAATCCAAATGTTCGGACCAGTTTCTGCTTCGTTGAAACGCTAAAAAAACATGGCCCAGAAAAACGCTATTTTTTGGTCTTTCCTTTCATCGTTTTGCTTCAAAATTTCGACAAACAATAGAAGACAAGTCAGACTCTAAGGATATGTCAAATTCAGAAAATCGTCAGTTTTGACCAATTTTGATGCTCTGACTTCAAACTCGATTTTCACGGCTTTGACCGTGCGCGACTTTAGGACCATTTTGTTGTAGCGGGTCACATATATTTATCAAAATTTCGTTATCATGGAGTAAATATTTAGGTCCTAAAGTTGTTATATAAAGTCTACAATGCAAAATTTGCTTTTTATATAACGAACATGGTCACAGCTAAAATTATGGCAAAGAATTGATACAGAAAAACAACAGAAATGTGCTCCGTTATAGAAATACGAAGTTTAGCTGGGGAGGGCAAACGAATACGTTAGGAAGAAATCCCTCTGTGTTTACTCCTTGTGTTACACACTGTTACCGAGGAGAATTTGTGTTATTATATTAGTCAGAAATGATAATTGGTTCGATACTGCGAAGTTTCATCATAACAAGTCCATAATAAGTCCATATAACTTGGATGGATGTCTGTGACTTCGATATTATACAATATGGTTTGTTATAACGAACCTTTTTGAAGCGCGTCATTTCGGAGGCTCGTTATTCATACAGTTTGTCAATACGAAAATTGATAGAGTTCGTATAATTATGAAGCTTCTTTATTCGGTAAATGATAGGGATCTCCGAAGGTTAACCGAAAGACTTATTAATTGGAACATGAAAAATTATGTTCGCTTATCCAAATGTGGAGAAACAAGTTAACAACTAAAATCCTCCAATTTCAAAACCTCATAATAACCGTTTTCACCTAAACGAATATTAGGCCCATTCCACTTTTAGAAGAACGGACCTAAAAATAATGATCCTTAATATCTATTTTTCGAAGAACATTTCTAATGACAAACCTCCTGAATTAACTACAATTTTTGTTTTTCATTTTGGAATAACAAACCTTTGGACATCGGAGTAACGAATCTTTGGAAGAGCAAATGTATCAAAGTGCAACCTTAAACCTATTCTTAATCATTACTTTTTTAACATGTGTTTTCAAAGTAAGCACAAATGCACAAACAAATTGACGATCTCTCTGTCTCTTAAATGTAAAATGAAAAAAAAAATCTTGGAAAAAATTACAAATGAATATTGCTTTTCATTGATGAGTATAAAACAACATCATTTGATGATAAGCGGAGGATTTGTGTGTTTTCATCAGACAATAATTGTATACTGCATGATTTTTGTTCGCTTGTGACGGCATTTCGATGAATAAAAAACGTAAACAAACAAACAAAAACTTCTCCAGAGGAATTTGGTATAACGGGAGTGCACTGGCAATTCTTTTCTCTGTGTGTTGGAGCTCGATCCCTTCTCTGTTTCTCAGTCATTTTAATTCAACTGCTTCCACGTCCTTTTGAAACTTTTCCGTTTCTTATTCAAGACATGCTCATTACAGACTTCTTCCGTCATTATCCTGAATGTGATTGCGTAGCACTTTTCGGATTTGTTTTGGTTTGTTTTGTTTTGTTTTTTGTTTTCTATTTGGTCGCAGCATGTTCAGGCTTTTGAGGGAATGAGAGAAAAATCGTCATGAAGAGAAAAATAAGAATGAATTAAGGCATTTAATATCATGGCAATTACAGCGAACGTCCGTTATGGAGACCAAAACTGGATGTGTTCTGTTTGAGACGGCAGCTACCATACTCAAAAGATAAACACTTAGAGCACCTATCACTAAAAAGTGGCACTGATCCTCTTTCTCCTACTATGTAATCCACTGACTTATTCAACCAACGAACATCCGTGAAAAAAACGTTTTCCGTTTGTTATTATAGGTAAATTGAGTGCTGAACGCTATTCACTTTCGGGTATGAGCGGCTCGGTGATTTGGTAATATTTTCAACTAACATTAATCTTATGTGCAGTGATATATTTGTAATTGTCAGAAATTTCCTTTCTCGGACAGAACGTCCGTGAGCGAAACTTTCAGAACCTGCAACAGTAAAAATTGTCTCCAGAACCTCATTAGAAAGAAATTTAAACGCACAGAAATTACAGATTACGCAAAATTCCATTTTCCTATAACTTTGTTTTAAGTGTTTAGCTGTTTTTTGTATAATTAGAGGAAAAACAAGCGTAAAATTGTGAGTAAATTTTCAATTGTTTGTTCATCATGATCACATAACGCCGTAAAAATGCTGAAACTACTGCCCTAAACTTATTTTCTACTTTGTAAAACTTTATTTGTCGCTATTCGAGCCAAAAGTTTTAAAGAATACAGGACACTTTCGGGACAAGTTATCCCTATCTGAGGGATTGCATACGTCACGGACGTTCTCTGGAATTATCACGGACGTTCGTTCTACTACTAGGGTCATGTTCCAGGACGGATAACTAATCGGCAGAGAGTACCTAGCCTTCCTAACTCTTTCAAAAAATTGAAAAGGTATTGTCAATGCAAAGTATAAGAAATTTGACATCCTTACAACATATGTATTGCTCAGAGGGGGATCAGGAGGTGAATTTTCAGAGAAAATATTAATTATATGCTTGATTTTTGGTGAATTGCATGGTCAAAAAAACTGCGGACGAACCTCAGTCCGCTCCAAAAATGGCATGCAGCTCCTCGGCTAGAGAGCCAAAGGTAAAAGGCACCTTCGCCATCAAAGCAAGATGGTGTTCCACTCGAAAACGTTTTAATCATCACGGACGTTCTTTTTTTTTCTTGGAGGTTCGTCTAAAAATATAATTGTGGTTCCTATTTGACAAAGGATGGACAGAAACTCAAAACAAACATATTATCGTGTTGCTAGATCTTAGTTGATTACGACTCAGAACAATATCGCCAATAACGTTTCATGGGCTACGATCTTTATTAGAAAATAGCGGAAGCACGTCCGTGACGAAAACTGAGTATAATTTTGCATAAAAGAATATTACGTCCCATGTACAGCCAGCAGACGTACAATTTTTGCAGGATATGTTCATTAGGTGGAACACCAAATTTTCGTATACGTTACAGTTGGGACAACAAAGTAGAATTTGCAGCAGCGATAGAAATAAAAGCATCACGGACGTTCGTCTGTTTAGGACTTTGATATTTTAATTGTTCTCTGTAATTTTATACGTGCTCATAAAGTTCTTATAATTTTGTGGTACATACCCATGATATGTCAGATCCAGAACATGGTCAGATATTAGATGCCACGTACCATTAAAAATGCACATCATTAGTTTGAAAAACCAAAATAATTGTGAAATTAGCGTTTTTACCGTATTTTTACGCTAGAAGTCCTTGTGAAATGAAAAATATCAGGCAAAAGTCAACCAAACCATATATTTCCTGGAAGGAAATTTACCAATCTTTGAGATGACATGAAAAAATCTGGTTTGTTAGATCATCCTGGCGTGTTCTAAGGGAAAGAATGTCATAAGGTACGAAAATTGGCAATTGTACATCGTTCAAAATTCTCACCCATATACAAATTAGAACATCGCATTATTATGACAATCAACATTTACATTAATTGTGGAGAGGCCATTTTGTGTGATGGACTTCAGGTCGTTTTTTGAATCATAATGTACTCGGGTCGTTCTTTAATTCATGATATCCTGCTATAGAGATGAGAGAAGGATGAGAGAGGGCGCTATATGAATTTAAGAATGACCCAAGTCCTTCATTCTTACATTCCTTTGACTCATTCATTTCAGGCACTTCCGGGGGTAATTAGGCTTTATCATTTATACACAAGATGAGTCAATGCATAAGCTACAATTTCTTATGTCGAACTGAATTAAATTTTGGCCAAAAATTGGACTTGGGTCGTTTTTTATATTCAGGTCTTCAATTGTCAAAGTATATAGGCCCTCATAAAGATTTACAAACGTGCTTTGCTTATGTCTTTGTTTGCTTTGTGCAGTTCCTTTAATTTCCATTCCTAAATCTCAACATTACATTCTTCAAGGGTGGATCCAGGAATTCCGTTATAAAGGGGAGATATTCTCGTGCCCCTTCCTAGTCAAGGCGCTAATTCCTGTACGGGCCTTAATTAAGGAGTTCGTTCAACCCACCCCGCAGAAAAGGTTTGACCACACAGAGTGGTAGATGGGACCTCCAGGAACACCCCCAGGTAGTATGTGATTCGAAATTGTGGTATCAATGAAATTTTACAGGCCATTTTAGTTGCGACAAGACCTTATTGTTCGAAAGAGAGTCTGCGCACGCCAAGACTACTACACGCACCACTAGCACTGCTACAGGCGCCAGTGCCAGTGGTGCGTGTAGTAGTCTTAGCGAACGCAGACTTTTTCCTCGGCAAACAAGGGTTTTTGCCAGCAAACTCACTAGCTGAGGTCAGTGTAGTTTAGTTTCTAGCCGTTTTTATTTCGTATATATTTTTTCCGAGTTGCAGCAAGCCGAGTAAGGTTGCATACCCAGTGATTGTGACCCCAAACCGTTCGGGCGTCGCAATCACTTGGTATGCGCCTTCGCTCGGCTTAGCACAATAAAGTGGGCTTCTACACATGCGCAAGCTGCAACTCGGAGAGATGAAAACGAAATAAAAACGACTAGAAACTAGACTGGGGTCGGTTACGGCTGGCACTGAAAATTACAACATAATCGCAGTTTTTTGCAGTTATTTCATGAATAATTCCTCAAAACACCGTAAAACCATATATATGTATGTTGCTAGAGATGTCAGCAAAACAATGGGATACATTGTATGTTAAAATATTGTGCATGGTTACCATGGTAACCAGATGTATACAGGTGATTGATAATAAAAAAAATGCCTCCAACTGCTGCAAACTTTGGTAATTTTTGTTCAGTTTTTTTTTTGTAGATAGGTGAATTAAAAACAAACATTTCTATTGATTATTGTTCAAAAAAGTTTTTTTCCTGTTGCCATGGCAACCAGTAATATCCAATCAGGATTCAGCTGTCAATACTTAAGAACTAATGCCCATATTTTCAAAAAGCTCAATAAGCATGCCATTCTGCATAATTGTACCATTTACCGTACTTTTAACACATATTTGACTTCAAATTACAGGCAAATGTTGTTTCCAGCAATGTATGGACACAAAATTCCCTTCAAAATCTATGTTAATACAGAGAGCAAAGCCGACGATATTCTGATATTAGCTTTTTAGAGTATATATTTACAGAGAAATGGTTATTCGAAACAACCTTGGAAAAGAGCAGAAGAAAGCAATTGATTGTTCTTGTTCTTAAAGGAAATTTATTCAAGAATGCAGATAATTGGATAAATTCCTTTCTAAAGAAGGAATATACACGTACACTCCATTATCCATCAATGGAATTAAAAGCGTACTTTTTCGTTGGTAAGCTAGGGTTAAAAATTAAAAAAATAAAATGAAAAGTCATGACATGTAAATTTGTATTAAAACGTGCAGTAATGAATTAATGCTATTAAGGAGAGAATGAGGGAAAATCTTAGGGGTCCTATCCGTTTTATCCAGGTTAACTTTGTAGTGTTGAGGTGGGTAGTTTAACCCTATAAAGCCCAGGGGGGGGGGGGGGCACATTGTGCCCCCTACAATATCTTCATTTGCCGCTCCTAAACCCTTTACCCGATTTCAACCAAATTTGGTGGCTTTTCCTAAAATCTTATTACAAACATTTTGATATATAATTTAGGTATGTCCGATATTTCTGTTTGCTATGGCAACCGTAAACTGACCACCATATTAGTCAGATTTTGTATGATTTTCTGTTTCAATTTCAGTTAACAATATAATTATGGATGAAATTGGGGTTTTCTTGGCTATAGTTTGCTAAAGGAAAGAAATGTGAAGTAATTATGGTTGAGAATTACCCTGAAATGGTCTTTTTATTATTTCCTTTATTTTCTATATAACATAGGCATCAAACAATAGATATAATAGAAATAATCGAAAATACAGCGTTTTTCAAAGATTACCTTTTTATTTTGTGTTATCTTCACACAAGCTTTGCTTGGAATATCATTTGTTTATCACAATATCAATCTGTAAACTTAAAATTTCAGTATTTTGGAAATATGAAATGTGATACAAATATATGCACCCATTCCAAGCAATACGTAATAGGTTTCATATATTTCTTTATATTGTAATGAATTACGCCCCCACATGTTGACCTTGAGAAATTTCAACCATAACAAATAGTGAACGTTGACTTGCTCTTCCTTTGTAGTAAATATGAAAATGATTAATATAGAATAACAACATATTTACTGGGGATAAAGAAATAGAAAGAAAAAACATGATTTTAGCATATTTTCTATGTATTTTTTATATTTTGGGAAATAGTGCCCTCAGTGGGTAACCTTGAGAAATGTCGGGTCATGTAGAGCATGAGTTGCTCTACCCATGTGCTAAATATGACGGTCATACATCATATAATAAAGAAGTTATGTAGGGGGCACAATGTGCCACCCCCCCCCCTCCCTTAGGCCTGGAAGGGGTCAAAATAGCTTGGGCTTTATAGGGTTAAGACCCGACCTACAATGGGTGATCATGAGCACGTAAGGCAAAATAAACAAACGTGTCTGGATTTCATATATTTTTTTCACTTTATCCTACTTTGTTGTGGCAAACTTATAAATGACTGTGGAAAATAGAAAGTTATCTGAGCCCGAAATGTCCTTAAAATACCCTGATCCACAAATAAAATTGTTGAACAAAAAAGTTACAAAACTTGTACTGTAATGTATAACAAAGTACTGAAAGTAACAGGCATAACAAAAAATTCATATCAATAAAGAACTGACGATTCGAACTTGGTTATGAAATATCACCATAAGTTGTCCAAATAATGATACCCTATATCGACAGAATGAATCAAATTTCGTGCACTTACAGTCCACGAAAAGCACAAAAAATGTATCTACACTTTAGATATAGCCTATAACAAACAGAATGATTCAAATTTCGTGCACTTACAGTCCACGAAAAGCACGAAAAAGTATTTACACTAGAGATATTTTTTTTTCGCTTTTATCGCACGCTGGTGTGGTACAAACATAAATGCTGATGGTATATTTGAGACAGAAAGTTGTCTGATTGTCTGAATTGTCTGACCCTGAGACGTCCTTAAAATACCCTGATTCACAAACACCTCGATCCACAAATAAACTTGTTGAAAATAAAGCTAAAATACTTGTATAACGAAGTACTGAAAGTCAATCCATCACACTGTGAGCTTTAGTAACAGGCTTAACAAGAAATGAAAAATTGAATTCATATTTAACAAAGAATTGGTAATTCGAACTTGATTATGAAATATCACCACAAGTTGTCTAAATATATATAGCTTACCAACGAAAAAGTACGCTTTTAATTCCATTGATGGATAATGCAGTGTACGTGTATATTCCTTCTTTAGAAAGGAATTTATCTGCATTCTTGAATAAATTTCCTTTAAGAACAAGAACAATCAATTGCTTTCTTCTGCTCTTTTCCAAGGTTGTTTCGAATAACCATTTCTCTGTAAATATATATATACTCTAAAAAGCTAATATCAGAATATCGTCGGCTTTGCTCTCTGTATTAACATAGATTTTGAAGGGAATTTTGTGTCCATACATTGCTGGAAACAACATTTGCCTGTAATTTGAAGTCAAATATGTGTTAAAAGTACAGTAAATGGTACAATTATGCAGAATGACATGCTTATTGAGCTTCTTGAAAATATGGGCATTAGTTCTTAAGTATTGACAGCTGAATCCTGATTGGATATTACTGGTTGCCATGGCAACAGGAAAAAAACATTTTTGAACAATAATCAATTGAAATGTTTGTTTTTAATTCACCTATCTACAAAAAAAAAAAACTGAACAAAAAATACCAAAGTTTGCAGCAGTTGGAGGCATTTTTTGATTATCAATCACCTGTATACATCTGGTTACCATGGTAACCATGCACAATATTTTAACTTACAATGTATCACATTGTTTTGCTGACATCTCTAATAACATACATATATATGGTTTTACGGTGTTTTGAGGAATTATTCATGAAATAACTGCAAAAAAACTGTGATTATGTTGTAATTTTCAGCGCCAGCCGTAACCGACCCCAGTCTAGTTTCTAGTCGTTTTTATTTCGTTTTCATCTCTCCGTGTTGCAGCTTGCGCATTGTGTAGAAGCCCACTTTATTGTGCTAAGCCGAGCGAAGGCGCATACCAAGTGATTGCGACGCCCGAACGGTTTGGGGTCACAATCACTGGGTATGCAACCTCACTCGGCTTGCTGCAACTCGGAAAAAATATACACGAAATAAAAACGGCTAGAAACTAAACTACACTGACCTCAGCTAGTGAGTTTGCTGGCAAAAACCCTTGTTTGCCGAGGAAAAAGTCTGAGTGCGCTAAGACTACTACACGCACCACTGGCACTGGCGCCTGTAGCAGTGCTAGTGGTGTGTGTTGTAGTCTTGGCGTGCGCAGACTCTCTTTTGAACAATAAGGTCTTGTCGCAAATAAAATGGCCTGTACAATTTTATTGATACCACAATTTCGAATCACATACTACCTAGGGGTGTTCCAGAGAGTCCAACCGACCACCCTATGCAGTCAAACCTTTTCTGCGGGATGGGTTGAACGAAGTCATTTTTTCTGGGTCCCTGCGCCTGGACTATCCGGGTCTAATTAGCTGACAAGCAAAAACGGGAAGAAAAAAAGAAAAGAAAAGTCTTCAGCGCAATTTTCTGGTTCCACTACAATCGAAAATTAAGGGAGTGCGCAAGCACCCCCTGGCTCTCATTAGTCATTTTGGTTTGTTTTATTTTCAGAATACGATCTGCCACTGTTATTAGGCCTAATTTTTCTTTTCTATGGAGAAATACCGGGGGAGAAATGAAATGAAATTAAAAACCGTAGAGTATTATGTATCAATAATACAGGATCTATCATGCAATTAACCCCGTGTGTGTACTGAGTGGCTTTTGGTAAAAACAAAACAAGGGAAAACAAACAAGACAAACGAAACAAAAACCCTGGTATTATAAAGTCTCATTCACACAGTTACTGTCCATTCCGGAGTCCATGGTAGAAAAAAAAAAAAAAAGGTTAACGATGTGCTTCATGAGTGCCCGCATGCGTGTCACTGCCGTTTGTAATACAAGCATGACATAGGCTAGATTGTGAAGCGTTTTTTTTTTTTTTTAATGACGAAAAAAATATTGCGGTTATTTCTATTCCCCGCCCCCCCCCCCAAAAAAAAAAAAACATTGCAGTTATTTCTATCCCCCCCCCCCCGTCGAGAGAGAGAGAGAGAGAGCGACATGCACAAATGCTATCCCAGCTAATTGGACGTTTTCTAAACGTTCTTGAAACGTTCCAAGTTCGCTGTATTTGGACGTTTTGTGAAGGTCTTATTGTGGAAGGTTTTCGACGTATTTAAAACGTTTCAAATGGGCGTTATGAAAATGTTTTTTAAACGTTAAAAAACATTAAAAAATAACTTTTGCAACTTTTAAGGACCTGCAGTAAACCTTTGGGACGTGAAAGACGCCAATAAGACCTTTTAAGAATATTCAAAACGTTATGTGGACGTTCTGCGGACGTTCAGAAAACCTTTGAAAATCGTCTAGAACGTTCAATAGACGTTATAAGAACATCTAAAAAAGTCTTATGACCCGTTCCAGCACATTTCGAGGACCTTTTACATCCGTCTAAAACGTCCAGAAAACCTTTTAAGAACGTCTAATGTTTATTTTAATTGGGTATTAAAAAACATTATAGTTAACGTTATGTGTTCGCTGGAATGCTGGCAGTGGTGTAAATGCGAGAGGAACATGTTTATGGATAGCGCCATCACATCACTTTTCTTTTTATCTATTACCCTGGACCACAGAGTGTGTAGAGTTCGGTGCCCTGGACCAGAAAACATCCAGCAAAAATGTCGCCAGACATGAATTTGTAGTTTTCAAAGACTGTCCTTTTATTTTGTGTCATTTTTACACAATATTTGCCTGTAGCATAAAAAATCCAATATTATGGAAATAGGAAATGTGTGATACCAATATTATATACCTATTCAGAACAATACATCATAGGTCTCATATAGGCCCCATTTCTTTAGATTGTAATTGATGACACCCCTATGTGTTGACCTTGAGAATTTTCAACAACAACATTATTTTAGTGAAGGTTGACTTGCTTTTTCCTTCGTGGCAAATGTAAAAATAATTGGTTGAAAATAAAAAAACACATTTTTCTGGGATAAACAAATATAAATAAAAACATGATTATTTTTTTTTTGTAAATAGCGCCCTAATAGGTGACCTTGAGAAATCTATTTATCTATTTATTTATCTATCTATTTATCTATTCATTTATCGAAATATCTTTATTCAGGATAGCTCGATCAGCATGCTGATTTACATCAAGGGCCTGAAATACACTACAATGAAAAAAAACAAGATACAAGTAATATTACAATATATATTAAAAAAAATACTTACTCCAAAACAGCCGCAGTTTAAATTCTGACAATAACGATCATACATAGTATCTTGTCAAAGTGATTTTAACAAATATCTATAAAATCGGAATATGACATGTTGAGTCATAGAGCATGAGTTGCGCTACCCATGTATGCCAAATATGGTGGTGATACATCACATGATAATGAAGTTATAAGGGGGCATAATGTGCCCCCCCCCCCTTGGACCTGGAAGGGGGCAAAAAAGTTTATAGGATTAATAAAGCTGAACTAGATCTTGCTTTATGACTAATACCAACTTTCAAAGCAGCAGCATCACCCTTTCAAAAGCTATAGGAGTTGAATTTGAAGAGTGTGTAAAGGTTTTTTTTTTTAAATAAGAAATCAAAAAGGGATTATACGACGCACCTAATTAATCATACATTGTACTATTCTACACAAACAAAAGTGTTCTAGAAAAAAAAAGTGTTCTAGAAAAACTGCTAAGAATACAATTTCCGTTTAGTTTTATGATCCCAAACTTTACCATGATAGAGATGAATTCTACCTCTTTCATAAAAAAAACATAAAACTGAAGATTGACTAATATAGCATATCATCTCACCTATGTTTAGTCCTGGAACAAAATTAGTGTGTGCAACTTTTTGTTAGTTTTGTGATGCATGATCACATTTAGTGCACGTTGTAGAGCTTCCAATATTTGTTGAAAGCACTATACAAATTACGCCGGAGGGGGAAAAAAAATACTAAGCCCCTTTTACAATTTCACGGATTCCTTCAGGGATGACCATGGATCATCATACGTGGTGTTCCGGCATGCAAAATATCGATTTTCCAATGAAACAGTAGGAATGATCCTGGATCGACGATCCGTGGTCATCCGAGATGCGACCCGTGAAAGTGTAAAAGGGGCTTAACAACAACTGCGTCCCTGATCAAACTAGTCCCAGTACTGTAGGAACTAGCGTCCACTGGATTAATAACGACAACACGACTTCTAAAAAAGACAAAGGCAAAAACAAAACTATATAGCTCTATAGTATCCCTTATGTGTCTAAGTTGAGACTAATCGAGTCACAACAGTAAACACAATGATCTCTCTTCCCAAGGCACAGCGATCACTGCCTTAAAGGACAAGTCCATCTTCATAGACATGTGGGTTGAGTGAATGCAGCAATATTAGTAGAACACATCAGTGAGAGTTTGAGCAAAATCAGAAAATCCGTGCAAAAGTTATGAATTTTTGAAGTTTCTGCTCAGTCACGGCTGGATGAAAAGACTACTATAGCTTGTGATGTCACATGAGTACAACGATATGAAGAAAGAATAAAGAAAATTCAACAAATTTCCATTTTTCTCGCATAACAAAAGAACACTCGACTTCACTCTTTCAGAAGGCAGGAGGAAAAATATTACCCTTAACATACGTCAGTAGCAAGTCGAAGAAATGTGCACTTTATTCAAAAAGTAAAGTTTTGTGAAATTCTCTTTTTATTTTCCTTACATAGTTGCACACATGTGACATCATACACTGTAGTAGTCTTGTCTTCCAGCAGTGACTGCATAGATACTTAAAATATTCGTAACTTTTGAACGGATTGTCCAATTTTCCTCAAACTTTCACTGATGTGTTCTACTAATATTGCTGCATTCTCTTAATCCTTATGTATATGAAGGTGGACTTGCCCTTGAAACGCTGCGTTAGTCTATTTTCAGACACTGCTCTAAAGGCAAGCAGCGCACAAGGTCTTGTCCAAAGGCTATTCAAAGCTGGATACTGCTGGAAGGTGACTTTGATTTATATTTTCTTTTGATTTTATAATTGTCTTTGATTGTAGGGGCCTACTTGCCTTACTTGACTTTGATTTCATAGCCTTTGATTTCACACTTTCCTCTGTTTTCAGTATATGCTTGCCTTACATAATTGCTTTGATTTCATTTTTGCCTTTGATTTCATAATGGCCTGTGATTTAATTTTTGCCTTTGATTTCATAATGGACTGTGATTTCATACTTACCTTCGATTTCATACTAGTGTATATAACAGACAGTCAGGCTGCGACACTCACTGTGGTTTTCCTGACCAGACTGTGGAGCTGCCTGTTGTGCACGACTGCCCCTTTAGACGAGCTGTCCAGGTGGCCTCAAGGTAATTAAAGACACAACAGAAAACGACTTAGCCTGTCTTAGCAGGCTGGAAGTATCACCAATACGCGTATCGCACAATTAAAAAAAAATCATTCTTGCCTTCGATTTCATACTCATTGATTTTTTTATTCTTTAAATTTCACACTAACCTTTGACTTGATTATTTGCCTTTGATTTCATATACTTAGCTTTCATTTCAATTTCTTTTTTTTTTTGTCCTGTGAGTTGATTTGCCATCCGCAAAACCTCATTCTAAACCTAATAGGATAATCATGATCGGAAAATTGCAAATGTTCAAATGTAGGAATAATGAAATATTGTGAATTTTATCATGATTATAAAGATAGGGCTATCAACAATGACAATTTACTACATTAGTTAGCGGAGAGGAAATCACGTTCTCCTTTAACCTAGTTATCTTAAAAACGTTAAATGTTGATGATTAGACTAGAATAAAGTAACAGAAAGGGTTGTGAAATATTGCATTAACACAACTCCGGAAGGCAGAAAACTAGACAGGATCCCAAAACAAACAAACAACTTGGAGCCTAACGTTTGGAAGATATCCTGTTAGCGGAAATTCACACGATCATGAATCTATCCAGGTGCCAATATCATCTTGTTGATATCCTCCATTACAATGAAAAAAAAAATGAAAAAAAGACAAGAAAAAAAAACATTAAAAAATAATAAATCAACATAATTTTCTGAAACCTCGAAAGTCACGGTGAGAAAACAAAAATCGACCTTGTCACTAATTATCATAACATCTGGGTTCCCTTTCCTCAATGTAACTTGAGATAATTTCACTCTGTGTAACCAGAAAAAAACAAACCACAAAACAACAGATAGAAAAAAAAAACACCCGGCGCTCGAATCAGTTTTCAGTCTTTACATGATGATGGAATTTATACCTGTCTATAGTTACTCTTTTTGGCGAGTAGTTGTTGGCTGAATTACACGAATACCCTCAATTTGGATGTCACATTAATACGCTATATAGATTGTGCTTGATGTATTACAAAATATAGGAATGATTATGATTTATTGTCAATAGCACTTCAAAGACGCGGAATTCTTGCAAGCCATGTTCTCCACATCAGTGTCGAATGTATACTGTTCTGTTGAAGTCCTGTGCTTAAATCCGGTCATCTGGGCTTCATCTGATAACTGCTAACTATTGTCAACTTCAACTTCAACTTTCAACTTTATTTTTTTCATTTCCATTACATAAACAGGAGAAATTATACAGAATGCATAAACAAAACAAAATTGTAGTAATTAAAAAAAAGTACATTAACAAAATATATACATGTGATGATGAGTAACAACAGAATTGCATTTATAAGGTACACTGTAAAAACATCGGTGTTAGATTTAACACCACGGGTGTTAAATCTAACACCGATCAAACTTCAATAAAGGACCACACCCAAATACACTGTGATGGTGTTGAAAAGTGTTCACCTGACACTTCGTGGTGTTAATTTGACACTGTACCTGGTGTTATTTTGACACTGTAGCCTACTGGTGTTACTTGATTAAAAAATGACACCACATGGTGTTGATTTGATATTTGCTGGTGTTAATATCAATGGTTTAACACCCGTCCAGCTTCAATAAGGGACCACACCAGCTGGTGTTACTTTAGTGTAAATTTATTTTCACATTTTTTCAAAAATCTAGTATTTTAATGCAAAATTCTTGATCGTCTTGATTAAATTGAAAATCAACAAGAAGTGCAGTTACTAAGAAACTCTTCAAAAAACAGTTTAAAATTTGGAAATGACACCCGTAGGTGTTAATTTAACACCATAAATGAGCACCGAAAATTTAACACCAGCTCGGTGTTCACTATTTAACACCGGACTTTTTGCAGTGTATACATATGCATATTACACGGATGGGAATGAAAATGGAGGTTCCCACTAAAAAGCCAAGCTTGTACAATTAGGGCCCTCAGAAATACATACAAAACGAATAATGACTTCATGAAACTACAAACAAATATATGAAACAAAATCAAAGACACCAATGTCAAATGACATGAAATGAAATAACAGGAAAAAACGAGAAAAAAAAGGGAAACAAGAAAAAGAAAATGAAACTGCAACATTGTCGTACTGACCAAAACTGAAAAGATAAAAACAAAACAAAACAAAACGAAGAATGGGGGGGGGGGAGGGAGATAATGATGGTAAGTAATGGCAGCATGGTAATGGATATGGTTAAATGCTGGTGTCGTTAAAGGCTCGGTCACAAATGCCTCCACGAACTGCTACGAACGCCGTATTAACGATTTTTGGACAATTTCGTAAGATCTTCTTAAGAAGGCCGTACGAAACCAGCGTTCGTAGACCGTTCGTAGACCGTTCGTAAGTTCGTAGCCTGTCTAAAATAATGCTACTTCATGGTCTTAACACTTAAGCACCTTAACACTCTATTGAATTTTGAAGAAAACCCCATTCGATTTGGTTAAGTGGTCACAGAGAAATGTAGATTGTTGTAAGGCATGTCTCGAGTCTGATTCTTCCAAATTTAGCACTTCGATGATCTTGAGTGTGAATAGAATAGACAGAACTTGGAGGGAAGAGATTCCAGACATCCTCTACAAATTCCTCATTTCTCTTTGACCACTGAAGCAAATCGAGAGGGGTTTTCTGTAAGATGTCGGCAATGAGTTATAGTTTCATACCTTGAATCTGTATTTAGATTAATTCAGTATTTTTTAAAGATATCATTGTGGAGGGTCCCGTTGAATTTTTTATTTATTTATTTATTTATTCTTTTTTTTTTTTTGGGGGGGGACATACGGTATACGTTGACTTTTACAAAAGAAGACATTCGGACAAACATGATGAGAGCAATTTCATCAACATTGATGTAGAGTAAGAAAGACATGACAAATTACAGTTTCTACAGTTTTCATTGAATTACACAAGTTGACCTGCGTAATGATGTCATCGTCTCACGAGTCATTGTTATTGTTGTTTTTTTTTTCACACGAAAGCATCATCAGTATGTTTTGGACGAGGACTTGGCAGCTGCAGCCTCTCATCCTTATAGTCTATTTTGAACTGCTATTACTAAGCAAAATGCCCAAAAGAAGAAGGCGTAAAATAAACCTTGACATATTTTATATATATATGAAGGGGTCGGTGCAATATAGTGCTCACCCAAACAATGGCCATTTTGAGATGATCGCTGTTGAATGTGTGGAAAGTTCATACATTGTACATCAATAAAACATATGAATGCATGCATTTTTTACCATCTTATTGGTTGAATTCAAATATGATATTTTCACGGAGGTTAGAGTGAAGGATAAGGATTATGAAAATATATGTAACTCAATTTTGACAAAAGTGTGGGTTAGCACTATATTGCACCGACACCTTCATTATATCAATCATATCCTCTTGAAGACGTTTAATCGAAGATGGACAGTTCACTGGGGGATCTCTGAATTGATAATGGGTTGTCTCCTTTGTTGATCGTTTGTGGCTGCGAACCACATACTCACAACTGATTTGATGAATCTGGTCCAGGGAAATTCTTTAGGACAAGAAAGCGAGAGGAGGATTCGATAAGGACAACAAAATGAGAAGTGAACTTGTTGAAACCCACTGCACTATCAAAGGAGCTCTATTGCCTCCTATACGAAGAAACTCTGGCTACGTTACAGCGATAAAAGAAAAGACACACACACACACACACACACACACACACACACACACACACACACACAAAACCCTGCTCTTCTCCTTTGCCACTAAAGAGGTGCCCTGGCGTGTATCTGAATTTCTGAGAAGTCAGTTATAACCTCGGTGTCTTGAGAAAACGCACCTATGGGCAAGCTTCATTTTTTTTTTTTTTCGTATACTGGGTCCTTGTCGTGAATCCGACTGTATGAGTGTACATAGTAACATATGTATAATCATTTTCATTTTTTTTTTTTTTTTATACACGAAACATTTAAAATCTGCTCCAAATATATACGAACATTACATATTTTGTTTCTTTCACTTCTATGGGCTTCCGGGAAGGAAGTGTCCAATCAAAATATTGATTGAGTGTGTGTTGACAAGCCGTGTCAACAGTGGTGCGATCATGGCAGCCCCATGGTGCGATCTGGTACAGAAGTTCATGGGTCCGGTTTTCCAAGTTTCCGAACTATCTTCACATTACCAGACTTGGGAGAATGCCAATGCTGACCTCGTTTTTGACCCCACCTCCCTCCCCCCCCCACCCTCTCTCTCTCTCTCTCTCTCTCTCTGCTATAGCTCTAAGTTTATTTGGCAATACATGCGTTTCCAAATGTCACTTCTATACCTGTTTGCGTCTGCTTTTTTTTTTTCATATTGCCTGTATTGTATTCAACGTGTTTTTTTTTTATTCACTTGGGCAAACTGGCATCTAGTACTTCTGAACAAACACAAATATTGTAATATATTTGCATTTTTGCATATATAAAATTCTATTTTTGAACAAACAAAATATTGCAATATATAAAGATGACCTCACTTGAAGTTCTTTATATTTTTTTTTCTTCCTGAAAGATACAGGTGTTCAGCAATACAGTAACCCGAAGGAATTTAAACATCTTTTTTTTTTTTCTAAGAAGAGAAAGGAAATGAAAAACTGTAGACCCTTTATTGTATTCTTTTTTAATATAGAAATCAGGGTGTGCGATAACATTGATGATTTTTTTTATTTTTTTGTTTTGTTTGTTCTTTATTTGTATGACGTCAAAAGTGAAACGACTTGAATAAAATAAAAGACTTCGCAAACACTGATGCTTACAGTAACCGACGTTAAAAATTCTGTTTCAAAGAGAAGGGGACAAGTCGAGCGGTAAGCTGGATCGAAGTCTACTAAACACCTATACTCTGCTAGTCATGTTATCATTCCGCTTATAGGCCAATATACTATGATACGTCAGTCACACACACACACTCCATACCAAGTACTAATACAAGTAAGCAAGGCGGTGATAACGTCATAACTAACAGTTTTCATGCGTATGATTGCAAATCATTCGCATTCCTTTCAATTTTCAATAGTTTAGTGTTCATAGCCACCTTGAAGTCATGAACCGAAGATTGAAGTCAAGGATTATTTGATGTGGAGGATGTTATTTTTTTTTCTTTTAGTTTTCGTCAAATAAACAAATGTAATAACGATTTGCACGTACAGGAAGGAAGAATTGTGAGGCAAATCCGATCACATAAAGTATCTTTCCTTACAACTGCTCACCGGGGTTTGTATATCCTGCTTAGTACACTCATCATTCCAAATCATGCGTCTATCTACATAGATTAATTTACTACATTATGAAACGTCCGTTCTCTCTTAAAGGGATGGTACAGTAATGGTGGAGATGAGAATTGGGCTTTTAACTTTTTGTGAGATACCAAGAAAACACTTATGATATAGTACAGAACATACCATTTTAAGAGGAATTCAAAGTTTACTTGATGAAAATCGGGTTTGGAATGACAGAAACATCCAAAAACAAAGTAAAACAAAGCGATCGTTATAAAGTGTGGGTCCCACACTTTATTAGAATTGCTCTTTTTTGGATATCTCAGCCATTTCAAAACCAATTTTCATCAAATAAACGTTGAATTCCTCATAGAATCACATGGCCTTTCATATTTCATAAGAGGTTTCTCATTATCTTACCAAAAATGTTAGAAACCTGAAATTAGGTGTCAATTTAACCAAAACTGTACTGTCACTTTAAACGAAACCAAAACCCAAAAGCTATGTGGATTTAGTGAAAGCAGCAACATTAGTAGAACAAAGCAGTGAAAGTTGGGGGAAAATGGGATTTAAGTCCCGGTCAGAGTCAGCAGGAATCAATTAACGAGCCTTGACCTATACCCGGTAGAATAATCGTCATCAATAACGATATAATCGACTAGCAGTGATGTTTCAATCTGTACGAGAAAGTTGAAAATACATTATTTTGTTTAACTTGATTGAATTGCGCAAAATCGTTTGTACTAAATGCGCCATAATGCAGTGTCAAGAGGTGCCGACCGGAGCAATGGTTCTTTATTTTGACAATTTTAAGGAGACTTAAAACTTTTAAGACGACCGAAATCTGCCGGGGTGCTGATTTCCTCGAATCCTCGACAGAGGCAGGCGCAGATATGATATGGAACCCCAGTTACTCTGTCAATACACGAAGGTACTAGTCGCTTGCGCAGAACAGCCACACTTCCCAGGAAATGTTGATCAAATCGGCTTCCCTCCAATATATCTCACGATCACATTTGTTGCGATAAACAATTCCAGAGAAAGGCGGTGCGTCACACTGTTGATGTCAGAACTCAGCGCACGCGCAGACTGAGTAGCCAACTGATAGCATCGTCGAGTTTTCTCGGAAGCGTTCGCACAGAGTTGTGATTATCTGCCTCGATCTGGCCTGGTATATAAAGTTCAGGACTTCAAAAGTGGTCACCATTTGCTGCCGGGTGCTTTCTGAGCGGCAGAACAAAGAACTCCAACCAAGAGCACAGACTGGGATTTCTCGGTCAACTGCTGTTGGAAACTTCACATTTTGAACTTCTGAAAGAGCTGCAGCAGACTACGTCTTGTTGATTGCGAACGAACAACTTCGCAAACATGGCGAAACCGGCATTAATTGCGGTGGTAGCATTGACCAGCTTGTTTGTCGTCTGCTCGACTTTGGTGGCTGGACAGGATGCACAGGAAGAAAGGTCAGTTAACAATGCACTTATATACAGTGTATTGTCCCTTAATGCTATTGAGGCGGTGATCAAAATCGAGATCCAACATCTTTTATATTCAAACAACTTTATTTATAAATATATAGTAATACTTAATTTGCTCTCTTGTGCCATTGAGTTATGTTATCTTTAAATAACTAGTTTCCTGAGCTCTCACACTTCTTTAGTACGTATAAAGGCCACTAGCTCAAAAAGTCACTTATAATTTGTCGTATATTCGATAGCATCAATTATCGTTAACTTAAAGATGCAGAATGTAATATATTTTGCAACGTAAATCTGACAGCGTTGTGAGGTTCTTATAATTGCGCAAGATATTCAATAAATTTGATATAGCCATGTATACCTACGTACATGATTGACAGATACACAAAGAGTTTGGCACTTTTATTTTGTAAGAGAGAACACATAAACATTCACTGCTACATGTTGTGGTGTACGTAAGAGCAGCTATGGCGTAAATGATAATGCATACGAGTGCAAGACTGTGCAGATAATACATACTTCATTTTACTAGGCTATTCTTGTATAGTAAAATCAGTTATATTGAATATTCAAAAGCGTAGGCTTTCTTAAAAACAGAACAAAAACAAAGCATGGATGTACAAATTCTTCGTAACCGGAAAAAAAAAACAACAACAAAATTCTGTAGCTACCCAGATTGGCTTACTACATGTAATTACGACATTTTGTACAACTTGTAATCGCCGCACACTTGAATAATAAAGGGATCGTATAGTTTTGGTTGAAACCTATTTCCAGGTTTCTAACGATTTTTTTTTTAATGAGATAGTGAGAAACCTCCGTGTGTGAAATATGAAAGACCATGTAAGTGTATGAGGAATTCAACGTTTATTTGATGAAAATTGGTTTTGAAATGGCTGAGATATATAAAAAAGAGCGATTCTAATAAAGTGTGGGACCCACACTTTATTACGATCGCTTTGTTTTACTTTGTTTTTGATGTTGCAGTCATTCCAAACCCGATTTTCATCAATATGATAAACTGTTCTGTACTACAACAAAAGTGTTTTCTTGGTTTCTTGCAAAAAAATTAAAAGCCTGGATATTCTCATCTCGACCAATACATATCCCTTTAACTCGTAAAGTTATACATGCAAGTTATACATTCAAGTGTAACATTTGTGCTTCTGTCCAACAGGCATAATGTCAACACAAAAGGGATGGCACTATGTAGGCCTATGTTTGTGTGTGTGTGGGGGGGGGGGGGGTGGATGGGCATGTACATGATATCCATTCACTGTTACAGATCGACATTCCGCCAATCTACTAAAGGCGCGCTAAGTATCTTATATGTCGTACGTCTATAGTGTAAGTCTGACACCGCATGGCCTCTGAAATGATATTACTTCCATTCTTTTTGTCTTATCTTGAGGCTTTATGTGCATACCTATACATGATGTCGCCTTTGAAAAGAAAGGTCGCTCAAAAGCATATGGGCATATATACATATAAACATACACTCTGCTTGTTTTCTTTTGTTTGCTGGGGGGGGGGGGGGGAGGGGAGGGGTACGCAAGCAACGCAGGATCCGAGTGAAGGAGAGGGTAGGAAATGATCTCCTTCCCACATCAGGGACCCTCGGTATTTTTCCTATGAAAAAAAAAAATAGAACTTTAAGATTCTAACAATTTCTGGTTATATAATGAGAAACCTCTATGAAATCTGAAGGAGAATTTAATTCAAAGAGGATTTAAAGTTTAGTTGATGAAAATTGTTTTAGAAAAGGCTGAGATATCTAAAACGTACTGACGTCCAGTCCTAATTAAAGGGTGGGACCCGCCATATGTTACGATTGGTTTGTTTTTTTATGTTTTTTGATGTCTCAGCCATTTCAAAACAGATTTTCATGAAAAACTTTGAATTCCTCTTAAATTAGTATGTTTCATGTTATATCATAAGAGGTTTCTTGGTATCTCGCAAAAAAGTTAGAAGACCAATCCTGATATATCCACCAATCTATACCGCCCCTTTAATGCATATTGTTAATCATCTATGCTATGTTTATCATACTTGACTGAAAACTATCAATGACCCATATTTGATATTGTCATACTCTCTTAGATTTTTTATCCTTCGCTCTCCCACCTATCATTAATAGTTCTATTCTTATAACTCTCTCCCACCCCTTGCTCTTTATGTATCTCTGACTCTCTAAATATGACCCTGCATCACAAAACAAACAAAAAGTTTTAGTTACGAACAGATCCTTAAAGGGCAGACTCTAAGCTTTAAAATGATGTATAACTCAATTAAAATGGACACTCCTAACCTTTCTAGATATTGGAGAGAAAGCGCTCACTCTGGAAAAGTACGAACCGAGAAAAGATGCTCTGAAGTACAGTGTCTATCTGTCTATTCAAGCGTTACCTTTACCTAACCGTGCTAGTTGTGCGATGAATTGGACTAAAAAACAGGATGTAAACCACTGGAGCAACAACAATGAAGGGATTATAAGATTAAATTGAAATTGAGCACGCTCTATTAAAACATTCTGTCCATGAATAATGCCAACTTTTAAAGCAGTAGTGTCATCCTTCCAAAAGTTATCAGACTTTAATGTGAAGAGTTTGGAAAGGGTGATCAAAAAATGAAAAGGGGCCTCTAAGACATACCTGATGTCACTATACTCTACAAAAAAAAAGGCTGTAGAAAAAACTACTGAAAATGCATTTTCCAGTAATTTTATGATCCCAATCTCAAGAATAATGTAGAAGAAGAATAGCTGTTTCAGAAAATATGGAAAACTCAAAATTGACTTGGTCGACCCGTTTCACCTTTCTTGAGTCCTCACATGAAATCAAGGGGTGCGATTTTTGTTCGTTTTGTGGTGCACGGTCACAAATATTACTAACAAATAGTCCCTTCTAGGATATTGATCTAAGCATGTGGTTTGTTTGAATGAGCGTTAACATTTCCAAGAATTATGCAAAATAAAGAAGTAACTCGGAATTGTCTTTTTTTTCTCAGTGGTATGATTGTCATGTATCCGAAGAAGCTTCGAATCAACAAAGTAGGGACTGGATGTTTCACGATGAAAAATCTTGTAACACCTGTCTCCATGGCACTCAACATCACGTATCTCACGTTACCATGCCCGACCGTGATTGTTCAGAAATCGTTGGATGACGTGGATACATGCATTGATGTGGACCTGGGTTGTGAAGCAACAGAAAGTGAGAGAATCGGGGTGAGTATAACATGCAGGGGCGTCTTCTAGCCGAGTCAACCATCATTCTCAATTTGGCACAACATTTTGATTCCTGCGTTTATCTCAAAGTGGGAAGAAGGTGTTATTATTCCCTTACACTTGAGAAGATTGAATGAGTTGGAGCAGATAGTTTTTTTAATTGCTAAAAGGACTATGAAGTACAATTCAGACGCACTAATTCAATAATGGCAGGGCGATATTTTATACGCAGCATAATGCAAGACTTGAAGACTATTAAAGAAAGTTTCGAAGACAATCTATTATGTGTTTAAATAAAAAAAAAAATAGAATCAGTCACAACATTCAATATTGCATTCAGAAGCGAAGATTTTCCATGTCTTATTTTAAGGTGGTTGAAATACTCTCCTTAAAGTTCCAGCCAGTAAGCGTTTGATGGGGGGTTGTCCCCACACTAGGACTTAATAGCATTTGGCTTCCACCAGCTCTCTTCCCCTCCACCACACTATCAAAAACGTTCCATATCCCGTGGTAAAAGATGAGAGGTGAATGAAAAAAAATAATAATTTTGGCAAATATCAATCTTCTTAAAGCTGAACTCCACATGTTAAAACGTTAATGTGTATTTTCCCTTTGTTTTATTGTTGCACTATTTGTTAAATTATAGAAAAATGCAATGGCTAGGGACATGCTGGTGAGACCTGCCTTTATGTAACAGACTCAAACTCAATTTAATATTGAACCGTAGTTTGACGTTGTCCTAATAGTCTCTCACTCTCACAAATACTTTGCGATGGATTTCTGAGCTAATTCTTTCGAAAAGATACGCAAATACAGTCAGACATCCAGGTCATCTCGGGATTATCAGGACCTTTTCTATCATCCGGTCGACCTGTATATGTGGTGTTGACCAAAGGAAAAAACAAAAACAAACCACCACCAACAACAACAACAACAAAGAAAGAAACAAACAAACAATTATGTGATTCTTTTTACACAATTAAGAGTCTTAATACTTGCTACATTATGATAAGCAAAATCAGGGTAGGACCCTACACAATCACGGTTTTCACTTTAAACTGTTGTAACTTATAGAGGAGTGACTGCAAAATTCCGATGCAACATGTTTTGGTTTGACAACAGTAATACATGCCAGAATACAATAAATTATTTTCTCTCAGTTACTGTTTATTACTGAAGCTTTAACTACCTAAATGTCAGCAAAATCCGTGTAATTCATAAAACAACGTTTTACAACCTAGGTAAATTCAAAATCTGAGATCTGAATCTAGGTATTATGTACCGTGAAGTCTTGGTAATGCCATTCAAAGTCATATATATCAACTGATTTTGTGCCAGTTGACCATGTGGTATCATTTTCAGTAATAATTATCTATCGCCGTTTTCCAACAACTGAAACATATTTACAACTTTCCTTTCTCATTTCACAGCCTCGTGCAGGACCAATTTTGGTCAATTTTCACCACGTATTTACTGGCGAGAAGTCCGCCGGGGGCCCCTTTACACAGGTCTTTGAAAAAGAGATGTTACTGGGTTACGAGGTGACGCACACTTTCGTCCAAACGGACAAGCCCTTATACAAGCCTGGCCAGAAAGGTGAGATTTGTGACAAATGTGGAGCACTTCATGTTTATTAGTCCTCAGATGGTAGTGTCCGCGCTTTGTTTTATTTATTCATTTATTTATTTATTTAGACTAGCTGTAATTGATGCTGCATGATACTATGTACAATATGTTATGAAATGAAAAAAAGTAAAAAAAAAAAAACCAAACCAAACCAAAAACTATTTAGCGAATTAAGATTTAAGTTCCTAGAGTAAGTTTTATGGTAGTTAGTATTCATTTTGATGTCCTATGGTATAACTGTCCGTTCTTTTTGTATGTCAACAGTAATGTTTAGAGTCCTGACGGTAGACTACCCAGATATGATACCGGTTCCTGACCATGTAAGTATTTCAAGATGATTGTCTGACTTTCAGTGTTTGCATGTGCTTCTTATTTCAAAAAAAAAAGAAAGAAAAAATGCAAAATGAAGTGCGTATGCTGACGAACCTTCGGAAAAAGAAACCGTAATTCACTTTTTATACTGCATAAATGAACCTTCGGAATGACATTTTGTTTCATTCTGTAACAAACGAACTACCGCGATGATTAACTTACTTTTATTTTCAAATTTACAGACCTTCTGAATAAGTGAAGAAACAATGTTCAGTTTTTGATTTATCAAACTAAGAAAAACGAAATCTTCCGTCATTTACTGAGTAAAGGGCTGGCTTTTAACTTTTTGCGAGATATCAAGAAATCCCAGAGTCCCATACCCTTCTACGACTAGTTCAAAATTTATTTTATGAAAATCGGTTTCGAAATGGCTGAGACATCCAAGAACAAAGTAAAACAAAGCTAGCGTAATGAAAGATGGGTCCCAACTTTTATTAAAATAGCTCTGTCATAAATGTCTCAGGCATTTCATCACCAATTTTCATCAAATAAATGTTGAATTCATCTTGGAATCACATATCCTCTTTCTTAACTATTCTGTTCTAACCCGTGACAGGCACACACTGTGTACATTGAGTCACCGGGGGGAACTCGTATGAAGCAGTGGAAAAACCTCCTGAGTCCCGATGGCCTTCTAGACCTACAGTTTGCCCTGTCAGATGAGCCGGAGATGGGAACATGGCGGATCCGTGTCAGACATCACGGACATATGCCAGATAGCGTTCAGACCTTTGATGTCGAGGAGTACGGTGAGACAACCTCAGCCATAACTTTATGATTATAACTTTCCCTTGTTTACTGGTAATTTCATACAGCATTTATAGAACTAACTCCCAACTTCCTCATATTTAGAACGACACGTACGGTATGCCTGCATTCCTGTGACTGAGTCACACAAGTAGAAAGGTTTTCGCAGAGTGTAAAACAAATTTCCCCCATTTTTTTGTTGTTGTTATACAGGACTAATAAGATGAATTTCCAGTTTTGATCTGTTGAAACTAATTGTAAACATTTTATTATTCCCTTCAGCCCCATACTACCAAAACTGTTTTCATAGTGAATCAGTGGCTTAAGTCTGCTCTTTCAGGAAATACTCTTAACTAAAAAGTCATGTTTGGCAATTTTTTTTTTTTTTGTGGTGCAGGTTTATATATATATGTATATATATATATATATATATATATATACATATATATATATATAAATATATATATACATATATATATATATATATATTTGTATTTGACATATATATATATAATATATACACTGCATATATATTTATATATGTATAATCATATGAAATAAAATTTTTTGCCTTAAAATACTAAATAACGCCCCAAACAGCAAAGGTTTTTGTCTAAAATATTCTTCTAGCTTGTGTCAAAAAAAAAAATATTCAAAATGTATTTTTAGGTATTTTTGGTATACCTTTTGCTTTTTGTTGTCTTTTCAATAAAATTTGTCCGCATTGTTGTAAGCATGAAAATATGCTATTTATTGATTTTAATTGATAAAGCAAAAAAAAAAAAAGGTATTTATGCTTTTACGAAACTATTAGATCATATTTTGCATTGAAAGGGTACAAGAAATCACGTTTTCGGGGCAGATCGGTCTGCCATGAAGAACATAGTCATTTGTTCGCAACTTCGGAACGGTGTGCCTGGGCGTCGCAAATTCAGTGTCAAAAGATGTGGCAGACTAGAAAGAGAAACGTCGTTAAACATATTCGCTGCGATATATATATATATATATATATATATATATATATATATTTCTTTTTTTTTGCGATGGCGACACATGTGGGAATGTGTGTTTGTGTGTTGATAATGCATATTCTTTGTATTAAAGTGCCTACTTCAAAATAGTTATTGTGAAAACTGAGTGACTTGTTAAATGGAGAGATGATTATGTAAGTTATATAGGCCTACTAGTTATTGAAAAAGGTGTATAAGGGTTGCAATTTACGCTTAACCCTAACCAGCCCGGGTTTTTTGGCCTGTTCTGTGGCCGGGGGAGGGTTGATTCAACCCCTCCCCGAGATCTCATCCTTCGAATGCGCAATCGCCCTGAAAATTGGCACATTATATTGGGTCTAGGGCAATTACCCCCTGGGCAATTACCCCGCACCCTTCCCCAGGCCCTAATCCTAATCCTAATTCTGAACCTAACCCTAACCCTAACCTAAACTCCTAATCCTAAACCTAACCCTAACCCTAATCTTTACTCTAACCTTACCACCAAGCAGTATTTGGCCGGGGGGTAATTGCCGTCTGGGGGTAATTGCCCGTATACGCATGTATTACCTGCGCGTAATCTATCAAAATATAAAAGATAAATTGATTTTTTTCATTTTTATATTTTATATGGAGAGTTTGTTCGCAAAAACCGATAAGTCCATTTTTGAAGATTTTTAAGTACGGTCTCTGTCATGAAGGAGAAAATAATACATTCTAAATGATATATCGATAACTACATAAAAAGGTACATTTTTGAGGTTATGGTCAAAAGAAGCAAAACCTTTTTTATCATTATTTTCTTTATTTTTCTTGACCTTTAGTCGCAAATATCTCCATTTGGAAAATATGGACTTATCAGTTTTTGCAAACAAACTCTTCATACTAAATAATGTTCGTGAAATCATAAATATCGCTGCTCAGCTCTAATTTAGAAAATAAAGCTAATGGCATCCTACTTTTGGTAACATCATTCCTTGTAGCATTCCTAACAAATGCATTTCAAAAAAAAATCTGGTATCAAAGTTCATTTCATATTGTATTCTATTGTTTTAAAAATTTCTAATTTGTTTCTTTTTTCGACCTTTTTCTTTCGTTTTGTTCCACAAAATTTATTACAGAACCTATTTTAAGCATGATTATGATAAAATTAATTGATTTCAGCCATTTAACTTGGAAATAATCATATCTTTTTGAAAAAAAAAAACGTAAGGAAACTCTATTTGCATTGAGTCTGTTCACAAAATCACGTTTTTGACCCATTTTCAGTCTGACAAGCATGTATAAGAGGTCGTGCAGCGTCGTAACGGCATGTCCGATTTTGGCGAAAATGGTGTCATAAGATGTGCAAGACTTAAAAAGTAAAACGTCAGCGAGCGGTGCGGTCAAAAAATTCGCGCGGCAGAATGGTCAGGGAAAATGTCGAGGAGGAATTCAACCTCCCCCTCCCCACCCTTCCTTTTAGGGTTAATTCGTAGCCCTTGTGCATTATTCGTTGTACCCCGTTTACACTTTTCTTATATCGATGTAAATCCAACGGAGAAAAAATACCTTGTAGACGACATAGTATATGTGTGTTATACTTATCTGTGCGTTATCAGTAATATGTGAACATGGACAACCAGAGAAAACAATGAATAATATCAAATCAAATTAAATCAAATCAAACCAAAATGCAGATCTAATCAAAACAACTATGTTTTTACTGAGCTTGTCATCTCAAATCTCTGATTCACGTAGTTCTGCCAAAGTTTGAAGTGAAGGTGACCCCTAAAACAGGATATATCTTTGCCCCTGAGCCCTCGCCTCTGCTGTTCACAGTATGTGCCATGTGAGTATTTCCTCAGTTCTCTTCATGATTGCCATGTCATGGAATGTGTCAATTAATTTACTTCCTATCGCCGTGCGGTTGTGGATCATTCTGTAGATTTATTGCAGTTTTTAGCCAATTTTGACATTGACCTGCACTCTCTTTCAGCTGATTAACAATCTTAAGTAATCAAATGTTTGAAGTACCTGTGCACAATTAATATATTGGAATAGAAAACAAACAATTAAAGAAAGCTACTACATCTTGTACTTTGGATCAAAAGTTTATTGTCTAGTATTATAAAGGCACAATATATATTATACAGCGTGTCCCAGATAAAAAGGAAACCGGGTTTCCATGCAACTTTTTACTATCGAAATCATGCATTTTCTCTATGAGATATGCATCAATGGAAAGATAAACTCTTCTTCTTTCGTTTGATGTACAACTTAATGTTCATTGTTCATGCATGACTGAGAACAATGAAAAGTGGTGCCATCAAATTTTCATTTGCACGCGCAAATGGTGACTTTAAGTGAATTTTTCAGACTTACAAGGTAACGTTTTCGAAAAACAAAGTTCATAACCCAAATATTCATATTTTCTTCTTTCATATGAGACCTTACGCGTCAAATATGAATAACGCATGCCTGAGAAAAATCTGTATGAAAGCATGCTTCATTTCTACCAGTTCTATGAATAAGCGAACAAACAAGCATTCAGCTCTCCCGTCTTAGCATTAGACAATGGGCTCATCTGCACTATTGAATTCACATAAAACAACCGCAGTGCTACAGTGCAATGTTGTTCGGGGGGGGGGGGGGGGGGGGAGGGGTATTTACAGAGGGACGGACAGCCCTTTGTTGTCAGTTATTTAGAATAAGCTATGAGACCTAATCATTTGTGACCATGCACCTCAAAACAAACAAAAAGTCGTCACACATTTTTTTAGTTAAGACCATATTCTCAAAGAGCAGACTTTAAGCTTTAAAATGATGTATAACTCAAATCAAATGGACTCTCCTAACCTATCTAAATATTGGAAAGAAAGCACAAACACTGGAAACGTATGAACTGAGAAAAGAGGCTCTGAAGTACAGTGTATATTCAAGCGCTTAATCTTTATCAAACCGTGCTGGCTGTGAGATGAATGGGACAAAAAACAGGAAGTAAACCACCAGAGTAACGACAATGAAGAGATTATCAGATTAAAGTGAAATTAAACATGCCTCATTAACACGTTCTGTCCATAATCAATGCCAACTTTCAAAGCAGTAGCACTATCCTTTCAAAAGTTATTAGAGTTGAAAGTGAAGAGTGTGGACAAGGTTTTTCAGAAATGAAAAAGGGATTCTAAAGACCCACCTAATCACACTATTCTACCTAAAATGTTCGAGATAAACTGCTAAAAAAACACACTATCCTGCCCGTTTTATGATACAAAATTTTAGCATAATGTAAAAGAAGACCCGCTTTTTCAGAAAATATGAAAAAGTTAAGTTCGTCTAGGTTGACCCATTTCACTTATTTTCAGTCCTCATGCAAAATCAGTGTGCGCGATTTTATGTTCGTTTTGAGGTGCACGGTCACATTTATAATAATTGAAGACTAATATCGAGTATTCTCAGGCTGCACGCAGTCCAATGGCTACGGGAAATCAACATTACAACAATGATGCACATTTTGATGATTTTGTACCTCAAACTTATCAACTGTTTTCATTCCTCCCTACATTTCCCTCACGCGTGGTTAGTCCTTACTGACAGGGTTTTGAAGTTTTTGAAGGGGATGGCGAAGCAGAAAGAGAGGGTACATCACTTTATCACTGAACTTGCGCTTCTAACATTTCAAAGGTTCAACTGATGGGCAGAAACTTGTCTTTTTTTTGGGGGGGGGGGGCGGGGCTCGGAAGGGTTTTTTTTTTAGGTCCGTTGTTCCCACCTTACCTTCCCTAACATTCCGCTGATGAACATCCTTTGCTCTGTAGTTGGCTGCATGGTCAGGCAAGCTCATGATCACGAGCTAATTTAGGACCCTATTCACAGCTGAATCGTCTGTAACATTCCCTTTTACCCCCTCCCTTCATGTTTGTGGAAATTCATTGAAGCATGAAGGCTATTGTTATCTGCCAAGGCGGCCAGGAGTCGGGAAAGCTAACTGCTATCTATCAATCTGGGTAAAATGTAAGGATATTTTCAAATTAAGTTTTCTCGAGCAGGCATTGATAATTTTTACGCATGAGATATCATATGAAAGGAAAAAGAATGGATATTAAAGATATGATTCTATCTTTTGCAAAAGATCGCTGGAAAAGTCTGAAAAATTCATTCAAAGTTGCCATTTGCTCGTGCAAATGAAATTTTAGTAGCACCACTGTCTATTGTTCTAACTCATTCATGCATGAATTATGAACAACGTGTTGTGCATGGAATGAAAGAAGAGAAGTGTATCTTTCAGTCCATGTTCAACTCATAAAGCAAATATGTGATTATGATCGCAAAGAATTGCAATGAAACTCGGTTTCGTTTTTTTTTTTGTGGGACACGCTGTGATATATACAATTATATATACAATTCATTCATGTATATTATATATATATATATATATATATATATATATATATATATATATATGGGCATACATAATGAGTGGTTTAAAGATAAAACGCCTGTCTAGACATGTGATCAGGGTCTTAGGTGAGAATCCTGCCACAGTACAATGGGATCAGTGTAGATATATGATTGTTATCATGGATGCTGCTGAAACACTAATTCTGTTTTTACATACGTCAATGTAGGGTAATTTGGCAAGGCAATCAGTTGCAAAAAAGCAAGACTTTCAACAATTTATATCGGTTCATATAGTACATTCTGGAAATCATCCGAGGGTCTCCTTTATAATCATGCCAAAGCATTTTTTTTTTTTTTGGATTAATCCTAAGCAACATGTTCTTAAATCTCCATAATTATATAGATTGATTTATAACATACACGTGTAGCATGCATGATAACAGACATATTTTGTCGTGTATGAATATCGTAATAACATTCAGTCGAACTGCCCTTGAAATAAGTGTTAATGCATTTTCTTTGGACTAACAGGTACACCTATGGACAGCCCGTGAGAGGTAGTATTGAAGCGACAATCTTGCTGGGACATCATTGGCAACCAGCTACCAGGACTCTAGAAAGGGTAAGTTTGGGTATTGGATCTCTAAGATGACTGGATCAGCAGAGGAGAACTGGGAGCATTTCATGAAGTATTTTTGTCATACATTTTGTCTGACAAACTGTTATTAGTTGCTGAAATCCCTGCGTCTGTTTAGCTGATAGCAAATTTGTCCCACAAATTTGGAAAAGCAGCTCTTCTCCGTACGACCTGTGCTATCTCTCTCTCTCTCTCTTTCCTGTAATTATATTCTTCCCCCTTGTCTTTTTCCTCGCTTCCTCTCTCATTCTTTCTGTCTTTCTGTATCTCTCCCTTTATATCTATGTCTCCCCCTATCTTTCTGTCTCTAAATCCGTCTGTCTTCACTTTCTGCCTGGATAAGAGGATAAAGTGTCACAAATTTCATGACTTTGTCAGTATTTAAACCTGTGTTTTTCTGCTGAATTCTATTAGTCTTGCATGACGTAAAAGCATTGGTTTGGTGGGATTACAAAATAACTGTCGGTGTATGGATTCCTCCTTGAACCTTCCTTGACATTTCTACCCATAAAAGTGTGATCATAATCACACTAAGAAAAAAAAAGTATTACTATCGTATTGTTGTGCATCAGAGATTTCTTATGCACGTTACCTGTAAATAAAACAAAGCATGCAAATACGACTATGATTACGTTTACTAACTTTTTGTCACTTTTGAAACTTGTGCAGCTGCTATACCCTCAATGAAAGTCTGATCAACAATGTGTAATGTGTATGGACAAGGCAATTTCTGAAATACTTCGAAACATTCACTCGATCCTTCTTAACAGATTATTTTAGAGGCAGATGCGTCGGGATGTGCTGAATTTAATTATACATTTGGCCGCGGAATGTTGAGAGGGAAGGAAATTAAACTGGTCTCAAACTTCACGGAGGTAGGAACAGGTAAGATGTTGTGGATAAAGAATCTACATTGAACATTATTAAACAATAGCAAGTCAGAAAGGCATATTTTTCAAAGTGGAATTCGTCCTAAATAAATATATATCTTCACACCTACACACACACACACACACACACACACACACACATAAGCACACACAGCTTTTAATTATTGAAACAATTCATGTGGAAAGAAATGAAATGGTACTTTGACTTCATAACTTCTATAAGACCTAGTTTGTGACAAGAATGAAGTATCGATTGAAGTTGATATTTTTATTTTTTACATATATATGAAGAAAGACAACATCTGACTTGTGAAGATGTAATTATCTTATTAAATAGTATTTTTTAATAACATTGGTTATGAGTTCTTAGTGCCTTTTTAAAGTCATAGAAGCAATGGACCTGTGATGTAGCATCAGAGCTCAATTGCTCTCGATTGTAATGCATATAGAATTAAAGCACGATCAAGTTAAAGTTGCGTAATCGTGCAGAGGGAAATTTAGAAAACATGATCAAAGGGGACACAAAACCCTTACCTGGAATAATGAATCGCACCTATAATCCATGCCAAAAATACAAAACAGATGCAAACAGACAAACAAGCATTCACTGCGGCATAAAGAAAAAAATCAGATCAATTGCGCAAAAATGGACATGTCGTGCTGTTTGAGTTGATAAGTCCATAAGTAGGAACAACAAGGCACAAAACTGTGTCTATATTAGCTCACACATTATATGGGGACGTGCCCAAAGCTAGAAGATTGTTTAAAAGCAAAGGAAACTTCTATAGGAACAAAGAAAAAAGTCTTACAAGGTGAAGAAAAAAAAATCATATGTATGAATCATTGAGCGTTTTAGTGATGTGGCCATGTACAGGCCTAAAGGCATCAGCGAAGTTTACTAAATCTATATTGCAGAGATCCCTTAGCAAGTCGTACCGGTTGTTTCATTTGTATTTTATTTTCGACTGATTATTATTCTGACCACAATTTTTGTGTATTATATGCTTATGTTTGTCTCCCTGTGAATTTAGGAGTGTGGATGCAATCACGAACCGTATCCATTCCCCTCAGCCATGAACATTATAAAGTAAAGATCCAGGGACCAGATTTCTTCAAACCAGGATTACCCTACAGGGGACAGGTAAGGAATCTCTTTAGTTAACTGGTACCTTCAGTTCTTTCTTCCAATATTTTATTTTATGTCTTTGAAATCGCTGATTTGTTGTTATTGTTTTTGGATAGATTTGCTGTTGGTTATGGGAATATAGCAGGCATTATACATATGGTTAGATTTCGTCTGTCACCTAACAATAATCTGACTTTTACCAAAATGTTATTGAAATGTTTCTTCAACAAATGCTTGTGTTATGATGTATTTCATTCACATATAACCAGATGAGCCTAATGACAAAATTATTTCATCCTTATTGGAATTATTGAATTAGAGAGAAGACTTTAGCTTTTTATTGATAAACAGCGTGCCCTTTTGGCATTTGAATTACAAATCTTAACGTCTGCAGCATTTCACATTCTTTTCTACACTGCTGTCCTCACAAAAAGTTGGGATTCTCAGTTGGTTTTAGAATAAGAAGAAAAACAATTTGTGAAAAATGACGTAAAAGCGTTTAACCTTCCGAGTGACTCGTCAGATGTAATTATAAGAGTCATCATATTTCAGTATGCATTTGTGTTATATCGACAACATAAAAGTAATCCGTTGGCAATATATCTGAGCAGGGTTTCAGAGCACTAAAGCACTAATATTGCCTCGTATTTTTGATGCCTATTTCCCATTACTTTAGACCTCATTAAAAGTCAGTTAATGACACACTTTTACTGTTTTGTCATTGCTTTTTATCATTCGTTTGCAATGACAGCAGAAAAAAAGAGCAAACGCAAAATTATGAATTGAAAAAAGCATTATCGTAAGGGAGTTAATCAAAAACACACTGTTTTCTGGCCCTATTCTCGTGACCAGCATGTGAACAGGGCTGTGTATGTCTACTATCTAAATTCATTTTTATCTTGATTCAATAATTAACATGCAAGATTACAGGATAAACATTAAAGTTTGCAAATACATAAATTGACCATTCTTCAGGATGTAATGATTGACGCATTTTGGTTTAAAGCTTGACATAGGAATAACTGTAATGGAAGTTATGTCACGTGATAATTTCTCTTATCTATAAAAAGGTCGTTCTGTCATACCCCGATGGCACCCCAGTTCCGGGTATTGCAGTTCGTGTACAAATAGAGGAGACGAGAAGGCACATCTCAGTTGTCACTCAAACTAACGGCATTGGACGATTCGAGATTAAAGGACCTTCTGACCCACGAATAGTAACCCTGACGTTAAGGGTAATGACCTCTTTCCATAATTCATATAGCAGTATGCATCCCCACCCACATAACGCACCTACACAGTAATACATGCACACACGCACGCACACACACACACACACACACACACACGTATTGATATGTATAGAGTATAGTGCAATTCAAATCTCGTTAAGAATTGCAATTGAATGACAGATTGCTTTTGGTAACGTAAGTGATGAATTCTGTGTACATGATATGATTCATAATGTGTGTGTGTGTGGGGGGGGAGGGGGGGGGGGGGGTAAAATAAATCCATCTTCCTTAGCTGTTCTTATTTTCCCAATTGGAAGAAACAATCTTAGTATTCCATAAAGATATACAAGACCGCAGCATTCGAAGATGTTATGATGTTGTTTGTTGTTTGCTCATCTCTAGCTGAAATTAATTTTACATGATCTTTATTTATTTATTCATTAAATGTATTTTCATTTTGGAAAAGGGGGTTTGGTATTGTTACTATAGAAATGCCTTATTTTGTATGTCTTCTGTGAAGATTCAAGGGAGAATTAAGGTTAAGATAAGTATAGGTAGCATACCAACGCTTAAACTGCTAGACCATGTGTAACAAGATAGTTATGCAGTCACTCGGTTCCATTCATTCCTTTGTGCATTCCCAGGCTACTGACGCAGAAGGTGGAAGTTTTTCGATCCCAACGAAATCAGTGAACGCATGGTATTCGACGAGTGGTTCTTTTCTTGATGTTGGAACTTTCGATCAAACAGTCATCAGTGGTCAAGATGTGAATGTCAACCTTACATTTACAAGGCCTACCTCTGAGACAACCTCCAGTATTAAGTTTTTCTACCGGGTTAGTATCCAATCTCTCATTTTTATTCTGTCGTTGACTCTTAGCAGTCATTCCACCATTCATTGCATTGCTTGTGTAATTCAGTAGGACTGATTGTGGTAGCGATCGTTTTGTATACAAATGTGCAAACCACAGAAGATGTGCACTTACTCTTAATACACCGCAAGAATTTAACCCATGTTTAGGCTAAACCTTTGAGAGAAATGGAAGAGGGGCTCTGTTTTAGATATTAAAGGGAAGATAAACCCCAAGAGCAATGTGGTTTGAGTGAAAGCAGCAACATTAGTAGAACACATCAGTGAAAGTTTGAAGAAAATCGGACAATCGATGCAAAAGTTATGAATTTTTAAAGTTTTGGTGTTGGAACCGCTGGATGAGGAGACTACTAGAGGTTATGACGTATGAGTGGACAACAATACCAAGAAAATATAAAGAAAATTCTACAAAAATCAATTTTTCATGAAAATTACACTCTAAAAAGACCCGAGTCAGAACTGACCCGGAACTGGGTCCGTTGGGGTCATACACCGTTCCGGGTCAGAAATGACTTGGAATTTGGTCATGAAGACCCAGAATGGGGTCATCTTGACCCGATTAATGACTCTGAGTGGGTCATATCTGACCACATTCCTTGTCATTTCTGACCCGGAACGGTGTATGACCCCAACGGACCCAGTTCCGGGTCAGTTCTGACTCGGATATTTTAAGAGTGTACAAATTCCATCAACTTGATATTGACATATGTTAAGGGTAGCAATATTATTCCCCATGCTTTCTGAAAGAGGTTGGTCCATTGCTCTTTCATGATTCTAGAAAAGTGAATTTTTGTTGAATTTCCTTTATATTTTCTTTGTATTGTTGTCCACTCATACGTCATATCCTCTAGTAGTCTCCTCATCCAGCGGTTCCAACACCAAAACTTTAAAAATTCATAACTTTTGCATCGATTGTCCGATTTTCCTCAAACTTTCACTGATGTGTTCTACTAATGTTGCTGCTTTCACTCAATCCACATTGCTCTTGGGGTTTATCTTCCCTTTAATGTGGGAAATTTGAAAACATTACTGTTGACATCTCTGAAGGATCGAATTATTTTGGTTGTTCTGCTGCAGGTTTTGTCACGCGGACGTGTCGTCTCCAGCGGGCAAGAGACATGGACAAATCCGAATGTGATAAATCCACCTGTAGAGATCCACGAGGAAATACAGAGAGAGGTATCAGCAGCAGGCAGAGAAAAAAGATCTTCTCCTCCATATTTTGGCGGGCGTCGGAGAACAACAGGTATGGTCTGCTGGTAGATAATATTATTTCAGAGTTTTCCCACAAACTTCATGCTGGTGATTTTGTTTTTGTTTTTTTGTTTTTTTTTTTTACAAGGCAGGATGCTCCTACGCATTGCACTAAATTGTAGAGCCATCGCCCTTTGGATATCTTATAACTACAGACCGGTGTAGTGGTGCTTTCCCTGTTTTTTTTTTTTATGATCTGATTTCGTTAAGCGATATCACTAGATAAAATAAACTTTTTCCTCTTTTTTTTGGGGGGGGGGTTCAATTATATTGGCCTGCATTCTTTTTCTTTGCCTATTTGTTTTTGTTTTTGTTTTTGTTAGTGTGTGTGTTTATTTTCCTTTTTTTTCTGAGAGAGGTCATTAATCTTTGTCTCAAAGTGATCTGTACCCAAAACATCGATCAATCGATCGATCTTTTTGGGTGAAAGTTTGTATGACCGCTGTTTTGCGTACTCTCAGTGTGAATTTTCATGTGATGTTGCAAAGCAACAAAAGGTAAATGTTATATTCATTCATGGGCGTAAATCCCGGGGGGATGGGGGGATATATTCCCCCCTGAAATGGAGGAGGGGGGGGGGGGATGGCCTGTACAATCATCCCCCCTGAATTCTGAGGGGAAAAAATGGAGGAAGCAGAAATGTGATTGTATCAATTTTGGCATAATGCATGACGTTTGTACGCCGGCCTTCAGACAGGTAACAGAGCTGAACAGTATTCTATCTTGTAGGGAAATGTATAATTTTCTCAAGCGCTCACTCGCTTCGCTCGCTCGCGAAGAAAGTAACATCGACATACACTGTAAGATATGGCTCAGGCGTTGACAACGTCAAATAGTATAGGTCTACATGTAAACATGCTATGACGCGAGTGACTGGGGACCATCTGCAATATATGTACGAAAACATACAAACAAACAATAACAACAACTTTATCGCCATAATTGAATCCCCTCCATTTCCTGAATCATTCCTGAGAAACGACAGTGTCTGATGACTCAGTCAGGATACATCTATGGGCATACCAAGGGAAGATCAGGGACGTCGAATCTATGGGGGGCAAAGGGGCATTTGCCCCGCCCCAAAGGAAGTGTTTAGACAGACAAATCATTTATCCCCCAAGCAATTCCCGAGATGAGGACAAATCTCGAACTTTCTTAATGGAAAATTGTCCAAATATCGCCAGAACTATGCACCAGATCGTTGTATTGCAATCATGAACATGCAAAAGGTCCGCTATAAGATAAGGGATAGACTTTGTACACTTTTAACATAGACGTATATTCCCTAATTTATCAAAGAGTGTGCAGCAGATCTTTCACTTAACAAAAGCAACCTAATATGTATAGAGGCGTCGATGGGGGGGGGGGGGGGATGGTTCTCAATTAAAAGTGGGACAAACAAAAGCGAAAAATATAGCTACAAACGGCAGTTTTTGGAGTGTAAAATGATGAAATTTTAAAGCTCGCTCTCTCCGCTCGCTCGCATTTAACCGCTATGCCATTCTCCTGATGTTGCTGCCAGTGATTGACAGCAGGTGCACCCAGTGCGCCCCCTTAACCCTATAAAGCCCAAGCTATTTTGACCCCTTCCAGGCTCAAGGGGGGGCACATTGTGCCCCCCTATATAACTTCTTTATTATATGATGTATGACCGTCATATTTGGCCCATGGGTAGAGCAACTCATACTCTACAAGACCCAACATTTGAAATTTCCCAAGGTCATCCACTGAGGGCGCTATCAACCAAAATACAAAGAAATACATAGGAAATATGCTAAAATCATGTTTTTTCTTTTTATTTCTTTATCCCAAGTATATATGTTTTTATTTCATATCAATCATTTTCATATTTACCACAAAGGAAAGGCAAGTCAACCTTCACTATTTGTTACTGTTGAAATTTCTCAAGGTCAACATGTGGGGGCGCTATTCAATACAATATAAAGAATTATATGAAACCTATGATGTATTGCTTGGAATGGGTACATATATTGGTATCATATTTCATATTTGCAAAATATTGAAATTTTGAGTTTGCAGATTGATAATATGTGACTGTGCACCTCAAAACGAACATAAAGTCGCACACACTGATTTTGCGTGAGGACTGAAAATAAGTGAAATGGGTCAACCTAGCCGAACTTGACTTTTTCATATTTTCTAAAAGAGCGGGTCTTCTTTTACATTATGCTAAAATTTGGTATCATAAAACGGGCAGGAAAGTGTGTTTTTAAGCAGTTTATCTCGAACATTTTTGGTAGAATAGTGTGATTAGGTGTGTCTTTAGAATCCCTTTTTCATTTCTGAAAAACCTTGTCCACACTCTTCGCTTTCAACTCTAATAACTTTTGAAAGGATAGTGCTACTGCTTTGAAAGTTGGCATTAAGTATGGACAGAATGTGTTAATGAGGCATGCCTAATTTCAGTTTAATCTGATAATCCCTTCATTGTTGTTACTCTGGTGGTTTACTTCCTGTTTTTTGTCCCATTCATCGCACAGCCAGCACGGTTTGGTAAAGATTAAGCGCTTGAATAGACACTGTACTTCAGAGCCTCTTTTCTCAGTTCACACTTTTCCTGAGTTTGTGCTTTCTTTCCAATATTTAAATAGGTTAAGAGAGTCCATTTGATTTGAGTTATACATCATTTTAAAGCTTAAGGTTTGCTCTTTCAGAATATGGTCTTAACTAAAAATTCATGTCTGACGACTTTTTGCTTGTTTTGAGGTGCAGAGTCACATATGATGAAGAAATGATATTACAGGCAAAGCTTGTGTGAAGATAACACCAAATAAAAGGGTAGTCTTTGGAAAATGCTGTATTTTCGATTATTTCTATTATGTCTATTGTTTGATGCCTATGTCATATAAAAAATATAAAAAATAAAGGAAATAACAAGAAGACCATTTCAGGGTAATTCACAACCATAATAACTTCAAACTTTGGTCCTTCAGCAAATTATAGCCAAGAAAACCCCCATTTCATCCATTATTATATTGTTAACTGAAATTTGAACAGAAAATCATGCAAAATCTGACGAACATGGTTGTCAGTTTATGGTTGCCATGGCAACCAGCAATATCGGACATAGCTAAATTATATATCAAAATGTTCGCAATAAGATTTTAGGAAAAGTCACCAAATTTGGTTGAAATCGAGTAAAAGGTGTAGGAGTGGCAAACGAAAATATGGTGGGGGGGGGGGGGCACAATGTGCCCCCCCCCCCCTTGGGCTTTATAGGGTTAATTTCCAAAGCGAAAATATAGCTACAAACGACAGTTTTTAGGACTGGAAAATGTCAAAATTTTCAAGCTCACTCGCTTCGCTCGCTAGCATTTAATCAGTATGCCATTCTCCTGATGTTGCTGCCAGTAATTGCCGGCAGTTGCGCCCGGTGTGCCCCCTTAATTTCCAAAGCGAAAAAATACAGCCACAAACGGCAGTTTTTGGACTGTAAAATGTCAAAATTTTCAAGCTCGCTCGCTCCGCTCGCTCGCATTTAACCGCTATATGCCATTCTCCTGATGTTGCTGTCAGTAATTGCAGGCAGATGCACTCGGTGTGCCCCCTATGGGTAAATTTCCAAAGCGAAAAAGTATAGCTACAAACCGCAGTTTTTAGACTGTAAAATGTCAACATTTTCAAGCTCGCTAGCTCCGCTCGCTCGCATTTAATCGCTATGCCATTCTCCTGATGTTGCTGCCAGTGATTGTGAGCAGGTGCGCCCCCCTTAATTTCCAAAGCGAAAAAATACAGCCACAAACGGCAGTCTTTGGACTGTAAAATGTCAAAATTTTCAAGCTCGCTCGCTCCGCTCGCTCGCATTTAACCGCTATGCCATTCTCCTGATGTTGCTGCCAGTAATTGCCGGCAGTTGCACTCGGTGTGCCCCCTAAATTTCCAAAGCGAAAAAGTATAGCTACAAACTGCAGTTTTTAGACTGTAAAATGTCAAAATTTTCAAGCTCGCTCGCTCCGCTCGCTCGCATTTAATCGCTATGCCATTCTCCTGATGTTGCTGCCAGTGATTGTGAGCAGGTGCGCCCCCTTAATTTCCAAAGCGAAAAAAAATAGCTACAAACGGCAGTTTTTGGACTGTCATATGTCAAAATTTTGAAGCTCGCTCGCTTCGCTCGCTCGCATTTAATCATTATGCCATTCTCCTGATGTTGCTGCCAGTAATTGCCAACAGTTTTTGCCCGGTGCGCCCCCTTAATTTCCAAAGCGAAAAAATACAGCCACAAACGACAGTTTTTGGGACTGGAAAATGTCAAAATTTTCAGCTCATTCGCTTCGCTCGCTCGCATTTAATCATTATGCCATTCTCCTGATGTTGCTGCCAGTAATTGTCAGCAGTTTTCGCCCGGTGCGCCCCCCCCCCTTAATTTCCAAAGCGAAAAAATACTAGTACAGCCACAAAGGACATGTGGGACTGTAAAATATCAAAATTTTCAAGCTCACTCGCTTCGCTCGCTCGCATTTAATCGTTATGCCATTCTGATGTTGCTGCCCGATTGCCGGCAGTTGCGCCCGGTGTGCCCCCATAATTTCCAAAGCGAAAAAAATACAGCCACAAACGGCAGTCTTTGGACTGTAAAGTGTCAAAATTTTCAAGCTCGCTCGCCCCGCTCGCTCGCATTTAACTGCTATGCCATTCTCCTGATGTTGCTGCCAGTAATTGCTAGCAGTTGCGCCTGATGCGGCCCCCCTTAATTTCCAAAGCGAAAAAGTGTAGCTACAAACGGCAGTTTTTAGACTGTAAAATGTTAAAAATTTTCATGCTCGCTCGCTCCGCTCGCTCGCATTGAATCGCTATGATGTTGCTGCCAGTGATTGACAGCAGTTGCGCCTGGTGTGCCCCCTTAATTTCCAAAGCGAAGAATATAGCTACAAACGGCAGTTTTTGGACTGAAAAATGTCAAAATTTTCAACGCACAGAGATTTCACCGTAGGAGGGGGAAACCCCCCTACCATACCCTCCCCCCCCCCTCGCTTGATTCGTTCCCTCACATAACCGCTCCTCCTAAGATCAAATCCTGTCTACGCCGATGATAGGCTCCATTATTTAGTAGGCCTTCACAGTGATGTCGCACAGCAAGAGCTGAAAAACCACGATTTTGTCATTCAATAATATATTGTGAATATTTCATTTTCTTATTGTTTTTTAAAGAAAAGAAAACAAAATTTTCACCACAAGTAAGCACCAGATCGCTGAATTTCAGGTCTGAAAATGCAAAATCTTCCTCGTGTGGGAGAGGGATACCCCCCCCCCATACACACCCTTCCCCCGTTCGGTGGTTCCGCTCCCTCTCACAGAGATTTCAAAAAAAAAAAAAATGTTTTCATACTTTTAAGGTCTGATTTTCCGCCGAAAGTCGTCTGACAAGCAAAAAAAAAAAAAAAAAAGCAACAAGAACAAAAAGTCTTTATGTTGTTGCTGCCACTTTTCTCCCACTTTATATTTCATGCAAAAGAGTGGGGCATCCGATCCCTGTAAAGTATGTGTGTGTGTGGGGGGGGGGGAGGGGGCACAAAGCTTCTCCCCCCCCCCCCTCCACCCCCCCCCCCCCCAAAAAAAAAAAAAAAAAAAAGGCTGCGCCGGTCCGGTAATGGGCTTGTAATCGTGGTGATGGTGACCATCCCCCCCCCCCCCCCCCACTCCTCAGTATGGATTTACGCTGTTGTATTCATTAATTGATCTATTTCAGAAGTCAGAGCGCCCGTACTTCTACCCTACCCTTCATTGATCGTCGAGAACTTGGTATTTTCCTTCACTGCCACGGCTGAGATGTCTCCATTAGCCCGTCTTCTTGTCTTTTACATCCGAGGAGACGGTGAAGTAGTCAGCGCCAATGGAGAAATCAACATAGCTCCTGCATTTCAGAACAAGGTTGGTGTCAACATGCCAGCACGCTATAGCTTTTTAGTCAGTCAAAAATAGATAATATCTCCTTCATTCTAAAAACCTTCAATACGGATTGTGACAATGCTTGCTACAATGCGTAAACGAACATGAGAAATTCAGCTGGAAAGGTTTTAACCAGGGAAGTCGAACAGGCATCATCTTCGAATGGGCACTTTAAATCAATGGATGAACACCGATATGCCTCAAACACAATGATAACTTTGCATATTACTGTGTATTAAAATGTTAACCTATCCGCAAAGACGTTATCATGGACTGCTTCTTATGGTCTCCATTGCGTTAGTAGATGCCGGGAAAACATCACTTACAGGGGTTCAAGTAGCTACGCGGCTCACAAACATCGCTGCTTAGCGGGGCGAAAAATTATAAGAAACTAGCAATATACATTTATATAATTATCAATGGACACTTACATCTACTTATGAGTAAATTCAGTAAATAGATGGTAGCCTCGCCTCCTCGAGTGTGCCCTTGAAACATACCATGAGTAAACCTTACCTTTTTTCTTTTTCCTGTATGCTTTCTAGTAATATAAGAATAATTTTTATTGCTCGAACAATGTGATCACGTTTAAGCTTTTCATGAATACATTTCATCCTCCCCTCCCCCCCCCCCCCTGCCGCTGGTTCGCTTTGCTCCCTCGCCGATCTTCTCACACCGTGGTCACATAACGTACCCCCGTATGTTATAATCATACTCATTCGCGCTGTTTTTTTTTTCCACTGTGATTTTATTCCCTCGAAATTTGCTTCTAGATGCTCTATAAACGCGACTTTTGTACTTCCCCTTCCGACACCCTTCCCTCGCCGAGGATCTCACGCCATCACATGAAAAATAATGTGCCCCCGCCGAGATCCCCCCACAAAAAAAAAAAAGAAGAAGAAGAAGAAGAAGAAGTGTTTCGGCGCGCTTAATGGGGCTGCATCCCCCCTTATTTTGTTAGCCCCCCCCCCCCCCCCCCACAAAAAAAAAAAAAAAAAAACCCGGGAAAAAATAAGGCATGCAAGTATGCTTAAAATCGCAAGCTGGCAACACTAAATATGACAAATTTCTACTGGGGCGGGGTACCCCCTCCACTCCCCCCTCGCTCACTTCCCTCCCTCGCAATACCCAGCTCAGCCCCTGACCCCCCTTGGAAAAAAGCTAGATCCTCCCCTGAGAAGTAGTTACATCGTAACCCCATGTTTAACAAAAATCGCCAAACAGCTTCGCTGCATTGATTTGCCATTTCCGAGAGAAAATTCTCTAACCTTGAAAAATGCACTCCATCTACACATCGTTAATTTGAGATATGAGTATATATACTTATAGGAATATTATGTGATTATTTAAGTTCATTAAAATGATAATAATACATGGAATATTCTTAATCATAATTTCGAGAAAGATTATTGCCATGTGACAAATATTGTGTCTCTATAAATGTTAGGACAAAATTGTGATTATGGATCAATTTGCGCTCAAATCGGGTTGTTTTTTTTTTTTTAATCAAGCAGGTCGTATGTCACACATGCACGTACATGATAGTGATGTATAGTGCTTGTTCAAAGCAGTAAAAAGCGTTTAAGTGACATTACATCAGACACTAAATACATTGAATTAATATTCAAACAGACAAAATTAAACAAATTATGTAGTAATATATTACGTCACTTCAATAAATGAGATCATGAATGTGTCGTTAACAATGCAATGTTCACGAGTGAATCATTTTTAAATCTTCCCGCAGGTGTCCGTAGAGTTTGATGAAGGCCGAGAGGTTCGACCAGGGCAACCAGCTTCAGTACGTGTGTCTGCCCAGCCGTCCTCACTTTGTGCTGTTGGTGTAGTGGACAAAAGTGTGCATATCATGGCGGGCGACAACCAACTCACAAAAGACAAGGTATAAAGTTACAAGCAGAAACTGAATCCATTCTCTCATTATCTTCCTGCTTGGTGAAGACAACTTTAGGAGGAGAGTAGGCTTAAATGAAACATGACATTTTTTGAAAACTTAGCAAACATTGATTTTAGTTCCCAAATCCCAGTGTTACGATTACGGTGCAAATTGAATTAGATCGTGATGTCTTTATCTCACGAATATGTTATTTGCTAAGACATGAAACTCCAATACGTTTCTAAGTTTCGTGAGCTGAATGAAGTAGAAGTGTTTCAACATTTGTATGTGACCCTACATAAAAATACAAAACAGACAAACAAACACTCAAAGAGAAAGTCGCCAAAGAGGTAGACTCTAAGCTTTCAAATGATGTATGACTCAAATCAGACGGATTCTCCTGGCCTATCTTATTGTTGGAGAGAATGCACACACTTTGGAAAATGTGAACCTAAAAAAGAGGCTCTGAAGTACAGGGTCTATTCACGCGCTTAATCCTTCAACAAGCTGTGCTGGCTGTGCGATGTTGGAACAAACAACAGGATGTTAACCACTGGAGCAATAACAGTGAAGAGATTATTAGATTTAGCTGAAATTGAACACGCTCTATATAACACATTCCTTTCATGTTAAGTGCCAACTTTCAAATGACTAGCATTATTTCGAAAGGTATTATAGTTATAACTGTAAGAATGTGCAAAGGACTCTCAAGAAATGAAAAGGGGTCTTAAAATACCTGATCTCACTGCTCTAAAAAAAGTGTAGAAAAATTGATCAAAACAGACTTTCCCATTCACTTTATGATACCCAACTCTAGTCTAATGTAGAAGAAGAAAAAGCTCTTTCAGAAAATATGAAAAACATAAAATTGACTTGGTTGACCGGTTTCAAATCTTTTGAGTCCTCATGTAAAATCAAGGGGTTCGACTTTATGTTGGTTTTGTGATGCACGGTAACATTATGATGTTTGGTTTATTTCCATAGTGGCAAATATGTTGACTTTTAAATGTTCGCAGTGTTGACATTGATAAGTGAACTGTGAGATCTGTTCATCAAATTTTCATTTGTGGTTTTGATTAATATTATAAATTGTGAAAACACTTGTGAAAAACAGATGATTATAGACCATGATGGAGTCCTGAAATATATTTTTGATACGATTCTGCCATTTATCGGTTTGCAGGTATTTACCCCAGTCAACTCCTTCAATGATGTCCCGTTCAGAAGATCAGAGTCATGTCCACGGACTGAGGAGATCGCGCTCCCACCAAACTCAAATGCAAGGACAAGGTGGTATAGTAAGCACGTCGACAGTTCGGCGAGTTTTGGGGTAAGTTTACCATCATTACAAGGCAATGTCAATCACGTATAGAGGTCACAAGGCAGTGCATATATTTTGTCGGCAAAATATCCTCAGCACGCGTCATCGTACACAAGTAAGAGGTCCGTTGCACCACGGCAGACCTTACTTTGTATGCTGCTTAGAAAACCCTCACTGTTTTGTTTATTAGATCTCTGAGACCATGGCATCATAAAGAGCCAACATGATGTCAGACACATCTTAACGCAAAATGAGTATTCATCATAGAACTGACTCGTTTTATTTATTATAGTAAAAGAAAACTGCCCTATGAGATGATGGGAGGAAGGAATATCAAAGGGATCGTAGAGTTTTGGTTGAGACCTAATTTCAGGTTTCTAACATTATTTTGTTTTTGTAAGATAATGAGAAACTTCTCATGAAATGTGAAGGAGCATGTAATTCCATGAGGAAATTAACATTTATTTGATGAAAATTGGTCTTGAAGTGGCTGAGATATCCAAAACAGAGCGATTCTAATAAAGTGTTGGACCCACCTTTTATTACAATCGCTTTGTTCTACTTTGTTTTTGGATGTTTCAGTCATTCTAACCCGTTTTTCATCAAATAAACATTGAATTCCTCTTAAAATGGTATAAATTGTATCATATTCATAAGTGTTTTCTTGGTAGCGCGCAAAAAGTTAAAAGCCCAATTCTCACCTCCACCAATACTGTACCATCCCTTTAAGCTGTTTAGATGCAGAAAAATGATAAAAACAAAGAAGTATGGTACAATGATATCATGTGTCCTCCTACATATTGGATTGGAAGAACATTCTAAGGGCATGGTACAAGACTATTTTTATGCAATATTCTAGTTTTGTCTCGAAGAAAATATGGTAAAATGCCCTATTGGCATTCATATTCTGATACAGTCCTGCGTGATGCAATGTGCATTCCGTTTAAGCCTTCATATTTGTAATAATATCTAGGTTCAAAAGCAAGGTTTTACATTGTATTATGATTTAAAATAGAAAAAAAAAATAAAAAGCTTTTTGCTGATTATAAAGGGGGTTCAAACTGTTTCTCTCATCGAAAATCATCCATCTTTATTTTCGATATCTGGGATTGCTCTAAAAGGAAAAAAGGACATTGCTAAACTTTTATATTCTTCTTTCGCTGAAGGATATATTATAATATGTGTAATCACCAGAGTTTATTATTGTAGATACTGTTACCTGCACAGTTTGATACAGGCAAATCGATCACATAAAATTGTATTAGGTGCCTGGTCCTACAGCATCATTTTTCTGGAACGAAATCTGACAGATTAAGAGTGATTGGGATGGTATATTGAATTAAGAATCTGGGATTCAAAACTTGAAAAAAAGAAAAGAAACAAGATTGTCTCTCAAGAACAAATGCTCATGCCTTTAAACTCTCGCTGGAGAGCAGGAGCACCGTGGCGAATTCCAGAAGGTTCTTCAGAACGATTTTTTTTCTTTCTTGTAATTCCTGTTCTGATCCAGAAGTTTGAGTATTGATGTATCAAGGTTTGTTTTTCTCATGGTGAATTTGAAATCGCTATGTATTTCCTTCAGATGGCTGGAGTTGACGTCATGTCCGACTTTGAGCTAGAGACAAGACCATGCTGGGTAACCATTACAAGATACCTACCTTGTAAGTAAACTCGAGTTTCGTTCGTTTTTTTTTTTCTCAGATGTTGTTATCATTTATCATTTGATCGCTGCTATGCATGTTAACACCAGGAACTTTGCTGCAAATCATTCCTGCTATTTAAAGGTCATGTTTACCTTTGGGAACAGTGATTTCAAAATGCATATGAGTAGGTCGGTTGTACCACAAAACATCCCGTCATATTCCAATTTTGATGATAAAGCCTAATATGTAAGAAGATATCTGTATTTTTCCTAGTAGTAAAACTTATCTGTAGACGGTTTAGTCTGGAAACATTTTTATCACAACTATTGTTCACATTTTGTAAATTTAACAATACTTAACATCGATTCTACCAATTCAAATTTTCACAGTGGGTGTTTCTTCCCCTAGCTCACATTTTAGAACTATTCTAAAGCGCTAAGTCTGTTTTTTTTTTTTGTTGTTGTTGGTTTTTAGCAAATGGTAAATTATGCCTTTAAGATAACAAGTTACAGAAAATAAAAACAGGAAATATCCAAGAAAATTATAAATCGAACACTTTACAAGTGTAAAAAGAAACAATTGATAAATTTCCCTCATAGTTATTCTACCCTTAATATCAGAAAATATAAATCAATGTAAAATAATAGCATAGACTGCCTCCTCTTTATTCAGTCGTCATTGTCTAACGAAATGGTTATACGGCTTAGACATAAAGAATTAGGTGATAAGTTTTAGAGATATCACCATCTTTCTTATAGGTTCCTGTCATATGAATGATTACATTGGATATTTTTGTTATTATTATTATTATTATTATTATTATTATTATTATCATTATTTATTTGGCAATCCAACAAACAATACAAGCGGACATAGAATAAATACAGAAATCGTATTACATGATATAAAGATTGTTGTGATTCCAGGTGCATTCCGCTGGTTGCCAGTGAAGGAAAAGACAAACTTATCACTAAGGCTCGAGGCCTTCCTCCCCGATCAGTGCATGCGCCCAGAATCGGCTATATCAATGTAAAACAGTTACAAACATTATCAAATAATACATTATTACACAAAAAGGGCTGAATTCAAATACAAATACATGTACAACTAATACAATCACTGAATGTGGCCGATGCCCCACCCTGACCTGATAGTGTTTGCTCATCCAGCATAACTAGTGATTATTAAATGAATGAAATACTGATTAAACTCTAGAGTGTTCAGGAAACCAATAGTTTTTCACTTTATGTAGTATTTAATGTGGCAAACTGGAATTAACTTTAAAAACTGGCAGTTTGATTAGGTCGTTGTATCACGCTGATTCTTTTTTTTTTAAACCCTAATCCCACCAGGTTTTTTGAGGGACTTGAAGCCATGGGGGGAGGGGGCTTTCCCCCCCCCCCCCCTTCAGATCTTGACGGCGCGATCCTCGCGAAAATTCACACTATAGATAGAGGCCAATGTGATCTACAAGACTGTACAGTTAGATTTTCAAAATTTTAATTTATGTCTTTTATATCAATTAATTTATGCTAATGTATGCAAATTTCTTTTTTTGCCTCTAAATTAAAAAAAAATGCTTCAAGACTTCTATTTTTTAGTGAACATATTCTTTTCAATATTCTCAACAATAATTCTGAAGCAAAACTTCGGCTTCATAATCATTTCTTAGGTATTTTATTGTTTATTTAATTTCTCATTCATTTCTCTTTTTTTTTTACTGTTTGATTTTGGGGGTTTTTTTCGTCAAAATTTGTCGCAGAAACATTTTTAAAGCATAGTCAGGCTGAAATAAATTATCAGCTATTGAAAGTAAAATATTGATCTTTACAACTTTGTATATGAATTGATTGCAAAAACACAATTTACATTGGATTTGTACACAAAATCATGTTCTTGAGCAATTTTTGGGTCGAGGAAGTTTTTCAAAGGGGCGTGGCTTCAAAACGGTATGCCCGGGAGCGACGAATTCGATCTCAAAAGTTGCGCGATACTTGAAAGAACAAAGTCATAAAATGTGGTGGGGAGAGCATCCCGCGTTGCGGAATAATCACGCAAAACGTCGGGAGGGGGGTGGGGGAATGCCCCCCTCCCCCTTCCCCCTTCCCCCCTTCCCCCTCCCCCTTCCCCCTCCCCCCTTCCCCCTTCCCCCCTCCCCCCGTTGAATAGGGTTAACTAACTATACGAGGTTCAGGTATCACTACAATTTGTTGCCCTGATTGCATGAGTTCTAGGTATCACTGACATATTTACTGACATAATTTATATAAGGTCGAGATATCACTGACATTTGTTGTGTTTTCCTAACCATGTCTTTGTCACAGGTCATTTTAGTGATCTGTGTGGGTTAAATCCGATGTTCATGATGAACCCTAACCTCCGCGTCGGGATACCGGGTCGAGGTGACTTTGTTTTGGATTCAGAGCCAGTGCCTATGATGTACATACCAGAGAGGGTTGAATTGGAACCTGCAGATGAAGCCCAACCCTTGGCAGAATTGAGAAATTACTTTCCGGAAACATGGCTATGGAAGTTATCAAGAATAGGGTTAGTGATTCTCCTCCAGCAGAATTCAAGCAATCTTGTCTCTGATATTTTTTTTTCCAATACTCGTGGACATTCTATTGTTCATACTTCTTATTTCTGTCATTGTATCTAACATGTGCTTCGCTTTCGATTTCTTCTATCTCCTGGACTTTCTTTGTGCATGCATTGTACTTTGTATTATCTGCCATTGCACAGTGTATCTGATTTTAATATACTTCACTCAGGTGATCACGCCGCTCTCTGAAGTTTTTTTTTTTCTTTATATTCTTCCCTACTTCATAAATTGTCATTGTTTCAAATGTAAATGTCAAATGAATTTCATATCAGCATCAGGGAATAATTCCCCACAAGCAATGCGTTTTTGTAGATTACTCATATTTCACATTGTCTTAATTTTTTTAAATGCGATACATGTCAATTTACAATGCATTCTTTTTCTGTTTATGGTTCAATTGTTGCAACGTGGAATATGGAGCAGTAAAACAAAACAAAAACAAACAAAAACAAAAAAAGTACACACAGAGGATCAATCCTCTATTGAGAGAGCTATACTATTCGTCAATGATTTTCTTTTTATCAATTTGCTTATTGTCCAAGCCCCTAGGTACTACCAGGGAGGTGATGTTTTGTCTCACCTCCCTGGTACTATATACACTCATTATCTGCATAGCTCTGAAGACAATCTTCTGTTACACATCCCAACATGCAAGGCAAGACCAAGAGTTTGCGTGCGCAGCTCCCATGACTGTGGAATGAATTATAATAGAAGTCGATCATGATATCCGTAGATAACTGCAGCAGGCTTCAAATCAATACTTTAGATGGCGTTCTTGATCCTATTCCGTTTATTATTGACAAGCTGCATAACATCAGCTTTTGAAATGCAGAATAAAATTGCATACATAGTTCAATATGCTCTTTATAAATTGATATTGACCTCACTTCGTTGTTTTGTTTAGGGCAAGTGGTCAGCAGGTTACCAGTGAAGAAATTCCACACACCATAACGGACTGGGTGGCCAGTGCCTTCTGTCTGTCGCCCACTCACGGAGTGGGCGTAGCTGACTCAACGTCCATCCGAGCCTTCCAGCCGTTCTTCCTCTCCTACACACTCCCTTACTCCGTCCTCCGGGGTGAGAAAGTTCCTGTCAAAGTATCAGTCTTCAACTATCTCACTGGTTGCCTCACTGTGAGTTTTATATTTCACTCCTTGACACCATGAATCCATTAATGTACTGAAATCGAAGGGAGGGGATAAGTCTTGGATGGCCATACCCATTGTCTATCCCCACCCCCACCATCCCTCCCCCCCCCCCAAAAAAAAAAAAGAGGGATGTGGGCTAAAACAAATCAATTCTCCATTTGCGACTGTCAGTCATTGTAATAGCAATAAATTGCCGTGCTCCTTAACATATATCTGATTTTTTTTTTCTGATCCAAACTGGCCAAATTGTAGATCACCAAGCTTGCTCAGGCATATAGTGTCCCTCAGTATATAAATAAATATCAAGACTAGATCCATTCAATTGTGACTCTGCATCACAGAACCAACAAAAACTTGCCAGAATTGTGTGTGTTTTTTATTTTTTTTTATTTAATTTTTTAATAGTAATTTTCTGCAAGAGCAGGCTTGAAGCTTTAAACAACAATGAAGTATAAATCAATTAGAAAGGACTCTCCTAACCTAAAATGAATGCTCCTGACTAAATATCATTATTACTATGTATATTGAAAAGAGAGCATACATTCTGGAAAAGTGCATACTGAGAAAAGAGGCTATAAGGTATTAGGTCTATTCAAACGCCTGATCATGCCAGGTCGTGCTTGATGTGTAATATAAGACAAAGGAAGGATATTAAAAAAAAAAAAAATCTATAAATAGAAACAACAGCAGGGAAGAGAATAATTATAATCTATTGCATTAGCCTGAAATTTAGCATGCTCTATAAGGCAATTCTATTCATTACTAATATCAGTTTAAAAGACGATATGATTATTCTTTCAGAAGTTATCAGAGTTCGAAGTGAAGAGTGTGAAATTATTTGGGTCTGGAGAACATTCCTTATCCCACTATTCTGGAAGCAAAAGTAATCTAGAAAACTGCTAAAAACAAAAGTGTTTATCAGTTTTATATCCCGAACTTTAGATTAGTTTAGAAGAAATGCTTTTTCTGAAAAGTGATTATAATTATACAAAACTCAAAATTGACTATATTGATCCGTTTCACCCATTTGGAGTCCTCATGTTAAATCAGGGAATGAGACACTTTGTTAGTTTTGTGATGCATACAAGGCCTGTAGGCACATATTCACTTTACACACATTTGTGCTGTTCCGCGAATGAAACACAGTAAAATTGAACAATATCCCATGAACGACGTTTAGAACAATTCACCAGCACTCTGATACCAATTATAATTATTTTTGAGGGTGAATGTCGGTATTGGTCTAGGCTTTTTCTACACGTTGTGGTACTTACCTTTCTAAAAACCATCTCTATCTATCGGCCCCGACGAAGTGTCTTTAAAAATTTTGAAATCAAACAACATATCTTCCTTCATTTCTCTGTGTTCACCAGGTGGAACTGTCCATGACTGAAAGTACTAGCTTTTCTATTGAGACTGGACCCGAATCTCCTGTCATTGAGGTGTGTGGAAGTACCAGTAGAACTGTGGAATATGAACTTATCTTCAGTGAGCTTGGAGATATCCCTATCAGAGGTGAGGAGATTATGAGGCCAATGTCATTTCTCTCACATTTTTCGGGTATTTTTACCTATCTAGTTTCTGCTAGGGTGAGGCGCGCCGTGCAGCTGAGGGTTTATGACGTTACAAAGGCTTCTATATTGAGAAATCGGGAGACTTTCAGCACACAATGCTATAAGTACTTTGAAAGAAGCAGCATCATCTCATCTGAAGTTATTAGAGTTGAAATAGAAGAACATGTGAACAAAATGAAAGGGGACTATATAAGATATTCCTTATCATACTATTTTACCCCCCCCCCAAAAAAAAAGAGTTTGAGAAAAACTGCTGAAACACGATTTCCTGTCCTTTTCATGATACCAAAATTGAGCATAATGTAGAAAAAAAAAAAGACTTGCTCTTTCAGAAAATATGAAAAACTCAAAATTGCCTATGTTGACAAATTTCCGGTTATTTCAGTCCTCACACAAAATCAGTGCATGTGACGTTTTGTTGGTTTTGTGATGCATGGTAACATTTGTACAAAAAGAAAAGAAAAAATTAAACACATGAGTTTATAAGCAATTCATTTATAATCGATTCTTAAATTCTTTACAATAATATATTTGTTGTACACAAGAATTTTTTTTCGATACTCTTTCATTTGAATTTTATTATAGAGATAAAAATGTAAATGCATATAAACGCCAAAAAGCTTAAAGGGACTGTACAGTACTGGTTAAGGAGGGGGTTCATGTTTTGAACATTCCTAAGTGAGATAATGAGAAACCTCTTATGAAATATGAAAGAGCATGTAATTTTAAGAAGGATTCAATGTTTATTTGATGAAAATTGTTTTTCAAATTGCTGAGATATCCAAAAAAGAGCAATTTTAATAAAGTGTGGGACCAACACTTTATTACGATTGCTTTATTTTACTTTGTTTTTGGATGTTTCAGTCATTCCAAACCCGATTTTCATCAAATAAACTTTGAATTCCTCTTAAAATGGTATGCTCTGTACTATATCATAAGTGTTTTCTTGGTATCTCGCAAAAAGTTAAAAGCCCAATTCTCATCTCCACCAATACTGTACTATCCCTTTAAAGAGCTGAAAGTCCCTTAAATAATTCACGACTTTCTTGTCTTATTTTAATACTGTTTACTCTTAACAAGTAGTAAATTTTTATTCTGCTATTGGACTTATTTACTTATTATTTATAAACTCATTTATCAGTTCATCATCATACTAAAGCAAGAAGACGCATTCAGAGAAACATCTTCACAGGATTGGAATAGATCAATAAATATTGTTTTTTATGTAACTATGTACTTATAGTCTTGTGGCATCTATTTATTTTTTTCTTTATAACATGAACAAAATAATGTGATTATGGAAACATGTGAATCAGATTTGTAGGAAATTTATTACAGTCTGATTTTTTTTCGTGTGTGTGTCACAACTTGGAGCTTATTGGATACCACGGTGTGCGTTATTCTTGTCCCTACGAAGCTACCTAAAAAAAAGGTATGCGGCAAACGTCTCTTCAAATTATTTTTAGAAGTGTGGTTGTTAGAATATGGTGGCAAGTCGAACAATTCATGTGATTAGGAGGTTTGAAATGCAATTCTCATTACTTTTTGTTTTCAGTTGATGCTGTAGCAAACCGTGTTGCTGATGGTAACGGAGACATTGCTCCAGGTAATTACACTTTCCCTGCTGCTGATGCCCTTGAAGACACCATTCTGGTGGAGGTAAGTGATTTCATGGGTTCATACCTTAACATACTGTAACGTAGCTCGTAATGATCATACAAAACATTGGAATACTTTTGATGTATAAGGATCACTGTCTTTTTCAAGTTTTGATTTGTTTTATTTTGAGATTTGCTTTCCAGTAAAAACACTTCATCCATCATTATTTATGTAAAATAGGACTTCTTTTTAGAAACAAAATCATTTGAGTAATAAATCAGGCAGTTAAAATGAGACGTATTCCAAAATATGCTGAATCTATTTCTAGCGTTGTGTTAAAGTATGTTAGTCCAAGAAAATCATTAGTCTATCCGATCCCAGTGTGCGTACTTGACTTGCCAGCTTTTAACATGCGCAGCTTCCTAAATTACCTACAAGATTATTACCTTGATTTTTTTTTTTTTTTGCCGTGAACCTATTTCATTTCTATGCTTCTAAATTCTTTGACCACATTGCATCTTTGACTTTCAAAACACAAATGAAATACACGTAAAGGCTCAAAATGACAAGTTTATTGAAGTTATAAACAGTATTAATTTTAAAAACTAATATTTTCGACTGTCATCAGTTGGTTATAAAAATCAGGATAGAAAATGACGTAAAAATATGCATTCCATTAGTGTAAATGCATAAGGTTGTCTTCATTAATTCCTTGAACTAAAGCAAGTGAATATAATTATTCATATATCCTAATACTTCTTTCTTTTGTATTTGAAAGCCTGAAGGGGCAGAAAGAGAGGAAACTTTCAGCGAAATGATATGCCCAGATGGTAAGAAATTTGAAATGGCTTGATATTCCTAGGGTTAAAAAATACCATATAATTCATCTTTAATATATATTTTTTTTTCAGACGTGGATAACAGGTAGTGGTGTGTGTGTGTGTGTGTTTGTGTATGTCTGCTTGTGTATCTGTGTGTTTTAGGCTGATGGTGTATCATTATGATCAACCCGCGCTTATCCAATAGTTTATCTATCTATTCCTTTATCTGTGTATTTTTTATTAGTTTGATTATTTCCTTGTCTACCAAAATATTTTATTAAACTGAAAGTGTTTTTAAAGTGCCTTTAACGCAAGTGTAAGTGTAGGGCTTGGATGTAATAGGCCTTCTTACAATTTAACTGTGTCTTTTTTTTTCTTCTTCTTCTTCTTCTGAGCAATCCCAGTTAAGCATGAGAACCGAAATGAGTAGAATCAATGAATAGTATTAGTAAGGGTTTGTGGATGGTAGTTATGGAGGCCACTGAAGTGTAACGCAGCCAGTTCAAATTTGCCAGATTATATTATATATAATAGAGCATGAGCATACTTGCCAACTAGTAAGATTTTATCAGATTCAGTAAGATTTTTTACGTTAGAAATAGCAAAATCAGATTTTCTGTCAGAGAAATCAGATTTTTTTTAAAAATATTTAGATTTACCTTTCATGTGTATTTTCTGAAGATTTGACCGAACGTAAGATTTTTAACTTCAGTTTGCATATAAAATAAGATTTTTACAATCCACGAGTAAGATATTTCATCTTGAAATGTTGGCAGGTATGCATGAGGCTGAATGCACTATAACAATATAAGCACCGACAAATTCTGAATTTGCCCCGAAGGTCAGTTATAATCAATGAGGCCGCAGGCCGAATTGAATATAACTGCCTGAGGGCAAATTCAGAATTTGGAGGTGCTTGGTACTTGTTATAGTGCAATAAGATGTCATGCATTATGTGTTATAAAATATCATACATACCCAGGCGAATCATACGAAAGCCTAGATCACTTAAGATTCTACACGTACGTGCATGACGTGTCTAGAAAATACCAGTTTCTTTGAACCTGTGACCGGTGTAGACAAAATCCTGAAAATCCAAATTATATATATATATATATATATATATATATATATATATATAAATTATATCGTTTTAATTCAAATTCTAGATTTATCTATTCCTCTCTCCCTCTCCTTCCTTCGTTCTGTTGACCCTTATGATTCTGGTAGATGAGGGTGATGAACTATATTCAAAGATGGTGACTCTCGCCCTGCCAGAAGTAATTGTTCCAGGATCTGCACGAGGAAGAATACAAGTTATTGGTGGGTTTGATGCGATATAATTATTAGTGTAATCCTTAATGATTTGTATTCACTTCCCGACTTTTTTTTTACCCCAGCTGAATCGTATCATCTTTCTCTCCAAATAATAATCATAAAATGATTTATGCAGGCCTACACAAAATATAACTCTGTTTGGATGCAAAACGGTAGGATCGAAAACAAATTTATCCATGTGATCGCTTTAACTTGAAATATTCACTTTGTCATCTTCTAGATCACTGTTCGTTTATTTTTTTTCATTATAAATCATACCATTTTATTTAAATTTAGGATCCATAATGTTCATCTTGGTTTCTGTCACTGCATAATGTCGACATATGAAGGCTGCATGTTTGGTGATTGTAATCACCATTTTCTGTAAAGAAAATATGATTTGAAAACTTATTTGCCTAAAGATACTTACGGTTAAGTAGACAAAAATGTTTTTTTTTATTTAGTATCGTGTCACATGTCTGTCAGTTGGATTTATGAGGTGGTCATTCAATTACATAAATAGAATCAGTGATTCTATCTTCAAATAGCACTGACTGCTGTGTTCTACTAAACAGTTCTCTATTCCTTGGTTTCATATGTGTTTTGGGGTAAAAAAAAATACCCACAAGTAATGGTCGAACTTACCGTAGTTGAAAAAAAAAATCCATAACAATCTAAAACATCCTCGTATGACAAGAGTATAGGCTGTGATCTTTGAATACAGGCGATGTGATTGGACCCGTCATGAGCAACCTCGGACAACTGCTGAGGATGCCCTTCGGCTGCGGGGAGCAGAATATGATCACCATGGCACCCAGCATCTTTGTGATGCATTACTTGACGGAGACTAACCAGCTGACCAATGAGATATCATCAAAGGCCTTGGAGTACATGGAAAGTGGTGAGTGTATTTTATCATTTTCTTTGAAGAGAGTGTGTCGAGTATATGTCCGTTACGTCGATCTCAATATACTTAAAGTTGGTATGTGTGTAAAGTGTGAACACGTCCCTGCAGCAAATTGCAAAACACTAGAATGGCAACGGATATCAGCACTGCAACGTTGGACAGTGCTGACTCAGTATCCTGACGTTCTGTTAATTCACAAAAGGGACATTTTCTTGTAATTTAAATAATTCATTTGCAACATCTATTGTTTGTACTCAGTCATACTATTATCAGGAGACTCATTGTTTGGACTCTTTATAGTGGAATAGAAGAAGCAAATATATTTATACTATATCAGTTGAGGATAAACTGAAATAGATCCTAGAGCGACCGGTTCCTATGTCCTCATGGGTGTATTTGATAATTTCCACATTATTTCCTGTTCCCCAGGACTGGTTCTCACTGTGATTTGTGAAGTCTATTTCAGCGTTTTCCTTGCTTTTTGAATATAATATTCATTTAGCGCTTAATACAACATGTTTCGAAGCGCTTTACAATGCTAAACAACCACACAAACAAACATACAAATCAGCTTGGAATAACAAATAATTTACTAAAAATGCATACATAATCATTAATTCTGCTCTAAAAATAAATGGGGTTTAAGTTTCTTTTTTAAGATTTCAACGGAGGCGGAGGTCTGAATATGAGTAGGGAGAGTGTTCCAAAGAAGGGGGGCACAAACGGCGAAAGCACAGTCACCATAACGGTTGTGGGTGCAGGAGCCAAGTTTAAGCTGGGTTGCAGATAATGATCTTAGGTGCATGTGTGTAGCCTGTCTGGGTTTCGATGAGATATATATATATATATATATAGATATATGTTCATATACAAATGTGTATTGAATAATTAGGAAGGACAAAATAATAGAGAAGGGCGTTCCTTGCTACCATGACAAAATGTGTATTGTGTCTTTTTTCTTCATTCATTCGTGCATAAAATTTTATACTTTACATTGTATTCTACTAAACTGTTCTTATCAGATGAATGAACGAAAAATCGACAATTTGTACCGCTTTGAATCATGTCTCTTTTTTTTTCTTTGATAATGGAAACGAATTAACTATTTAATTAAATAAAAAAAAAAACACGATAATATCAGTGAAGACACGGCTGCAGTTATAGGGAATAATCGTACTCCGTAAGTTAGCGGTGATAACCATTGCGTTTACTGTCCCTCCCAAATTTCAGATTTTTTTTTTTTTTTTTTTTTTTTTTTTTTACGTCGAACCTTGAACATTCTATCACAAAGGCTACCAGAGAGAGCTTAAATACCAGCTGCCAGACGGGTCCTACAGTGCCTTTGGGACCAGTGATGGGGTCGGCAGCACCTGGCTCTCAGCATTTGTCCTTAAGTGTTTCAGCTTGGCCAAGGAGTTCATGGAGGTTGATGAAATGAATCTACGGAGAACCCAGAACTGGCTCCTCCGACACTCCAGAGACGCACAAGGTTGCGTCATCAAGCAGGGCCGAGTCATCCACAAAGAAATGCAGGTAGACCTATGCCAAGATCTTTAAGTACTTACGATGTTTTCGTAAAGTTGACATGAGGAGTCTTAGATGACATTTTAAAAAATGTTCCTATGAATAAAATACAGTCAACACCATGTTTGGCCATTCTTGCAATCTACTGCAATTTAGTATAATAACTTCCCAAGTTTTCCCATCAACTGCCTATAGTGCTTCCCGAAATTTCCGCTTCAAGTTCTGTCACTGAATGATGCCAGTTGATTGCACTTTCTTATGTATACTGAGTGTTTGCATGGGACTCGTACTTCTCGAAGGGCGCAAAAGGAATGTAGACATAATGAACGAGGCAAAAGTGATGCCCATTAAAGATCTCCTGAGAAAGAGTTGGCTCGAATGGTCTGGTCATATATGCAGATAAGAGAGTGATAAAGATATCAGAAGAGTGTTCGAGATGGAAGTAGAAGGCAACAGCAAACGTGGAGGACTAAAATAGAGGTGATCCGTCACAATAGACTCCGACCTACGCTGGCTTGATATGGGCAGGTCACCGGAGAGCTTGCAATGGCAGATTTCGATCGAAGCACATTTCGTAATCTAATATAATTAGAAATCAGGCTATAAAAATTTAACCAACTATCTGGACTGAACCACAGCGCTGAAAGATGTGTGAAAGTGTGTAATTGCCCTCTCTGTTTGTAGTTTGAATCCATTCTTTCATAATACTTCTTCTCCCATCCCAGGGATCCGTCTCCAGCCCCGTTACCATGACAGCGTTTGTGACAGTCGCCATGTTGGAATCTGGAGCATCCCCTGATGTGAGTTGTTCGTTTGAATTGGTATACCCCCACCAGTCCTCAAGTTATCAAACAATGGGGGTTGACATTAGTTCACCTGTGCTAACATCACTGCTAACATGCGTTTGTACGGTGACCTATTTGTATACTGCTTTGATCCAAACCACATCCAGGTAATTGAGTATATGAATATAAGAACGACCCAAGTCCACGGAGGATCATTTCGAGTAAACTAAAAAAAAACTTCATATATTTTTTATTTGTCCAATAATATTCTATTTAACTGTGATGGGAAGGCAACATTGTATATACAAATTAGAACATATATTATTATGACAATTAACATTTACATTGATTGTGGAGAGGCCATTTTGTGTGGTGGACTTGGGTCGTTCTTTGATTCATATGGACTTGGGTCGTTGTTTGATTCATATACATGATATTCTGCTATAGAGATGGGAGAAGGATGAGAGAGGGCGCTATTATATGAATGTAAGAATGACCCAAGTCCTTTATTCTTACATTAATATAAGATTTAACTCATTCATTTCAGGCACTTCCGGGGGTAATTAGGATTTATCATTTACACACAAGATGAGTCCATGCATAAGCTACAATTTCCCATGAAAAACTGAATTTGGCCAAAAATTGGACTTGGGTCGTTCTTATATTCATATACTCAATTTTTTAGTGTGAATCTGTTTCACACTATTTGAGATTTGTGCCCGACCTGTGCTGCACTATAAATGCAAAACATATATATTTGTTAATGATATATATTTTCATGTATATATAATATATCTATATATATATACATATATATATATATATATATATATATATATATATATATATATAGGTGTCTTCAGCTAATGATGAACCCCTGGGTCGTCGCATCTTTTTGGAGTGTGTATGTAAACGAGAGTAAAGAGGCGGTAGACGTTGCTTAATCCTCACAAGTGAGTTTACTCAAGCTTTCGGGCTTCCTGCCCTTTGTCAAGACAGGGGACAAGATACAAAACATGGATATCATATACACAAATAGAAAATAATAATGATGATCAAAACAATAGCTGAACTGATAACTACAGTGAAGGAGGCAGAGACGGCAGGGAATAATTACACAGGTGGGGGTGAATATATGCATCAATCTTGCATAAAATAAAGTGCAGATTATATACAATCACAAACAAGCATACAAAATATAAACATTTACAAATACAGTGTACGTATGACTTAACATCTGCACACACACATAATGGATACGGATGTGTGCGCACAATCACACATGTGAAACTCCTCGCGCAAGTCAAAGCAGGCAACCATAATATAAACAATAACGGCAATTAATGAAATCATAATAGTAATTAATCAAGGAGTGTATGTATGAATAAGCGGAACATAGGTACACACAAGAAGAGCTCATAAGTAGCGTTCTTAACCATCATTATTATTTTCTATTTGTGTATATGAAATCCATGTTTTGTATCTTGTCCCCAGTCTTGACAAAGGGCAGGAAGCCCGAAAGCTTGAGTAAACTTACTTGTGAGGATTAAGCAACGTCTACCGCCTCTTTACTCTCGTTTATATATATATATATATATATATATATATAAATATATATCTATATTTTTTTCTATTTATGATAGTCAACCTGTAGCAAGTATCTATATCTATATCTATATATGAAGAGTTTGTTTGCAAAAACCGATAAGTCCATATTTGCCAAATGGAGATATTTGCGATTAAAGGTCAAGAAAAATAAAGAGAATTATAAGAATTTGTTTGCTTCTTTTGACCATAACTTCATAAATATTACTTTATATGTAGTGACCAATATATCATTTAAAAGGTATTATTTTGTACTTTATGACAGAGATCGTACTTCAAAATCTTCAAAAATGGACTTATCGGTTTTTGCAAACAAACCCTTCATATATAGCTTTATCTGTAGATATAATATCACAAAACTAAAGTACACAAGTAAGTTTTGCTATAAAATATGTTTGTTTGGGACTTTTAGCCAAATTAAAAAGAAAGAAATTGTAGTTGTACCTTGTGAATTCCTGAGGGGCCTGTATCATTCTTGTCAGTCTTGACCATTGTACATTTCTCTCAAGATAGCTATTTTTTTTTTCATATCAATGTTTAACGGTTTCGACACTGGCTAAACTTTACTAAGAGACAGATGATTGTATTGTAATGTATTTTTAAACATATATTTATTTAATCCTTTTACCTCATGTAGGATCAAGATGTGATTCTTGGGCTGGACTGTATGGAATATTGGCTAAACACCACAGTTCCTTTTGACATGAACACCTATGCGCTGGCTTTGACCAGCTATGCTTTTGGCTTGGGCAACTACTTCTCCAGCCAATCTCGAGCTCTAAGCCTCCTTAACGACAGAGCACAAGAAGAAAGTAAGCCCCTTTTAGTCACAAATTTATCACTTCAAGAAAACCTTGGGTGTCCCAGTAATGCTACCGCCTGTTATTGTTCTTTTTCTTTTCATCTGACCCATAATTGCATAAGCTCTAAATATATCCAAGAGCAGTAAGATTGGAGAAATTATGAGAAAACACATTTCTTTCATTTGATGTCTATCTTATCATCATCATCATTTTTATCACATTTCTATTATTTCACGTGTTAGCTCGAAAAATACTCTTGCATTTGAGCCATGTCCTCACCCAATGCCACTTTTCATTTACCTGCAGAATGGATGAGATCCTACTGATTTCTATTTCATAGCTATCGCCAATCCATAAATCGCCTACGAAGCTGAAAATGTTGTATCAAATATATTTTTTTTTCTGTCATTTTGAAAAAAAAATATATGTATATTGTTATTTGGTCCGTTTTGATAAGGAGCAGACTGTTTGAGGCAATTCGTCAAGTTTCATCTTTCCTTTCTCGAAATGAAGATAAACAGAGACATACGTCATTTAGACTAACCTCATGATGATTGGGAGAGTGGCCTGGGGGCCAAAATCAATTAGATGGCTCTTTTCAGACCCGGGTTGCCCAACCTGGTGCACCCTTAACCGTCCAGTGTATGTTATGATTTTCTGAAGAAAAAAAAATATATTGATATAATAACAGTAGTAGTAATAACAATAATAATGATATTAATGATAATGATAATATCAATAATATAAATGATAATAAATAGAAATGACCTACGCAAAATAAGAACAAGTACGAAGATTTTGTAATTAATTATTTGAAGAATATTCGGGCATGTTTCAATCATTTATATTTTCCTTTCTAAATTCTAACTCTATGTTCGAAGATGGGTTACGTTTCTGGAGCAGTGGTGATGCTGTCGAGAAAGAAGAGAGCTTGTGCATTCACCACTGCCATGCCGACTCCTCCGGTGTAGAGATAACTGCTTACGTTCTGCTGGCCCACCTCCACCAGAATCAGCCATTTGACGTGATCTTTGATGACGTTTTGCCGATAGTCCGCTGGCTGAATGCCCAACGAAACGCTCTCGGTGGTTTCTCGTCGACGCAGGTTAGACTTTTAGCGATGTTTTCAAGTTTTCTAAATGAAAATCAATTCCCTTTCCCACAGCACAGATATGAAGACTTGCATCACAAGTCGTAGTGGCAAATTATGAAATTATATAAAACAAAATGACGACAATAGCAAAAGAGGAAATATTCATAACAATAACGGTGATAACATATTTAACAACTAAAGTAGTAGCAATATTTGCTATAAATAGAGTAATGGTAATCATTATTATTTACTTTTTTGTCATTGTTATTGACATAATGATCATTAAAAAAAGGGTGATGATCGTACTGAAGATGACAGTAGCGGTGAAAACACTTTGTTTAACATTGTGTAAACACGTATTGTAAGCATAATTTCCATTCCTTGGTCGCTTTAATGGTGTTGAAACATTTTCAGGACACCGTCCTTGGATTGCAAGCAGTGGCTCAGTTTGCAGAGAGAGTGTATGGCCCTGATTCGTCGTTAGATCTGGAAATTGGCGTTCAAGCCTTTAGGTCGGGCTCCCGTGATCTCACGGAGGAGTTCTTTTTCGACATCGATAACAGCAACCACCTCGTGCTGCAGCGTGAAGACCTGCGGGAGGTTCCAGCAGATCTTTGGATCTCTTCAAGGGGAAGTGGGTGTGCTCTGTTCCAGGTGGGTCTACTGGACGTCTATTAACCCTTATTATTCCAGAGACCCATGATCAGATAGAACAGAAACAGATATTATTGTTTTATCATTTTTCCCCAAATCAAGGTATATGAGATGTAATCATTGAAAACAAACGACGTAATTGAATTATATAATTATGATGATTTTGATATCTTTCTCGAGTCAATGCCAGGATAATTTATCAAAGATTGTTACAAGCTTATACCACGAGTCATAAACTTGAAGTATCATTGCTTGATTTATGTTATGATTGCAAACTTTGAGTGAAAACAAGTATGTGTAACGAAATAATAAACAGAATTACACAAATGCAACTTCTCAGTTATTTTCATTTTCTGTTTCAAATACCTTACATTTCATTCTTTACATTTATTTGCAACTGTAATATATGGCAGTAAAATAGACTTTCAAAAGCAAAACAAAAAACAAAACAAAACAAAGCAACAGCAATTGAGAAGATTCAGAAAGTAAGAAGAATACTTTTATGTTCTTCTTTGGTTTATTTCGAGCAGGCTGAGTTACGCTATAATGTTCCAGTGGTTCCTCCGCAACGCCCACTATTCAACATTAGTGTGACAATCATTGAATGGAATGGCAGATCCCAAAATGACAGTACAACATGTGGTGACAGAACTGTGCATGTCTGTGTCAGGTTAGATTCTATAATTGTTCGCTTTAAGTCCTTTAATCCCTTCAATTGAAATTTTGGATAAAAAGAAATGTGTTAAAATCAGACGTTGAAAACAGGAAAATAATTTTACACCTCTTGACAATAAAAGGTACTCTTCTAGCAACCTCCGCGATAATCAATCAAGCTGTTTAGCGCCAGCGGTCTACGCTCGACCCATCAGTAAAGTCTGGATGCCACGCACTGACCAATAAGATCACTCCCTCGTGGCTTTTTGAGCTCTCCCCTCCCCCCCCCCCCCCACAGTTCTCACCATAAATCTATAACGTAAAAATTTTGTGCCGCGACGTTTCATGACTTCTTTTTTTTTTTAGTCTTGCCAAACTTTTGAGATCTTCGCGACGTCCGGGTATGCAGTTCTGAAGTTACGCAATATTTTGTAAGTTCATGTACGATCAAAAATTGCTCAAAGAACGTGATTTCGTGTACAGATTAAATGCCATTCCGTTTCCAGCCAACATTTATAAATGTGACATGGAATTTTAGTTCAGGGCAGATTCTTAAAGAGCAGACTCTGAGCTTTAAAATGATGTATAACTCAAATCAAATTGACTCCCCTAATTTATCTAAACATTGGAAAGAAAGCCCATACTCTTGAAGTGTGAAATGAGAAAAGAGGTTCTGAAGTACAGGGTCTATTCAAGCGTTTAATCTTTACCAAGCCGTGCTACCTGTGAAATGAAAGGGACAAAACATAGGATGTATACCACCCGAGCAACAACAATGAATAGATTATCAGATTAAGCTGAAATTGAGCATTTTTTATAAACACATTGTGTCCATGATTAATGCAAACTTACAAATCAATAGAGTTACCCGTTAAAAAGTTAATAGACTTGAAAGTGAAGAATGTGTAAAGGAAATCAAGAAATGAAAAGAGGACCCTAAGACATACTTAATCATTTTATCCTCCCCACCTACCCCCCCCCCCCCAAAAAAAAAAGTTTGTAAAAAAACTGCTGGAAACACCCTTTCCCATTCACGTTAAGATCCAAAATCAAAGAATAATGCAAAGGAAGGAAAGCTCTTTCAGATTCGTTTTGAGGTGCACGGTCACAAATAGTCAAAATTGACTCTGTTGACCCACTTCACCTTTTTTTTTTTTTTTTTTTGAGTCGTCACATTCAATCAAGGGGTGCGACTTTTGGTTTGTTTTGTGACGCACGGTCATAAATGTACCATTATATTTATATTTACTCTTTAAAATTAATTGATTTCATGGCGTTCATGCTCGCAAAGTGTCGCCGACGATTTTCATCGGGAAAAAAAATCATAAAAAAAAATAGTCGAAAACAATAATATACAGTTAAAAATTGTGAAGACAGTAAAGACAGACTGTTTATTCAATGGAAATGGAAATAAAATTGAATTGAATTGAATTGAAAAAATACATAAGTAAAAAAAAAAAAAAAAAAAACGATGCCACCATTTTTATTTGATGTAGGCACTCCGTTTAATAAGAATCCTTAAAAGAATATGTAGACCAAAAATTAGCAGTTTTTGACCTAATTTTCAAATAAATAGCCACATTTTTGTTTATAAAAAAAAAACTCAGGGAATGAATTTTTTTTTTACAAATAAATTTGAGTAATTGCATAATAATTTCCAATTCTGTATGGTAGATTACACTGTGGGAGACTCGCTTGCCAATTTTATTTGCGATTACGTGACCAACGACCCAAAAGCATAGAGGAGGGGACTAAAAGACCCCCTTCCTCCTCCCCCTTCCCCCCCCCCTCTCCCTCCCCCCCCCCCCCCGGTCTTGCTAGGCATCAATTCGTGTATACACTTGTCGCCCAGTCTTATCTAGGGTTTAAAAAAAAAATGCCTGGTGACTTTTGTGCGCTCCTGCATGACAAACATGAATATGACACGCCACCCGTTTCAGTTCAAGTGAAGCCTTTAAATACTCAAACGGTTAGGTCAAGGTTAACGGATTACTCGTGGGCATTGCACGACTAGACCAACGAAATGATCCAGCATTCTTCTTGTCCTCTTCCTTTGTCTACTCATCTCTCTCTCCACTCTCTCTTTCCCTCTCTCTCTCCATCTCTCTTTCTATCCCATCTGACAGGTACACAGGGAATGAGGTTGAGACTGGTATGGCTGTCATGGAGGTTAAAATGGTGTCTGGGTTCATCCCCCACGAAGATTCTTTGGAAACTTTCCGCGACAGACATGGCACCGCCATTGGTTTGAAACGGATTGACAAGTATGCCAACGGAAAACCACTGACCCTCTATTTTGATTCAGTAAGTTATAACTCCCGAACCGTGCCATAGAGTTTCTCCTTCTTTGTTTGCTTCTAAAGTTGGTTTTGTTATTTTGTGTTTTTTACATTTGTCACCGATGTTATAATAACTACTGTATTTTGAAAGCTTGCAAAAGTTGATATGTAATTACCATAAACCTTCAAACTTGTTAGCATAATCACATTTTTGTCCTATCAATGAGGAGGAAGAGGAGAAGAAGAAGAAGAAGAAGAAGAAGAAGAAGAAGCAAAAGAAAGTTTGTGGAATTGTTGATAGGTAGATTAGGCACCTTTTTTTTAGTGGTGACTGTTTTTCTGTTCCATACTGGAATATCATGACATCAATAATATGTATTTAAAATGCGGCACGTTGACTGTAGCCTGCTGCATGGGCAGAGAGGCAGGAAAGAAATATGTTCACTGGGACAGAATGTCATTAAACAAGACAAATTTGCTTCAAAATTCTGACCTTCTTGTCTTGCGAGTTTAAACAAAAAGACAGTAGCTACATTTTTCTTTGAATTCGCAATTATAGGTATAATCAGTGGTCATCATGTACATATCCTTAAGTTAGCTTATATAATTATTATGATGATATCCTTGAGTATTTTTTTTTTAGTACAATGATAAAATATATAATGACATTTGATCTGCACTTTAAAGCCAATCAGGGCATGAGACTGTCTAAACTCTCATGCCTTCCTCTCCATTGTATGTTTTCACATTACATTCTGTAGGGATGATACTTTCGACAAAATGTTTGGTCTACTTTGCCAATGTGATTGTATAACTGCATTTCAATTCTTACTTAAGAAATGTGATGTTAAAACTTTTTCCGACATCTTAACATTATATTACCCAGTTTGACAGCATAGATCGCTGCGTGCCCATCAAAGTGAAACAGGAAATGGTCGTGAAAGATGCCAAATCATCGGTCATCAAAGTGTATGACTACTACAAGCCAGGTAAGCTATTCTTTCATGGAGAAATTGAATGATATTTTGAATCGTTATACCAGTAAAGTCCATTATTTCGAAATATGTACGGTTAAATATGCTGAAACACAGCAACAAAGGAACCAATATTAAAGAAAATATGAAATATAGCTTGAGCTAATCCACGTAATTTAACTAACTAGTTATCAGAGACAAAAGGGCTTGAATCGGGTCTTTGCTGTTTACATGCAAAGTACCGAGGATTTCGGTTTAGTTTCGGTTTTATTATCTTGTCCAACAAGTCGTTTTATATTTTCAAGCTTCTATTTGTCATCATGAATTTAAAATCATAACTGTAGTATTCGATATTCTTGTGGAGTTTAGAGAGTGATTTATTCTTCTATTTTCTTTGTCGATTCGGGAAGCATAAATACTCCAGTTTCTAGAAGAGCTAGTGTCGGTAGTTTTCCTAAGCTGCGTCTTTACTTGTATGAAATCAGAATGAAATTCCGAAATCTCAAATGTTGACGTGTAAAGCTATATTCTGGTTTAATCTTAGATAATACAACATTAATTATTGTTGATGTTTTGGCATTGTCACAGAACATGCCAAAAACACCCGAGACGATAGATTGTGAAAGCGAATGAGGTTTATGTGGGGCATTTATAACATCAGTGTTCAGAAATTTCTTATCATTTTTGTCTTTCAGTCAATTGTAAGTAATATGTGATGAATCGAGGCTAAAATGTTGTTTCCTTTCTATATTGTTTTTGTCCTTCAGACCTCGTCAGCTTTGAGAACTACCATCCCTGTGAACTGGCGAACGAGTTATAAAGATGATCTGGAACCGTAGGACACTCGTGCATGAAAATAATAGACAAAATGGTCACTATGATTTTCTGGCAGAGACAAAAGCTTAGATATATTTTGTACTTGAATTTAGTAATTTCAGGAGGGATGCTGAATTACACATGCACGTGACTGCATTTTAGTCGTCCCTAATGGAATGAAGTCACACCTTTTCTTGCAAAGTAATGAATTATATCTCTCAGTGTGATGTTGTACAAAGAAAGTGGTTTGCTGCTATGTTCACAGACTTCATAAAATTTTGAAGAGCACAATTCATTATGACAAAAATATTGTTGTTGATGTAATGATTTGATTGACGTGATATTGCCAAAACTGAGAAATAGCGACCAAGGTTAGCCGTAGCTTTAAAATAACAATGAAAAAACAACAACATTAGGTTTTTAATTCGAACAGAGTTAAGCAATAATTTTTACCTTTGTGTTAAGCACAGTAAAATAAGATGACATTCAGAAACACCTGGTAAAAATTAAAGTCGTAGACACAGTACTTTCTATGTTTTCTGTTTGTTATAATGGAAACCTTTTCCAAGGTGTTGTTTTATTCTGTAAAAAAAAGGGGAAAAAAAAAAACTTGTCATCATGAAAGAATAGTCACCAAGAAAAAAAAAAATACGACACTAATTGCCTGATTTCTTTTCTTCTAGTGGATGGCACAAATTCCTTTTGATCAGGGAGTTGATCACCAGTCCTCCCTGTTTTGATATTACAGGCAACAAACGCCATCATTTTTTTTTTCATACGAAATCATGACCATTAAAGGTACCGTTAGTTTCCCAGAATTTATTTGCCATTTGCAATCCAGGCTTTTCTTGACACCCAAAATGTCCTCTAGAATATATGCAACTTGAAAGATATACAAAACCATGATCTTGCCTTTGAAGATTGGTGTCTTTCTTTTTATACTTATCTGTGGATCTTTCTTGTTGAATGCTTGAATTAGAACATGATGAATCTCCAAGCATTAGAGGATTATATGCTATTCGTTTTAATACACTATAAACTGTTATAAATATCATCTTGTACATTACGAGTATGCTGTTGAGAATGAGTGACTGAATTTGTCGTCACTGTTTAAGTATTTTGACGCAGTACATAGATAGATACGACACCCGTCAGTTGTTGGAGGAAGGTAAGATTGTTATTTCTTTCTTGTTGATATGAGAAAAACACATATGTAAAGTTGGACGATCTTGAATAAAAAGAAAATAATGACTTTAATGAATTTAATAGTTGTCTTGTGTTTATTTGAGAATTCGAGTTCTTCGCAGACCTTAATGTTCGTGATTTTCAAGGAACAGCTATATTCACACACACACACACACACACACACACACACACACAAATAAACACAAACACACACACACAACAGAATCATTGAACATCATTCTTTCTGGATTGGATGCCTTTAAAAAAAGCGATATTCCAATCCAGTTATAAATTGGTGTGACAAAAAAAGGGTGATATCCTACAACTACAGCATTGATAATATGATAACAAACGAATGGAAATTAGGACACTTGTAAACTTCTGAAGTTTCGCTAATTTCTGCAGAGCAGTTCTTGTACAAATAATCTGAATATGAAAATTTTCCATTGATCGTAAAGAAAAAAAAAGTTTCTGTAATTAAAGTGTAGGACATAATGTTATTCTAGGTTGAATAACTTCAAAATAATCAGTTAGATATATAAGGATCTGAGACTGTTGCGTAATTGTGTTTGAATGGAAAAAGAAATGAAAATTTGAAATGTATGTACAAACTACTTTGCAAGTTGTGAGGGATTGCATCATCACTTCAATATTTCCATATTTATTCATATTGCGTTTTCCTGATAAATGGGTGAAACGTTGAACTGTTGCACCTTTTTTTTTATCATTTTACCTGATTCTTGTCAGACTAACTTTCAACTGTACCGAAATTACCCTTTAACCCTTATAACACTGAGGGTTTTCATTCATTTATTTATTGTTTTTTTAATTTTATTTATTTATTTTTATTTATTTTTTTTTTTTTTTGGGGGGGGGAGTGGGGGCTTTTGCCCCCCCCCCCCCCCCCCTTCAGATCTAAGTCGTGGATAGCGCGATCCTCGCGAAAATGTGCACCAAGCTAGAGGCCAACGTAATCTACAAGACTCTATACTTAGATTTTTCAAACTTTTATGTATGTATCTTATGTTAATTTATGCTAATTTATGCAAAATGATTTGTTTGCCTATAAATCAAAAAGTAAAGCTCCAATACTTCTAATTTTTTGTGAACATATTCTTTTCAATATCCTCAATATTAATACTGAAGCAAAAATTCGGCTTCATAATTATGTCTTATGTATTTTATTGTTTATTGAATTTCTTATGTATTTCTTTTGTTACTTTTTGCGTTTGTTGCTTTCTTTTCGTCAAAATTTGTCGCAGAAACTTTTTAACTCTTTATGTGCCATGGTGTAAACCCCCTTTGTGCCACATTATTATGAGACACCAATGTAGCCATGCTTTTTCAAATCTCTTTAAGTTAAAGCAGATTTTTGTTATCCTGGAAATGCAATGAGCAAAGTTGTCGAGGAAATGCCAAATTTTGCCCTGTGGTATATTGTATGACAAATCTACGATCGTTTTTCTTTTAAATGCCCAGTAGCCATATTATTCATATTATTAAAGAGACATTACTCTTTGTACAAAAAGCAGTGCCAGAGACTTTGAATTTACTCGCAAATCCAGTAGGGGATACCACTTGATAGCCAATCACCACATAAAATCAAGCTACCTAGGGCAGGAATGGAACCACGAGAAACGCTTTCATCGTACTGTGGCATTTGGCGATTTATCGGTCCGTTTGGGCGGCTTTGTACTTTTGAGCAGAATATGCGAAGTTGGCACGCCGTCGACTGAGTTGGAGGTGCGAGCGTGGCACACAAAGAGTTAAAGCATAATCAGGCTAAAATAAAACGTTATCACCCATTGAAAGTAAACATAGAATTCATTTTTATATGAATTAATTGCAAAACCACAATTTTCATTGGATTTGTACACAAAATCATGTTTTTTTGAACAATTTTTTGGTCGACGATTTTTTTTTTTTTTTCAAAAGGGCGTGGCTTCAAAACCGGTATGCCCGGGAGCGACAAATTTGGTCTCAAAAGTTGCCCGATACTTGAAAAATGCCTCCCCCCTCCACCCCCCCCCCCCCCCCCCCCCCGTTGGGAATATGGTTAAGACTCCATGTGCTGGCAGCAGACTCTGTTTTTCAATGCCTGATAACAATGGTAGACAGAATGCATCGTGCTAATACTGAGAAAAAACAACAACAACAACAATGAAAAATGTCAATGTTGTACCAGAACTTGCAGTGTCATTGTTTCGTTCTGAAACATAGAGACTTTCGCAACTTGTTTGGTGACACTATGGTATTTACAGATTTGCTTTCATGATATCTTGAAGATTCTTGTTATTGAGAAACACGATTTTGTAGGTTTTGGATATGTTAGTGACATACAGGAGAAAAGAACGTAATTAAAGAATGATTAAAACTGATGTTAGACAAAGAATGATACAAATAAACATTACAAACTTGGCACTTATCTTGTTTTTTATTTATTTATTTTTTTGTTGTAGAATAGTGATTTTGTCCAATATTGTTGTTCCCCACTAAACATCTCACTATTAAAAGGAAAAGAAAAGAAAAATATGTATATAAATATGTAATAGATTCATATTTCCGTTATTTTGTGATCAAGCTTTCGGCCGTGTCGGCCTTCATCAGGATCTTACAGACAAGCAAAATTACAATTGCACATACCATAATTGTACTCGGTTTAGTCCGGAAACATAATGAATAATTTTCATTATAACAATTGTTCATTTTTTTTTCTTTTTTGCATTTTAAAATATTTTATGGATTCAAATTTTTAAAGTGGTTGTTTCTATCCCTAACTCACATGTTACAACTATTTTAAAGCGTTAATGTTGGGATTTTGTTTCGTCTGCAAAAGAATAAAGTATGCCTTTAATGGCAAATTGTAAAAGAAGTAACATTCACTGACAAGTTTGTTGGTATTCGAGGTATTGTCGTATATTCTACTCTGGCAGCGGCTAATCAAAGTTGCACATGCGTATGTAAATGAACGAACATGTATGTGCTTGAAAGTGGAATTATAAGGTGAAGTTTTAGCTAGTAAAATCCAAGGTCTTCACGGTACATTAAGTTGTTAATGAGAAAAAAAAATATGAATAACTACAAGGAAATGTATAAAGTAACAACGAAAAAAGACAGACGAATTATGTTGTAAATATTTGCCTTCCGTAAATTTGAAGTCCTTAACGTTCTTCAAGGCGTTGCTGTTGGGAATTGGACTACCTTGCACATGTTTTTTTTTTTTAAATTTGAACGCGTTTTTTCTGTTTTTTTTTACACGTTTATTTTGAGAAACTCATGAGAAGGCATGTTGGTGAAATCAAATTGAATAAAAGGTTACCCTTTTTACCATTGATCTCGGTGATCAGTCAATGATAGTAATAGTGTGCACTACACTTTCATAATAATAAATATTTGATTGTTCCTCATTTTTTTTTTTGTACATCATAAAATGAAAATTATAAGTTGATTTTATCATCGGCTCGCTTATTTGCATAATCATGTTAGCTGTACAGGAACTGCTCTGCAAAAATGATTAGTGAAGCTTCATAATTTTATAACATCCTCAATTGTTAATCTTTTTTTGGTCAAATTTCCTTGTTGTAAACGACTTGTAAAATTGTACTCTTTCTCGTGAAACTACATAATCATGGTTGAAATTCCTCTCTTTAGGTGTTGTTCGGCAATGGAAACTCTATTTTAGAGTTGAATAAGCCGTTCGCAGTCCTTGGCACAGGAAGGATTTTGCTCCTGTTTAGAATAGAAGAGCGTCACTTCCTAAACGATCGAAGATCACAATTCAAGGTGAACGCCGCACATGTGAAATAGTTTATTTCAAACACTCGCATTTGAGCCATATAACTTCTATAGATTATACTCACCTACCGCCATTTCTTTTTTCATCATATTCGCATCCTTTTTTCTAATTTCTTTTCACCTTGCTTTATTTGTTCTTTTTTATATCTATGTATTCTTTTTAATGTTGTAGTAATAATATATGAACATTAATTGTTACCATGCAGCTGAAACCCATCCTGACTTAAAAATTGTTTATCATCTCAACAGCACATTACACGGGCTAATAATACGAAGGTTATTACTTATCTATACTTCTAATTTTCTAAAGATTATTCGTCCCTTTGCATGCATCAAACATAAAGTATCTTACTATTAATACCATCATGTGACATACCAAAAAATGGCCAAAATGTTCATTACAAGATCACAGCAAGGGTAACCGTAAACAAGAAAAAACTATCATTTCAAAAATAAATGTTTCAAAATTTACTCAAGAGCTGGGGTGGAGAGATTTAAAAGGCGACGCACACACGCACACACTCACACACCACACACAATATCGGATCTTGCATCTTAAACAAAAAACAACAAAAAATCGAAGGCCTGATTTTACCTGAGGACTCAAAAGAAGTGGAAAGGATCAACCTAAATCTTCATTTTCTCATGACATTTCTGAAAGAGAACTTCTTCGACATTATTCTCAAGTTTAATGTTTTATAAAAAACGAAAGGATAATATTGATTCAGCAGTTTTTTATTTTGTTTTTCAAGAGCACTATTTTTATGAAGAATAACATTTTTGGATATGACTCAGAAGTCCCTTTTCAATGTCTTGACAACCCTTTACACAGTCTGTACTTTCAACTTTGATAGTATATTACTTTTGCAAAAGAAAGCAATACGTATATGCACCAACTCAGGTTATCGAGACCATTCATATCCTTTATTCGCAGAATTAAGAACACTTAAGGTAAATGACATTAATTTTTTGCAAAACTCACTCTTTATGTTTCGCTTACATAATGGTCAGTTGCCATCTTCTTTTGACTCATTATTTCAATTAAATAAGGAATTACATTCTTATCCAACAAGACAATCTGATAAGTTTCACTTGTATAATCCCAAAACAGTGATGGCTCTGAAATCTGTCAGACACACCGGACCCGATGTTTGGAATTCTCTTCCTTCTGAAATTCGAAGTTTAAAGTCCACGTATTCTTTTAGGAAGGCTGTAAAAACGATGTTGTTATCTGAATATCAGTAATTCCATTGTCATTGTTATATACACGAAATTCTTTTGTACAAATATCGACACAATTAGTCTATTATGTAATAATGATTATGTAACCGACCATGACCTGTATCAACTGTCCACCTGTACCTCGTTGAAGAAATATTTTGTCATGTCTTGCTAATCAGTGATACAGGTGATTTTATTTTGTATAAACCTTTAGTGAAAGCAGACAAACCTCTCCCTTCCCTTTCTCCTTTCAACTATCCTATCTCTATGCAAGTCATCCCTCCCTCCTATTCTCCTTCCGATGTACATTATAATATTATGTTATGCTACGGGGGCTGCACGCAAATCAAGCTACGCTTATGCTGTAGCCCCTCTGTATTATTCATTGTAGTATGTTTTGTTGTACTTTTGCTGTACATTGTACACAGGCAATGAACAAGAAAATACTTGTATATATTATCATATTTATGTTTGTACATGAATGTATATATATATATATATATATATATATATATATATTACAATGATAATACAGAAACCAATAAATCAAATCAAATCAAACTCTTATAAATTTTGAAAATATGTTGCTACTGTTTTTAAAGTTTATATTAGTAATGGATAGAATAGGTTATCAGAACATGCTAGATTTCAGCTTTAATATGAAAATCCATTTATATTTTCTTTCCAGTATTTAGATTGGGATAATCTATTTCAGTTGGGTTATGCATCATTTAACAACTTAAGTCTTCTCTTTCAAATTCTGCCCTGAACATAAAACCTATATGCCTTCCGACTTTTGCTTTGTTTTTGTGATGCAAGGTCGCATATGGTGACAAGATTGAGCTTTTCTCCTCTTGACTTTCAAAGTTTTAACAAAAGTATTGATTGGTTACCTAAGTGGTGGTATCCATTTCCTTTTCGTTTTTATTTTTGTTCTCCTTTTAACGAAGGGCATCACGCAAGACGATATTGGCACCTGCAAAACACATTTATGATCGTGTGAACTTCCGTCAGCAGGATATTTTCCAAACGCCAGGCTGCTAGTTGTGTGCTTGTTTTGCCATCCTGTCTACATTTCTGCCCTCCGGAGTTGCGTCAATGATATGTCTGTAACATCTTTTTATGCTAGTGCATTCGGTTTCGAGAAAAATAACGATATCCCTTTATAACTTACGTTCTATTGTGGAAATTCCACATGGTAGGGTGATTTGTGATACCAGAGACCTACACGTATGGGTCACAATCCGTCATGTGATACCATGAAAAAAAAAAAGAATAAGCAATGCTCCAAAACGTAAACATGACCTTTATAGTAAATATTTATGTCTGACGACCTTTTGTTGGTTTTGGGAAGCACGGATACATATAGTAGGGGCCTTATAAGTTATTAGTAGAATAGATGAACTTCTCATCATTTTTTACTTTGTTTTCATGCTAATGTACCACGTCATGCAGCTAAAGTCGCATGCTGGACGGGTAGCGGTAGTAACTGAATATAACATAAAGGGTTTGGTTTAGTAGGTACTTGCCCAGTATGCATGCATTATGTTACTGATCAATGTGTATGCACGTAAATACTGGGCGCTTTGATCGGCTGCTGAAGTATTAAGAGGGCCAGAGAGCAATATGATTAGTCGACTAAGATTTCTTTATCGCTTGTCAGTGTGACCGGCTTCTTGTGCCAATTTCCCAAGCAATTTGATGCACTTGCCTCTTTCTCCCACGTAAATATCTCAGAAATGGGCTGAAATTGTTACCTCTGAATTCTTCAGTTAGATAGAGGGTGCGTCAAATACGCCAATTAAATAAAACAATAAACAATATCTGTAAACAACAACAAAAAAAACAAAAAAATCACTGTCTTCCTTTTGCCGAAGTGGGGCAATATAATCTCTAAAGCAATCTTCCGAGGATCAGTGTTAGCAAGAAAATCTAGAACTAGCGGGCTAAAATGCGGTAAGCAGTGACAAACAGCAATGTTTTAACGAGCATGAGGGGACAAAAAGACACTCGCTTTATGGTAACATGATGGGATTCCTGTCAATGTCCCTATTTAAACTTTTATACGAAATTCACCATAACCTAGTGTCAAGTAGTGTCATCCGGTGAAAGATATTTTTGACAGTTTTAGGAGGCTTGAAACTTTTCAAGGAAGGTCAAAACCTCCATGGGTGCTCATTTCCTGGAATCCACCCAGATTCGCAGGTCAGTCACATTTCGCAGGAAATGCTGATCGAATCGGCGTCCCTCCAAAGGACTTAGAATCATGATAAACAATTCCACAGAAACGTCGTGCGTCACAGAATTTGTATCAAGTTTGGTTTGGTTTGTTTTGGCTTGGTTTTGCATTATTTTTCTCCAAGTACACTTGCAAATCAATACAAAAATTAATATAGAGTACGCAGGAAAAAAGATAAAAGCATGCTAATTAAAATGTATGAATTGTCAATTTCATAACAACATCTTCCAAAACACATAAATGATGCATACTGCAGTCGTATGTTGAAAAAGAGGAAAAATAAATACCAGGGTCCATCATTATAACCATAGTTTGACGTAGATGAGACCCTACCATATACAATTACACGACGACAACAATAAACCTACACATAATTAAATTAAGTGTTGTACAGTACAGATATTCCTATAAAGAGATAGAGGCCGCATGCTTGTTTAAAATGAAGAGGCAGCAACATTGACTATACAACATGGGCGTAAATCCCGGGGGGGATGGGGGGATATATCCCCCCCCCCCACTTTTGAAGGAGGGGGGGGGGATGGCCTGTACAAATATCCCCCCCCCCCCTGAAATTCTCCCAAGAAAAAGATGTAGGAACAAAAAAAACAAACAAACAAACAAAAAGAAATGTGGTGATATTGATTTCAGCATGATGGATTATTGCATAGCCTATAATCTAGGCGGAGAATGCAATTATTGTTTTTGTAATTTGCTGTTAAGCTAAAACGTATGATGCAGCGAGATAAATGTCTTTGCCAAGCGATACATCTGATGCGGCGAGACTACGAACAGTGGACGCATCTACCGCGTCCGCTAGGCGCCACGATCGGTGGCAGTTTTTTGTTGTTTTTTTTTTCGTATAAGAAGACTGCCACCGCTTAAAAAAAAATAAGAAAACAACGACAAACAACTGGATCATAGGCGGTGTATTCGCGCGCATCCACTGTTCGTAGTCTCGTCGCATCAGACCAGCTGCATCCCCACCTAGGTTATAGGCTACATACTGTAATGCATGAGCCATGACGTTCGCACGCCCGCCTCGTGACGAGAGCATACTGCTGAACAGTGCTAGCAGCGCTCGTGTACTTCTCTCGCACACCAATGCATGCAGTGGCGTATCTAGGGGGGGGGGGGGGCAAGGGGGGCACGTGCCCCGGGCGCCACTCCTTGGGGGCGCAAAAAAAAAAACGAAGAAGAAGAAGGAAAAGAAAAATAAAAAAATAACAGAAGAAGAAGAAACTCGCCCGGAAGGGGGGGGGGGGGGAATGGTGGGGGGGGGGGGGGGGCAGAAAACCAAATCAAAGAAGATAAAAACAAAACATGATGATGACGCGGACAAAATGACAATTTTCATTGCGTTCACACAAGAATTCCATGTTCTGTAAACTGAAATACAAAAATTTTCGGCTCGCTCGCTGCGCTCGCTCGCCAAAATTTATATAAAAAAAGAAGGTAAGAACAAAACGTGATGATGACGCGGACAAAATGACAATGTTTATTGTGTTCACACATGTCATTTTATATTTAGCAGGCAAAATGTTTCACGGAGCAGCGGCTGCAGTTTCTTTCGTTCTGAAGCGATCGCCAATTGGTTTAAAAGAAGGCGCCAACGGTTTCGAACATACGGGGGGGGGGGGGGGGCGCAAAAAAAAAAACAAATCAAACAAGATAAGAACAAAACGTAATGATGACGCGGAAATATACAAATTTCGGCTCACTCACTCGTACTAATTTAGAGTATTTTTTTCCAAGTCCTCAGTTTGTTGGTATAAATCGTTATCTATAAGGCCGTCACTATATCTTGATTAAAATTGTAAGATGTAATAAGCAAAAAGTGACAAGAGTTCCATGTTTTGTAAGCTGAAATACGAAAATTTTCGGCTCGCTCGCTGCGCTCGCTCGCTAAAATTTTTCAAAGAAAAAAAAAAGAGATAAGAACAAAACGTGATGATAATGCGGAAATAGGCCTATACAAATTTCGGCTCACTCGCGCGTACTAATTTAGGGTATTTTTTAAAGTCCTCAGCTTGTTGGTATAAATAGTTATCTATAAGGCCGTCACTATATCTTGATTAGAATTGTAAGAATTAATAAGCAAAAAATGACAAGAATTCCATTTTTGTAAGCTGAAATACAAAAATTTTCGGCTCGCTCGCTGCACTCGCTCGCCAAAATTTATCAAAATTCATTACATTTAAATCACCCTCAAAATGACCCCTTTTAAGTGCTTGAAAAAGCATATCATGTGGACTTTGTTTAAAGCCCCTATACCGGGATGGGGTTGGGGTTGAACACTTTTTCAGAAATTAAGGGCGCAATTTTCTTGCTTGCCCCGGGCGCCGTTTTCCCTAGATACGCCACTGAATGCATGTAAAGCAATATCGACCGTAATGCATGCTTCGGATGTTGAACTACTATCGTAGCCACACTACCAGATGGCAACCAGCTGCATTCAACCAGGGAGGTGCTCTTCCCACCTCCTTGATGCAACACAGTAGGGCCATGGACGTAGGCGTGAACGAGTGCACCATGCCGAGCGCGATACGACTCACGTCGAGCTCCGCATGAGTTACCCAACGATCTAGATAACAAACGAGTTCGTTAACAGCCTTGTACGAGTTTCAGTCGTAGGAATTGCAACGCATTTACCCTCTCCATATTGGCTCATTATTTGCTCAGTTAGTATAATTCGTTTGCCTCCAGAAAAAAAAAGAAACGGGTGCCGATTCCCATATTTTGCCATAATTTATGCAAGTACCGCCTTTAATCTAATGAACATTGCTTTAGATTAATGGTTCAGACCTATTAACCAAACGGCAGTTTTTGGACTGTAAAATGTCAACATTTTCAAGCTCGCTCGCTTCGCTCGCTCGCATTGAATCGTCATGCCATTCTCCTGATGTTGCTCCTGGGTAATATTGCCAGCAGTTGCGCCCGGTGCGCCCCCACCCCCTTAATTTCCTAAGCGAAAAAAGTACAGCTACAAACGGCAGTTTTTGGATTGTAAAATGTCAAAATTTTCAAGTTCGCTCGCTTCGCTCGCTCGCATTTAATCGTCATGCCATTCTCCTGATGTTGCTGCCGGGTAATTACCAGCAGTTGCGCTCGGTGCGCCCCCCCCCCCTTATTTTTCAAAGCGAAAAAGATATAGCTACAAACGGCAGTTTTTGGACTGTGAAATGTCAAAATTTTCAAGCTCGCTCGCATTTAATCGTTAGGTCATTCTCCTGATGTTGCTGCCAGTAATTGTCAGCAGTTGCGCCCGGTGCGCCCCCACCCCCCTTAATTTCCTAAGCGAAAAAATATAGCTACAAACTGCCGTTTTGGGACTGTACAATGTCAAAATTTTCAAGCTCGCTTGCTTCGCTCGCTCGCATTATATTAATCGCTATGCTATTCTCCTGATGTTGCTGCCGGGTAATTGCCAGCAGTTGCGCCCGGTGTCCCAATCCCCCCTTAATTTTCAAAGCGAAAAAATGTAGCTACAAACGGGAGCTCCCCCCCCCCCCCCCCCCAGGGCTGCGCCGGTCCGGTTATGGGCTTGTAATCGTGGTGATGGTGACTATCGCCAATCATCCCCCCCCCCCCCCCCACTCCTCAGTACGGATTTACGCCGTTGCTATACAAGTGTGTTTGTGTTCAAGTGACTTCGTGTCGTATGAACATGCGCAAACTAACAGGCAGTTGATAAAATCGCCGAGCATTTCTCGGTATCGCTTGCATACAGGGTTTAGAAATCTTGCTCCGATCTGCTGTAAAAGGCCCTGGACTATTGTAATGCATTCATAGATTCATGTCGAGTTCTTTCACAACTGGCCGCAGTCCGAGGAGTCAAAACAGACGAGGATCAAACTAGGGGAACAAACTAGGATCTCAGGTCAGCTTCTAGTTGGACACCGCATGAAATTGTGAAATTCTCAAAATACCTGCAGACTCTAATAACTTCTGACGAAAAGATTTTATTTTTCCGTTTGATAGCTGACGCATTCACAAACATGACTGACAAGCTCGCATTCGCTGTGCTGGCATTGGCCAGTATGTGTGTCGTGTACTCGGCTTTGGTTGATGCGCAGGAAGCATCAGGGGAAAGGTACGTTTGAAAGTCACCACATTGCCTTTAATTTTCCAGATATTCGAAGAAGGAGTTTATAACGATTATTTCAACGAATATTCAAGCTATACCTCACATAGCAATGCATGCGTTTTTCTACTTCTAGGTTGTTTGTGTGTACAGACATACGTAAGTGTGTATAGCATATGCAGGTGTGTTTAATCTTGCATTAATTTGCAGAATTTGAGATGTTATATTCATCAAACAATATTTTGGTAACATGATTCATGGTGATATATTACATAGTTTTCTATTTTTTTTTTCGAAAAAAAAGCATTAAAGCGATGATATAATATTGGTGGGGATGAGGATTGATCTTTTAATTATTTGCGAAATACTATAAAACACTCACACACTTATGAAATGGTACAGAGCACTTCATTTTAAGAGGAATTCGAAGTTTACTTCATAAGTAGGTTTTAAAATGGCTTAGATATCGAAGAAACAAAGTAGAAAAAATGAGGCAATCCTAATGAAAGGTAGGTCCCACCTTTTATTAGGATTGCTTGTTTTGGATATCTCAGCCATTTCAAAACCAATTTTCATCAAATAAAAATTGGATTTCTCTTGGAATAACATACCCTTTCATATTTCAAAAGAAAATTCTCCTTATCAAACGAAAAAAAGAAGACTTTGAAAAGTGAAGCAACGTCTCCACTAAACTATATACCACACCTTGAAAATTACGGTTGTGATGCCTTCCTGATTGTCTCCTTTATGCATTTATCTTATTTTCTTGAATAATTCTTTTGACTGTTGTAAATCTAGTCCGTTTATGTATGCCTAATGTTGTTTTGGAATGCTGTTTTTTTTTCTGCTATCATGTTTTCTTTTTATGTAAATGTTAATAAATCTCAGTCAATCAAGTACGGTACTCAATATAGACTGGCATATTACCTTCGAGGTGACAATGGTCAAACATCTTTGGTCACAATGTGGAACTACTCAATACATTTAGATTACAGTAATTCCATGGGCTCATCAAGGAGTTATTCATCATCTTAGAAATTTCGTATCCTTGATGGAACAAAACACTATGCATTATATTTCTTTTTTCGCCCACTTTATATCCTGTTTTCTATTGTAACTCTTCCTCTCCGCTTTCTCTTTCTGTTTCTCTTTGTTTCTCTAAATGCAAAAATGGAGTCCCTTCAAGTGTATAGTTCTATTGGTATGCTTTTTGTTTGATTGTTTGTTTGTCTGTTTGTGTGGGTTACTTTTTTTTTTCTCTGATGGAATAGGCGTTGACCTTTGCAAACATAACTGCAAATGCAATCTTATGATTTCAGGAAAAGTGACTAGAAATTTTCGCCTTATCTGCATTCTCTTTTGTATGTGTGTGCGCGCGCGTTTATGTTTTTTGTTTGTTTGTTGTTGTTTTTTTCAGTGGTGTGATTGTCATGTATCCGAAAAAGCTTCGAGTCAACAAAGTAGGGACTGGATGTTTCACGATGAAAAATCTTGTAGCACCGGTCTCCATGGAACTCAACATCACGTATCTCACGTTACCATGCCCGACCGTAATTGTTCAGAAATCGTTGGATGACGTGGATACATGCATTGATGTGGACCTGGGTTGTGAAGCAACAGAAAGTGAGAGAATCGGGGTGAGTATAACATGCATGCTGTTCGTTTGTTGCTCAATATCTACGTGAGAAACATGCACTTACAGCAATGGTAATACAATCTCATTAGAAGTGATGTAATGCATCTTATTCTCTTGATTGTATCAAGCAGTGCAGCTGGTGAATGAAGTTACACGTTTACAATAATTGTGTTTACATGTCCAGACACAAAGCGCGTCTTTTGTGTTAAAAAAAAATACTGATGCAAAGTTGTAGGCCCTCTGATGCAAACATGCCTGCATAATATGCAGCATGGATAGTGATTGAATTTTGTGCTCAGGCCCAGGACCGTGTAAAAAAGACAAAACAAAGAAAAGACAAACACATACACGACATTGTATGACATCCATTGGAAAAGGAGAAAAAAAAATAATAGACGATAATATTTGTTGGTTGTATATGTCATCCACTATGCCAACGTAAAGAACCATCTCTACATTTTTAAGTCTTGGTCGTTGTTTTTTTCGTTCGTGTCTTTGATAGAAATTTTAAATAGCGTCTTCTTACCAAGCAAACATCATTCTCAATTTGGCACAACAGTTTAGTTCCTGCTTTTATCTCAAAGTGGGAAGAAGGTGTTATAATTCTCCTACATGAGCGGACTTAATGAGTTAGAGCAGATGGTTTTTAAATGCTAACAAGGATAGTGATTTACAATTCATATGCAACAATTCAGTGATTGCAAGGTGGTATTTTATATTACAGCTAATTGGAGACTTGAAGAGATTACAGGAAAGTAGGTTCAGTCACAAGTTGATATTTTATTCAGAAGCGAAGATTTCCCAAAGTCTTATTTCTAGGTGATTCATGTGTTACTTTTAGATGATTTCTAGTCAGTAAGCGTTTGATGGCGTGGAGGGGGGGGGGGGGGGGGAGGTTGTCCCCACACTAGGGATTACCATTAAAACTTCACCAGCTCTCTCCCCCTCCTCCGCCACACTATACAACACGTTCCACACCCCGTGGTAAAAGATAAGAAACACAAATGTACAAAATGATTATGGCAAATTCGAATCTCGTAGCTGAACTCCACATGTTGAAACGTAAATGTGTATTTTCCCTTTGGTCTATTGTTGCTATACTTGTTTTAAATATTTTTTACAGAAAACTTAAATGGCTAGGTGAGACCTGCTTTATGTAACAGAATCACGCTTAACTTACTTCTTTTTTCACAACCCTCTTCAATCTCCATATTTCCCTCAAATTCACTTTACTATTAAACCGTGGTTTGAAGTTGTACTAATAGTCTCTCATAATGCTGTGCGATGAATTTCTGAGCAAATGCTTTCGAAAAGATGCGCAAATACAGTCAGACGTCCAGGTCATCTGGACCTTTTTAACATCCGGTCGACGCAATTATCGCGATGGGTAGTGTAGACGACAACAAAACAAACAAAAAACAAACAAACAAACAAACGATTCGGTGATTTTACACACAATTAAGAGTCTTCATACTCACGCTACAGTTGATAAGCACAATCAGGCTACACAATCACGGTTTTCTCACTTTAAACTATTGTGACTTTGTATAGAAGAGTGACTTCAAAACTCTTATGCAGCATGCTTTGGATAGACAACATTGCAGTAATATATGCTAAAATATAATAAACGGTTTTCTCTCAGTTACTGTTTATTGCTGAAACTTTAATTACCCAAATGCAGGAAAATCCATGTAATTCATAATTCATAAAACAGCGTTTTACAAAATCAGCATCTAAGATCTGAATCTTAAGATACGCGCTGTAAAATCTTGGTAATTCCATTCAAAGTCACATATCAACTGATTTTGTGCCAGTTAACCACGTGGTATTATTCTCAGGAATAAGCATCTATCGCCGTTTTCCAACTACTGAAACATTGCAACTTTCATTTCTCATTTCACAGCCTCATGCAGGACCAATTTTGGTTAATTTCACCCACGTTTTTACTGGTGAGAAGTCCACCGGGCGCCCCTTTAGACAGGTCTTTGAAAAGGAGATGTTACTGGGCTACGAGGTGACGCACACTTTCGTTCAAACGGACAAGCCCTTATACAAGCCTGGCCAGAAAGGTGAGATTTGTTAACATCTACCAATGTGGAGTACCTCATGTTTATCATTTCTCATATGGTAGTGTCCAGTTTGTTTCAAGGTTAAGTTTGTTGATTGAAAATTTATGATGAATTCATTATGATATGAGGAAGTATTCAATGAGGAGAAAAAAAATGAAATATATTTCTACAAAGATATGAAAACAAAAAGGGACAGAAAGCATGCAGAAAGCATGCATTTGATAAGAGCATACAAAATGCTGAGGCCGAACAACACAGGAAGATCATGCGAAAGATGTGTTTTATGACAAATATACCCCAAATAAACTTGATAGATTGATAGAAGCGTTCCTCTTTCATCAAATTTTTGTGAAAGTTTCTCTGTCATTTGTGGTACTGGTCTTTCTTTGGGAGTATTCTCCTTTCTGAAGAGAAGAGAGAGAGAGAGAGAGGGAGAGAGAGAGAGAGAGAGAGAGAGATGCCACAAATATAAGCTGCGGTTATATGAAATATTCGTAAACAGAGGTACGCTTTGATATATTGTGTGAACGTGACAAAGTAGAAATATTAGCAGAATTGATGTTCAGGTGCGAGTTTCTCCACTTTGTCTACCTCTACAAATTAAATTTGTTAAGATCGCAACTGCTGATCTGTAAATTAATGGTCTGATCTATTAATTTTTGATGTGCAGTTGCGATCTTAACAAATTTAATTTGAAGAGGGAGACAAAGTGAAGAAACTCGCACCTGAACCTTCCCCCCTCTGAATAATAATATCTTTCTGCCAGAATTGATGTTTATTACAAGAAAGTAAATTGTAGCTATAATTGATGCTGCATAATATGTACAATAATAAATTATGTTGTGAGTTGAAAAGAAAACCCAAACAGACATACAACAAAACAAAACCAAAAAATATTCAACGAATAAAGATATAAGTTCCTAGAGTAAGTGTTACGGTATAGTTAGTATTCATTTTTATGTCCTATGGTATAACTGTCCGTTCTTTTTGTCTATCAACAGTAATGTTTAGAGTCCTGACGGTAGACTACCCAGATATGATACCGGTTCCTGACCATGTAAGTATTTCACGATTATTGTCGGACTTGCAGTGTTTTGCATGTGCTTCTTATTTCAAAAAGAAAAAGAAAAAAGAAAGAAAGCAAATGAGGTGCGTATGCTGACGAACCTTCGGAAAAAGAAATCGTAATTCACTTCTTATACTGCATAGATGAACCTCTGGAATGACATTTTGTTTCATTCTGTAACAAAAACGCAATAATTAACTTAGTCTTAATTTGAAATTTACAGACCTTCTGAATAATTGAAGAAATGATGTTAAGTTTTTGATATATTAATCTAAGGAAAACGAAATCTTCCGTCATTTACCAAGTAAATGGCTGGCTTTTAACTTTTTTGGCGAGATACCAAGGAACCCCAGAGTCTCATACCCTTCTAAGAGAAATTCAAAATTTATTTTATGAAAATCGGTTTAGAAATGGCTGAGGCATCCAAGAACAAAATAAAACAAAGCTAGCGTAATGAAAGTCGGGTCCCAACTTTTATTGGAATCGCTCTGCCATGGATATCTCAGGCATTTCAACACTAATTTTCAAAACAAACAAAAAGTCGCCAGACATGAATAACTCAAATCAAATGGACTCTCATCACCTTTCCTGCCCGTTTTATGATACCAAATTTTAGCATAATGTCAAAGAATACCCGCTCTTTCAGAAAGTATGAAAAGTCAAGTTCGGCTAGGTTGACCCATTTCACTTATTTTCAGTCCTCACGCAAAATCAGTGTGTGCGACTTTTACATGTTCGTTTTAAGGACGCACGGTCACGATGGTGAATTCATCTTGGAATCACATCTATTATACTCTTTCTTAACCATTCTATCATTACCCGTGACAGGCACACACTGTGTACATTGAGTCACCGAGGGGAACTCGTGTGAAGCAGTGGAAAAACCTCCTGAGTCCCGATGGCCTTCTAGACCTACAGTTTGCCCTGTCTGATGAGCCGGAGATGGGAACATGGCGGATCCGCGTCATCCATCACGGACATATGCCAGATAGCGTTCAGACCTTTGATGTCGAAGAGTACGGTGAGACAACGTCAACCATAACTTTTTGATTATGGCTTTCCCTTGTTTACTGGTAATTTCATGCAGCATTTATAGAACTAACTCCTAACTTCCTCATATTTTGAATAACATGTACGGTATGCCTGTACTCCTGTGACTGAGTCACACAAATAGAAATTCTTCGCAGAGTGTAAAACAAATTTCCCCCATTTTTTTTTTCGTTGTTATACAGGACTAGTACGATAAATCTCCAGTTTTGATCTGTTGAAACAATTGTAGAAATTGAATTATTTCCTTCAGCCCCATACTACCAACACTGTGTCTATAGTGAATTGGTGGCTCTTTCACGCTCTTTTCTCAGTACACACTTTTCTGGAACGTGTGCCTTCTTTCCAATATTTAGATAGATTAGGAGAGTCAATTTCATTTGAGTTATACATCATTTCAAAGCTTGGAGTCTGCTCTTTCAGGATATGTCCTAATCAAAAATTGGCGACATTTTGTTTGTTTTGTGATGCAGGGTCATATATTATATGAAATCTAACTTTTGTTTTTGCTGTCAGTCACTAAATAAGGGCCCAAACAGAAAAGGTGTTAGCGTCAAATATTATTTATAGCTTGTGTCCAAAAAAAAGAAACTCTTCACAATTGTATTTTTGGCTACTTTTTGCTCTTTTTTTTTTGTATTTTCAAAATAAAATTCCGCATTGCTATAAGCTTGAGAATATGCCATCTATTGATTTTGATTAATAAAACATATAAAGTAATCCTGCTTTTACGAAATCATTAAATCGTATTTTGCATTGAAAGGGTACAAGAAATCACATTTTTGGGGCATATTTCGGTATGCCATAAAAGAACATAATTATTTGTGCGCAACTTCGGAACGGTGTACCTGGGCGTCGCAAATTCAGTGTCAAAAGATGTGGCAGACTCGAAAGAAAAACGTCGTGAAACATATTCGCAGCGATATAGCTTTTTGCGACACATCGCTCGAAATGTGTGTGTGGTGTGTGTGTGTGGGGGGGGGGGGCGAGGGGGGGGGGTGTGGCGGTGCCCCGAGGCGCCCCCCCCCCCCCATAGGGTTAAGTACTTACAAAACACCATTATCAAGGGTTTTCCTGACATATCTCCTTAAAGCTTTTACACTGAAGATATAGCGCCGACTGTTTGTTAAACTCAGTAGATAATTCATAATTATTCTTTGTATGTGACTATCCAAAATAGTTATTAGTGGAAACTGGGTGACTTGTTGAATAGAGGGCTATGGAAGTTAGGCCTACTAACTATTGAGAAATGTATAAGGGCTGCTAACAAATCATGGTACGCTTAACCCTAACCAGCCTGGACTTTTTGGCCTGTTCTGTGGCCGGGGGAGGGTTGATTTACCCCCCCCCCCCCCAGATCCCAGCCTTCGATTGCGCAAACACCCTAAAAATTGACACATATATTACTTGATGCGTAATCTACCAAAATATAAAAGATAAACTGAATTTTTCATGTCTATATTTCATATTAAATGATAGGCGTGAAATCATAAATATAAATATATATAAAAAGTGTTATATCATAAATTATTCCATGTAGCATTCCTAACGAACGTATTTGAAAAAGAAAATCTATTTTATAAATATCTTATGTATTATTTTCGACCCTTTTTTTTCGTCGTGTTCTACAAAATTTATCACACAACCCGCTATCTTAGGCTTAATTATGCTATAATTTATTGATTATAGCCATTCAACTTGAAAATAATCATTTTAATATATCTTTTTGAATAAGATTAGAAAACTGTATTTGCATTGAGTTTGTACACAAAAATCACGTTTTTGAGCCATTTGCAGTCTAACAGGCATGTATACAGTGTACAGCTTCGTAACGGGGTGTCCGATTTTCGCGAAAATGGTGTCATGAGATGTGCAAGACTCAAAAAGTAAAAAGTCAGCGAGCGGCGCGGTCAAAAAATTCGCCCGGCAGAATGGTCGCTGAAAATATCGAGGGGGGATTCAACCTCCCCCTCCCCGGTCCTATAGGGTTAAGTCGTAGCCTTCTGAATTATTTGTTGTACCCCGTTTGCACTTTCCTTACATAATATTGTTGAAAATCCAACTGAGACAAAATTACCTTATAGACAACATGTGTGTATAAATGTCTGTACGTTATCAGTAATATGTGAACATAGACAATCAGAGAGAATCATAAATCATATCAAATCAAATCAAATCAAATCAAGCTAAAATGCAGATTTGATCAAAACAACTATCTTTTTACTGAGTTTATCATCTCATTTCTCTGATTCACGTAGTTCTGCCAAAGTTTGAAGTGAAGGTGACCCCTAAAACAGGATATATCTTTGCCCCTGAGCCATCACCTCTGCTGTTCACAGTATGTGCCATGTGAGTATTTCCTCAGTTCTCTTCGTGATTGTCATGTCATTGAGTGTGTCAATTAATTTACTTCCTATCGCCATGCGGTTGTGTATCATTCTGTAGATTTATCGCAGTTTTTAGCCAATTTTGACATTGATTCTCTTTCAACTGTTTGACAATCTTAAGTGATTATATGTTTAAAATACCTGTGCATAATGAAACTATTATGATAGAAAACAAACAATAAAGAAAGGTAATACATCTTGTACTTTGGATGAAAAGTTTATTATCTAGTATTATATACTTAATATATATTTAGAATTCACACTTATGATCCAATATAACGAAGAATCAAGAGATAAACTGGTAATTTTATTATTATTTTTTTTTTGGCCAATAAAGAATGACTTTCAGCTGCTTCAGGAGTCTCGACAATGCTTTGGTACCGTCATTGTCGACACTCCTGTAGATGGTGGAGGCCACTGAAAATTCGAGTCAAATAAACTCATTTGTTATTGGTAAAAAAAAAAAATATATATTTCTAGATTCCTCGTCATATAATGTGATATATATGATTATATATATATATATATATATATATATATATATATATATGTATATTTATACATTGTGCATATACATAGGTACACTGTGTGTGCTTGATTGGGTGCGTAGTTTTCTAGCCGGGATATGGATGGGTGCTGTGCTCCACTCTCTTTCCCGAACAGTCAGAGTGGGCACGGGTGAGGGAGGGTTGATGGGCGAATGTATTAATAACAGAAAATATGTGGATGTCTGTTGGATCTCACAGAGGGCATTACTTAGACCCCGTTTACAGTGCGAGGCTCGGCCGCGGCCGAGCCCAGCCCCGCTTCAGTGTAAACGCGCAAAAGGCCAAATGCGAGGCCAAAATTGGCCTCGCATTTGGCCTCGCTCTGGAGGTGGTCTCGGCCGCGGCCGAGCCGCGGCCGAGCCCTGCCTCTTCTTGGTGTAAACGCAAACTGGGCCAAATGCGCGGCCAATTGCGCGGCCAATTTTAGTCTGGCTTCCAAACCCTCTCCCGGTATCTTTCGCTATTCAGGATATTAACCCCCTCAACGTCGAAAACTAGTATAGTTTAAGGTGGTTTTGTCCTGCAAAGGATTCTTTCCTTCGGCAAAGGCCTTTGCCCGAACGGCGTCTTCGTCGCCACGGAATTCATTTGGCAAAGGGTCTGAAAACCAGACAATACCAAATTGCATTTGTTTACAAGCAGAGCGCCACTACGACAAAATATTGAAATTTTTGAATCAAAAGCGCGGCCGAGCCCAGCAGTGTAAACGGACAAAATTGCGAGGCTCGGCCGCGCAATTATTGAGGCCGGTCTCGGCCACGGCCGAGCCGCGGCCGAGCCCGGCCTCGCACTGTAAACGGGGTCCTAGACTTATGTGTGTGTCTGTTTATTTTCTTTTTATATTTAATTTCTGTATCCATGTTTATACATTGTATCTGCATGTTTTTAAGAATATTTTACTGTATATACTATAATAATATGTGCTTTGTAAGAAGCGAATAAAGAATATATATATATATATATATATATGTATATGAAGAGTTTGTTTGCAAAAACCGATAAGTCCATATTTGCCAAATGGAGATATTTGCGATTAAAGGTCAAGAAAAATAAAGAGAATAATAAGAAAATTTTTGCTTCTTTTGACCATAACTTCAAAAATATACCTTTATATGTAGTGACCAATATATCATTTAAAAGGTATTATTTTGTACTTTATGACAGAGGCCGTACATCAAAATCTTCAAAAATGGACTTATCGGTTTTTGCAAACAAAGTCTTCATATATATATATATATATATATATATATATATATATACATTATGCATAAATACTCAGTGGTCTAAGGATAAGACCCCTGTCTAGACATGTGATCAGGGTCTTAGGCTAGAATCATGCCCCAGTACAATGGGATCAGCGTAGACATGGATGCTACTGGAACATTAATTCTGTTTTTACAGTGTAGGGTAATTCGGCAATCAGGTGAAAAAAAAAATACTTTCAACATTTCATTTTGGTTCATATATTACGGTCTGGAAATAATTTTCCGAGGTTCTCCTTTAATCATGCCAAAGCATTTTTTTTTATGAATCCCAAGAAACATGTTCTTAAATCTCCATATAGACAGAGTTATAACATACACGTGTAGCATGCATTATAACAGAGATATTTTGACGTGTATGAATATCGTTCACATTCAGTCGAACTGCAGTTAAAAGTGTGAATGTATTTTTAGGTACACCTATGGACAGCCCGTGAGAGGTAGTTTTGAAGCGGAAATCTGGCTGCGAGGTGATTGGTTTCCTACCTGGACTCCTGAAAGGGTAAGTTGTGGTATTGGATCTCTAAGATGGATCAGCAGAAAAGAACTGGGGGTATTTCATGAAGTGTTATCATCAACTGTTATCATTAAGCTACTGAAATCTTTGCCTCTGATTGGCTGAGAGCAAATTTGTCCGACAAATTTGCAAAAACACCTATGCTCTCTCTCTCTCTCTCTCCCTCTCTCTCTCTGTCCTGTAATTCTTCCCCTACTCTTCCCCCTCTCTTTCTCTCTCATTCTTTCTGTCTTTCTCTGTCTCTCTCCCTACACAATTCTCTTCCCCTGTTTTTCTTTCTCTAAATCTGTCTATCCTCACTAAAACTGAAGAAGTGGATAAAGTGTCACAAATTCCATGAGTTTGTATAACTGTGCATTTCGGGTGAATTCTTCTAGTCTTGCATGGCGTAAAGGCATTGGTTTGGTGGGATTACAAAATAACTGACGGTGCATGGATCCCTCCTTGCATAAAAACAAACCCATAAAAGTGTGATCATAATGAAACTAAGAGAAAAGAAGGTATCACTATCGTCGTGTTTGTTTGTGTGTGTGTGTGTGTGTGTGTGTGTGTGTGTGTGCATCAGAGATTTCTAATGTACGATGAAAATTTGTATAAAACAAAGCATGCAAATATGACTATTGTTTCGTTTACTAACTTTATGTCACTTACGAAACTTGTGCAGCTACAACCCTCAATGAAAGTCTTATCAAGAATATGTGGCCGTGCAACACAAAACAAACAATAAGTCGCACCCCTTGATTTTCCATGAGGACTCAAAAAGGTGAAATGGTTCAACCAAGTCAATCTTGAGTTTTTCAATTTTTCTGAAAGAGCTATCATTATTCTACATTATTCTTCAGTTTGGTATCTTCACATGAATGAGGAAGTGTGCTTTTAGCATGTTTTTCTTCAACACCTTTTTGAGAAAGAGTAGAATGATCAGGTATGTATTAAAGGCCGCTTTTCATGTCTTGAAATCCTTTGCTTACTCTTCACTTTCAAGTTTAATAACCTTTGAAAGAATAACGCATTTTAAAGCTTAGAGTCTGCTCTTTCAGAATCTTCTCTTTAAACTAAAAATCCATGTCTGGCGATTCTGTGTTGGTTTTGTGATGCAGGGTCACAAATTTAATGTATGTGGACAAGGCAATTTCTGAAATATTTCGAAACATTATCTCAATCCCTCTTAATAGATTATTTCAGAGGAGGCAGGTGCATCTGGATGTGCTGAATTTAATTATACACTTGGCAGAGGGTTGAGAGGCCAGAAAATAGATGTTGTCTCAAATTTCACGGAGGTAGGAACAGGTAAGATGTTGTGGATAAAGAATCGGCAAATGTACATAATTTAACAATGGCAACTCAGGGAGGCTTATATTTCAAAGTGGATTTTTATCCTTAATAGATATATCTTCGTTCCTGAACACACAACCACACACACACACACATACATATATACATATACAATGAAAGCTTTTGATTATTGACACAATTTCTGTTTAAAGAAATGAAGTGGTACTTTCACTGCATAATGTATATAACACCTAGTCTGTGACTTACGAGTGTACACGAATGAAGTTTCGATTGAATTAAATTCATATTGTATTTTCATTTAATCAAAACAAAATATCATTATAAAGAATGCATATTGCTTGTAAGAAATGAAAGAGCCTAGTTGCTTGGTACCTATTTGTACCCTGTAATCACAGAAAGGACTAGCAGGCGTTTGGTGTAAAGTAACGTTCGCTATACAGTTATGACAATAATCAAGATTAATACAATTGTTCATATTTAGAGAAAATTATATATATATATTTTTTATATTAGACGTTTTACAGTGTTTTCATCAAGAAGGTCAACGCAAAATATTCAGACATGACATTTACATATTTACACACACACACACACACACACACACACACACATTTCTTTTGAATCTGTTCAACCTGAACTTGCTTTGGAAGAAAATAATGCCCAGTGTGTTTTCAATGAATATATGAAATCTATTATGGAAAGAAGAAAATGTTCATAACACTGTTTTGTGTTTATGTGATTATGTTTGTTCCCCTGTGAATTTAGGAGTGTTGATGCAATCACGAACCGTATCCATTCCCCTCAGCCGTGTACATTATAAAGTAAAGATCCAGGGACCAGATTTCTTCAAACCAGGATTACCCTACAGGGGGCAGGTAAGAACCATATTTATTTCACCGGTACCTTCAGTTCTTTCTTCCAATATTTTATTTTGCGTCCTTGAAATAGTTGATTTTTTTGTTATTGTTGTTAGATATATTTGCTGTTGGTTATGGAAGTATAGCAGGCATTATACATATGGCTAGATTTCGTCTGTCGTCACCTAACAATAATCTGACTTTTACTAAAATGTTATAGAAATGTTTCTTCAACAAATGCTTGTGTTATGATGCATTTTATGTATTTATAACTACATTGCCTATTGTCAAATTTATTTCAACCTAATTGGAATTTTTGAATAAGAGAGAAAACTGTAGCTTTTTGTTGATATACCGCTGTTAACAGTGTGCCCTTTTGACTTTTGAATTACAGATCATAAATTCTGCAGTATTTCAAATTCTTTACTACACTACTTTCCTCACAAGAAATTGGGATTCTCCATTGGCTTTAGAATAAGAAGCAAAGCAATCTATGGAAAATGACATAAAAGCGTTTACACTCCCGAATGACTCGTCAGATGTAGCTGTAGGAGTCATCATGTTTCAGTATACATTGGTATTATATCCACAACATGAAAGTCATCCGTTACAATTGGCAATAATGATTTTATCCGAGCAGGGTTTCAGAGCACTATACGCTATTGCCACGTATTTTTGTTACATAATTCCTATTGCTCTTATACCGTATCAAAAGTCAGGTTACATGACACACTTTTATTGCTTTGTTATTGTTTTTTTTTATCATTTGCTTACAGTGACGGCAGAAAGATAGCAAACGCAAAATCATTAATTGAAAATAACATTATCGTAAGGACATTAATTAAGAACACACGGTTTTCTGCCGTATTCTGGTGACCAGTATGTGAACAGACCGGTTGTCTTGATTCAATAATCTGCAAGAACACAGGATTAACATTAAAGATTGCAAATACATAAATTGAACATTCTTTAGGATGCAATGATAGATAAATTTTGGTTTAAAGCTCGATATAGGAATGAATGGGATGAAAGTTATGTCACGTATAATTTCTTTTATTTTTACAAGGTCGTTCTGTCACACCCCGATGGCACCCCAGTTCCGGGTACTGCAGTTCGTGTGGAAATAGCCGAGACGAGCAGGCACATGACAGTTGTCACCGAGACCAACGGCATTGGTCGATTTAAGATTCAAGGACCTTCTGACCCACTTACAACGACCCTGACGTTAAGGGTAATGACCTCTCTCCATAATTCATATAGCAGTACGCATCCTCACCCACGTAACGCACCTAAACATTAATACATGCACATACACACACACACATACCCATACACACACTGACATGCATAAGTATATTGCGATTTAAATCTCGTCAAGAATTGAAATTGCCTTTTGTTAACGTATGAATGAGTATGTGTGTGTGGGGGGGGGGGGGGGGGTCGGGGTGAAACAAATCCTCTTTCTTTAGCTGTTGGTGTTTCCCAAATGAAAGCAATAAGCTACTATTCCATGTACAATATGTAGATATACATTACTGTGTAGCAGTCGAAGAAGTTATGATGTTGTTTGTTGTGTTTGCTCGTCTCTAGCTGAAAATGATTTTGCATGGTCTTTATCAATTTTATTAATTCATATATGCATTTTTCATTTTTGAAAAGTGGGTTTGGTATTATAATGCCTTATTTAAAGTTCTGGTTACTGTCTGAATGTCTTATCTGAATGTTCAAGAGGAAAAAAAAAAGGTTAAGATGTACGAAGCATACGAACGCTTAAAGACAGCCGATCGTCATCCCTAATGGTACGTAAACTCCGAACGACCGAAGTTTGTGCATGCAATTGCGCAATACCAGACTCGGTGCTATATTCATAAACGTGTGAGACAATGCTGCCACTGAGACACGTGTGTGTGTGTGTGTGTGTGTGTGCGTATGTGTGTACGCATCATACAGAAACATTGTCACCGCGAGCTGCGGTGATTAGAGGAGAGAGGCCAGAAGACGTGTGTGTGTGTGTGTGTGTGTGCGCATCATACACAAATATTGTCACCGCGAGCTGCGGTGATTGGAGGAGAGAGGCCAGAAGACGCTTGGCTTTAATCTATATCATTGAAAGGACTGGCCTCGACTAGCCTGCACGCTATTGCCAGTTCTTTTTTGCCAAACTATAACTATGAATTGTTGTGACTTTGTTGACGATGTTTGTTTGTTTGTTTGGTAAATAAATCTCATTTCATTTCATTTTCATTTTTTCATTTTTTTTTTTTGGCCTCTCTTCATGCGCATGCGCACTGAGAGTGTGCGTCCATTCGGAAGCTCTCGTGGCTCGCTCGGACAGCCATTTTCGGTTAGGAGATTAGCACAGATAGCCCTCTTGTAGCCTAGCGTTTTGTTCGCTGACCCATTGAGTCAACGCTATTCTCATTCGGGGTCACTACATCTGATACAGAATGGGGGAGGCAGCGTGTTGCGTTCGTCTCCGTGCCGCAAAACCACTCGCCACGATTGAGTGCCTTTAATCTGCCAGACCATGTGTAACAAGATAGTTATGCATTAATTGTTTTCCATTTCTTCCTTTATGCATTTCCAGGCTACTGACGCAGAAGGAGCAATATTTACAATTCCAACGAAATTTGTGGATGCATGGTATTCGACGAGCGGTTCTTTTCTTGACGTTGGAACATTTGATCAAACAGTCGTCACCAGTGGTCAAGATGTGAATGTCAACCTTACGTTTACAAGGCCTGCCTCTGAGACGACCTCCAGTATTAAATTTTTCTATCGGGCTAGTATCCAATCTCTCATTTTTATTCTGTCGTGGGCTCGTAAGCATTCATTCCACCATTCATTGCATTGCTTATGTAATTCAGCAGAACCGATTATGGTAGCGATCGTTATGTATGCTAATGTCCAAACAACAGAAGATGTGCATTTTGTTTTGATACGCCGCAAGAGTTCAAATCATGTTTAGGCTAAACCTTTGAGAGCAATGGAAGAGGGGCTCTTTTTTAGATATTAATGTGGGGAATTTGAAAATACTAATGTTGACACCTCTGAAGGATAATATTTTCTGGTTCTGCAGATTTTGTCACGAGGGCGTGTCGTCTCCAGCGGGCAAGAGACATGGACAAATCCGAATGTAATAGATCCACCTGTAGAAAGCCGTGCAGAAATACGAGGGGATGCATCAACCGCAGGCAGAGAAAAAAGATCTTCTCCATATCATTATGGCGGGCGTTGGACCACAACAGGTGCGTTTACCGTCTGCTAGTAGATGATATTCCATTTCAGAATTTGCCCACAAACCCCATGTTAGTGATCTTCTTTTTTTAACTAGGCAGGATGTTCCTAACCATTGCACTAAATTGTAGAATGCCGTGGGCAGCCATAGCCTTTTAGATAGCCTATGACCACAGACCCGTCAAGTGATGCTTTTCCTGTTTTTATGATCTGATTTCGTGTAGCTAAGTCACTAGATATAAGACCCTTTTTTTTGGGGGGGGGGGGTGTTCAATTATATTGGCATGCAGTGCATTTTTTTTTTTACTTTGCATGTTTGTTTTTTGAAGTCAGAGCGCCCGTTCTTCCACCCTATCCTCCTCGTGTTATTGGGAACTTGGTATTTTCCTTCACTGCCACGGCTGAGATGTCTCCATTAGCTCGTCTTCTTGTCTTTTACATCCGCGGAGATGGTGAAGTAGTCAGCGCCAATGGAAAAATCAAAATAAATCCTTCATTTCAGAACAAGGTTAGTATCAGCGTGCAAGTACGCTGTATAGCGTTTTAGTCATTAATAAAACACACAAAACCCCCAAAACAACATCCATACTGATTGTTACGATGCTTGCTTCTATGTGAAAACGAACTTGAGAAATTCAGCTGGAAAGGTTTAAACCGGTGAAGTCGAGTAAGCATCATCTTGGAGTGGGCATCTTAAATCAGTGGATGAACATCGTTATGCCTCAATAAAATGAGGCCCTAAATGCATCGAAATATTGCTTCTGATCAAATTCTATACTTGCTTCTTTTTTTAGTCAATCCCCATAATATGCAGTTTCTGTGGCTGTTCGTGTATAACAGGTCTTTCGTAGACTGAGGGTAGAAGCAGTGGCGAATCTACGGGGGGGGGGGGGGTCGTGGGTTTAAGCTCCCCCCCCCACCATATGGCAACCCTACAAATGAAAAATAAATCTACTGTGTGTGTATGTGTGTGTATGTGTGTGTGTGGGGGGGGGGGGGGGTTACTCCCCTCCCTCGCTTCCCTTCCGCAATTCGCAGCTCAGTCCCTGAACCCCCTCCCCTTGGGAAAAAGCTAAATCCGCCCCTGTGAAGTGGTTACATCGTAACCCTACATAACACAATCGCACAAACAGGTTCGCGACATAGATTTGCAATTTCAGAGAGAAAAATCTCTAACCTTGAAATATGAACTCCATCTACACATTTTTATTTCAAATTCATATTCGTATCTCACTCATGCCCGTACATGATAGTGAAGTATAGTTATTAAAAAAAAAAAAGCCTTTAAGTGACTTTACATCGGACACTAAACACATTTCATTATACAAACAGACAAAACTAAACAGTATAGAATAATCTATTACGTCACTTCAATAAATGACATAATAAATGCCTCGTAAACAATGCAATATTCACAAGTGAATCATTTTCAAATCTTCCCGCAGGTGTCCGTAGAGTTTGTTGAAGGCAGAGAGGTTCGACCAGGGCAACCAGCTTCTGTACGTGTGTCGGCCCAGCCGTCCTCACTTTGTGCTTTTGGTGTAGTGGACAAAAGTGTGCATATCATGGCGGGCGACAACCAACTCACAAAAGACAAGGTAGAGGTTAAAAACAGTAACCGAATCCATTTTCTTATTATTTCCAAGCTCTGAAGAGAATACATTACAACAGAAACTAGGAGGAGAGCTATATAAAATGAATCATGGCAATTTTGTGAAAATTGAGCAAACATTAATTTATATAATTATGGAGCATAGGAGGACTCCTAAGCTCTTCTATCTCTCTCCGGTTCACAGTCCTTTTCAACACTACACACACTCCAGAAAGAATACTGTTACTCAGTTTCTTACCTCTTATCCTACCTTTTTTCCTCCTGTCATTCTAACAGTCCTTTTAAAGACTCCACGTGGTGAACCGCAAACCGAGCATATTCAATGTACTCCTCCATGCAAACGCCTTCCTTCAGAAATCAACATTAATCTATAGTTTCCAAACCCCAGTATCACTTTTATGATGCAAATTGAATTAGATCGCTATGTCTTTATCTCACGATTATGTTATTGGCTAGGACATCGAAGTCCTTTAAGTTTCTAAGTTTCGTAGAAGTAGTAGAAGAAGTAGAAGTATTTCAACATTATATGCGACCCTTCATAAAAGAAAACATAAAAAACAGACAAACAAACAATCAAACAGAAAGTCGCTAGAGAAGCAGATTCTAAGCTTTCAAATATGTATCAGTCAATTCAGAAGGATTCTCTTGACCTTATTGTTGGAAATAATGCACGCACTTTGGAAAATGTGAACTGAGAAAAGAGGCTCTGAAGTACAGGGTCTATTCAAGCGCTTACTCTCCAACAAGCTGTGCTGGCTGTGCGATGTTGAAACAAGCAACAGAATGATAGCCACTGGAGCAAGAACAGTGAAGAGAGAGAGAAAAAAAGTCGAAATCGAACATGCGCTATAAACACATTCCTTTCATGTTAAATACCAACTTTCAAATGACTAGCTTAGTTGAAAAGTTATTATTGTTAAAACTGTAAGAATGTGTAAAGGATTTCAAAAAATGAAAAGGGGCCTCAAATGACATGATCTCACTAGTCAAAAAAAAAAGTTGTAGAAAAATCAATCAAAACAGACTTTCTCATTCATTTTATGATCGCCTACTCTAGTATACTGTAGAAGAAGAAAAGCTCTTTCAGAAAATATGAAAAACTTGAAATTGACTTTGTTGACCGGTTTCACCTCTTTTGAGTCCTCATGTAAGATCAAGGGGTTCGACTTTATGTTGGTTTTGTGATGCACGGTCACATTATGATGTTGGGTTTATTTCCATAGTGGCCGACATATTTAATTTTTATATGTTTGCAGTGTTGACATTGATAAGTGAACTGTGAGATCTGTGCATCAAATTTTCATTTGTGGTTTTGATTAATATTATACAGATTGTGAAAACACTTGCGAAAAACAGATGATTATGGACCATGATGGAGTCCAAAAATATATTTTTGATACGATTCTGCAATCTATTGGTTTGCAGGTATTTACCCCAGTCAACTCCTTCAACAATGTCCCGTTCAGAAGATCAGTGTCATGTCCACGGACTGAGGAGATCGCGCTCCCACCAAACTCAAATGCAAGGACCTCGTGGTATAGTAAGCATGTCGACAGTTCGGCGAGTTTTGGGGTAAGTTTACCATCATTACAAGGCAATGTCAAACACGTATACATGTCACAAGTCAGTGCATATTTTTCGTCGACAAAATATCCTCAGCACGCGTCATCGTACACAAGTAAGAGGTCTGTTGCGCCATGGTAAACTTTACTTTGCAGACTGCTTACAATACCCTTATTGTTTTATTTGATCTCTGAGACCATGACATCATAAAGAGCCAACATGACGTCAGACACATTTTAACGCAATATGAGTATTTGTCATAGAAATGGAATGTTTTATCTATTATAAAAAAAAATGGCCTATGATGTTAGAAAGGAATATGAAAGGGATCATATAGTTTTGGTTGAAGTTTCAAACAATATTTTTTTGGTGTGTGTGTGTGTGTGTGCGTGTGAGATGAGAACTTCTTATAGTAGAGACTACTATGTAATCCCGTGAGATTTTCGTGCCAAAATTGATTTTTTCGCTAACTTTGACAATTTGGGGGTGCTGAATCCAAAAAAACTTTGGTTCCATTTTTTCTGACCACGTCTTCAGCCGCCATTTTGAATTTCAAAATGGCCGCCCTTGCAGATTGTATTTTGACCCGTATTTCATAGAGTGAGCATTTTAGAAGCTTAAAATTTGGTGCAAAATGCATGGGTGTGATGTCAGACACTCTGATAAATCTCTGTCTGATATTGTGGATTGTTTTGATACAATTCATATGCTGCCATTTTGAATTTCAAAATGGCTGCCATAGCAAGCTGTATTTTTACCAGTATCTCATAAAGTGAGCATTGAAGAAACGTCAAACTTGGTGCAAAATACATCTTTATAATGTCAAACACTCTGATATATCATTTTCTGATATTGTGGATTGCTTTGTAGAGTTTGTAGGCCGCCATCTTGAAATTCAAAATGGCCGCCATAGCGTTTTTACCCATATCTCAGTTTGCAATTATTGTAGAAGCATCAAATTTTTAAGAATGCACATGCTTGTGGTGTCCAATGGTCCAGCACAGCTGTTTCCTAATTGTGGATCATTAGATAGACCATCATGTTGAAATTCAAGATGGCTGCCATAGAAAACATCATTATAATACTGTGATAAGCGCCTTAGATGAATGTGCCAAAATTGTCCTAGTTAGACTGAATTTATTTCCAGTTCACGCAGAATGACAGCCATCTCTCTATTCAAAATGGCCGCCATAAATTCAAAATGTAAGGATGAGGTTCTAATTACGTCATCTAGAGATGCTGAGGGGCAAGAACTGCGTAAGGGGGGAGGAGGCATACCACTGTCCGATAGTGTGGGCAAGCGTGTAAGCGTTACATCCCATATAGCCAGGCGGGTATGCGGTTTGCAAACTGCGCACTAAAACGCTTCGTTTTTGCCTCTCGGGCAACACGTTATTTTGCGTTGTGGAACCTCGTTAATGATTATATTTAATCCCAATCAATGAATATTTGTATAAAAGCAAGCATTGATGCAATTGAAAGTGATCTTAAAAAACTTGATGCTGCCTCAAGAGAATGAAGACAAACGAGGAAAAGTCTCGCAATGGCAAGAAATGCTATGGTCACCCTACCAGGCATCCCATTCACAAGCTTGTTTGTTGGCCATAAACTGACACACTTAAGGGTTTGATAGATATAATTATTTCTGGAATAACACAGAATGAAGAAGGAATAAGTAGGCTTTTCCTAATTGCCCTTGAGTGGGTTATCTTCAATTATCAAGACTTCCAAGATGTTTATTGCTGTACAGCCAATTATTCTAAAACTACAAAGGATTAATGATAGCTCAGTTCTGTGGCGCTTGCATCCATCAGAATTCCTCCACAACTTAGAAGATCATCACACGAGGGTAATGTAAGAAATTGACACTGCCTTGAAGCTAATAAATGTGATGTTTGGCAGTCAGGTATCAGAAACATTCAAGGGAGATACTCTAGAAAGAGATGAAAAGGGCAGTTTTCATGTTTTGTACTAAGAATTTGTACCTGCGAGAATTAGAATATACATGTATTAATCTCTGGAATATAGTGAGAAAGGCCAGACATTCAGCTCGTGCGAAAAAAAAAAAACACCATGTAAGATTGGATCCAAAGTCATTAAGCTTAAGAGATCTCAAATTCTTCATAACATTTCTACTGGTTCTACAGCCTGATACATGTAGACCTGTCATTATCCGGTCATTGCTGAACGATGCAATTATTGAAAGGTATAAGTTCTAAGCAATTCCACCATCACTCTTCATCTCATTGTTTTGTGGCCTTCTCCTCATTCTCCCTATTAAAGGTTCATTTTTCCATACCCATGAATGCCTTAGAAACTCACAAAACTGAGCCAAATAATATGCCTGAAAGTTGAAATACTGAGCAGTCAATTCCATCTGACACAGAGACCATGGAAAGAAAAAAAAAGAGTTCATCAAAGATGCCATGGGAGTTACTGTCACCCGTCACTCACAAGAGATAGCCTCATTCCATTGTATGTATTAGAGCAACGAGAAAATCAGAGATATTGATGATTATTACGTAGACTCTAATATTTCAATTATCCTGATGAATCTTGTAGGTTTGCTTCACTTACTGCATTGCATGTTGTCTGCTCCATCACTGGAAAAGGAAATGATAAAGGTACAATTGACAATTTTGAGAGATTATGCTCTACAGTTTGTTGCGAAAAAACAGGAACAGCTAAAGGTCTGCTTTTTAATGCCTTTCATGGTGCTGGCTGAAGTTGAAAATTTGAGGATGTCTCCAAGAGCAGATGGACCAAGAAGTATCTAAACCTTGAATCATGCAGAATGTGCTATGACACAGTCCGTGCCTTCCAGAAGTTTGGCGTGGATGACTTCAACCAGGACAATTTCCCGCTTTACCCTCGTAGAGACTTGACGATATAACCAGAGAACGAACCTCGTAAACTCTCACAACCTTAATTTGTGCCTCTAATACATAGGACCTATAAATATGATATATTAGATTGTAGATATTTCGAAAGGGTATGTATAAATTGTTCAATTATTATAAAATGCTTCGAACTTCCTACATCAACGGTAGCCACAGAATTCATTATCATGCTCAAAAGCAAGAAATGCAAAAGTCATTATTTCTGGAAGAATTTCGAACTAATTCTCCCCTGTGTACAGCTTTAGAGTGCTGTTTCTAAACATTTGCAGGGAATGAGCCTAGAAAACATTTAATTATCTAAGTGACTATCCCATGAATTGTTAGAGTATATAGGGCTAATATTGTAAGTTCTTACAACCAAATCGTCTAAATGGGGCACTATTTAGTCAGTCAGACACAGTTATTGAGAGGGTTTTTTTTTTTTTTGAAAGTCATTTGTTTTTAACATCAAAATCACATGATTTCCCATTCACAAATTTTACCCAAATGCTATGCTTTTAAAGAAATGTTTCACATGGCAGCATTTTTGCATTTCAACACAACAGTGCACCTACAGGACAGGAAACACTCGAAGTGATTGACTTATACATGAGTGTTTCACTATGCTTGGGTTTGCAGTTTAAAGATCTTACAGCACCAAATATGGTCGAAATACATCTTGAATTTCAAGAGTGGCGACCAATACAAATAATCCATTATTACAGAATGTATAGACCCTATGTGTGTGTGTGCTTAAAAAAATGTACACTGTAAGCCACCATAAACATTGATATGTCTAAAGTTGCTTGTAACCAGAGATATTAGCTGAAAAGCAGCCATTTTGAATTCTAAGAAGGCAGCCTTGAAAGTTAGGCCTATCTGCAATTTTAGGGAGGGGAAAAGTGCATCTGAATGTTCAACATTATGAGCCCGGTTTATGCCGGAAAGTTGAACTGTCTGTATTGCGTACAACATGAGATATGGGTCAAAATATACATTCTGGTATGGCGGCCATTTTGAATTTCAAGATGGCCAACTTTAATATCAAAATGAACCATCGTTCACTCAAAAAAAGATTTTCAGAATGTCTGACAACATACGTATGCTCTCTGCCCCAAATTAGAACCTTACACAATGCATACGATATGAGATACCGGTCCAATTACATTTGTTATGGTAGCCATTTTGAATTTCAAGATGGCCGCTAAGGAAAATGATCCATCATTAAATAAATAAATGTACATATTACTATTACAGTCCTGATACAGTCCTGTATGATGCAATGTGCATCTAGTTTAAGCCTTCATGTTTCTAATAATATCTAGGTTCAAAGCAAGGTGTTATATTGTATTATGATTTATGAGAAAAAAAAACACAAATAAAAAGCTTTTTGCTGATTAAAAAGGGGGTTCAAACTGTTTTTTTCATCGAAAGGCAACATATCTTAGATATCTGGGATTGCTCTAAAAAGATAAAAATGACATTGTTAAACTTTTCTATCCTTCTTTCCCTGTAATGTTATACTACGTGTAATCACAAGAGAATGTAGATACTGTTACCTGCACAGTTCTATTTACAGACAAATCGATCGCATAAAAAAAATTCTGTTAGGTGCCTGGTTCCACAGCATCAATTTTCTGGAAAGATATTTGATTTATTAAAAGTGATTTGATGGCGTAATAAGTTAATCGTTGAATTTTCAGCCTGCGATTCAAAATTTGAATAAAAAAAATAAGATTGTTCCTCAGGAATAAATGTGACCCTGCATCACAAAACAAACAAAAAGTCGCCAGATATTAAATTTTAGTTAAGAGCATATTCTGAAAGAGTAGACTCTAAGCTTTTAAATGATGTATAATTCAAATCAAGTAGACTCTCCTAACCTATCGATATATTGGAAAGAAAACACACACTCAGGAAAAGTGTGAACTGATAAAAAAAAAAGAGGCTCTGAAGTACAGTGTTTATTCAAGCGCTTAATCTTTACAAAACCGTGCCGGCAGTGCGATGAATGAGACAAAAAACAGGGCGTAAACCATCTGAGTAACAATGAAGGGATTATCAGATTAAACTAAAATTGAGCTTGACTTATTACACATTCTGTCCATAATCAATGGCAACTTTAAAAGCAGTAGCATTATTCTTTCTAAAGTCATTAGAGTTGAAAGTGGAGAGCGTGTACAAAGTTTATAAGAAATTAAAAGGGGATTCTAAAGACAAACCTAATCACACTATTCTAACAAAAAATGTTCAAAATAAACTGCTGAAAAACACACATTCCTGCCCAATTTATGATCCCAAATTCTAGCTTAATGTAGAATAAGACTTGCTCTTTCAGAATTTTTTTTTATTTTTTTTTTATTTTTGATTGTTTTGTGATGCACCTTCACAAATGCTCATGCCTTTAAAGGGCTGGTACAGTATTGGTGGAAATGGGAATGGGGCTGTTAACTTTTTGTGAGATATCAAGAAAACACTTATGATTATAGTACAGGCATACCATTTTAGAGAAATTCAAAGTTTATTTCATTAAATTCGGGTTTGAAATGACTGAAACATCCAAAAACACAGTAAAACAAAGCGATCGTAATAAAGTGTGGGTCCCACACTTTATTAGAATTGCTCTTTGTTTTGGATATCTCAGCCATTTCAAAACTAATTTTCACGTAACAGAGGTTAAATTCCTCGTATAATTAAATGTTCTTTCATATTTTGTAAGAGGTTGCCCATTATATCACCAAAAAAATGTAGGAAACCTGAAATTAGGTCTCAACCAAAACTATACGATCCCTTTAAACTATCACTGAAGAGCAGGAGCACCGTGGCACATTCCGTTCCGGAAGGTTCGTCATGACGATGATATTTTCTTATGGTGAATTTGAAATCGCTGTGTGTATATCCTTCAGATGGCTGGAGTTGACGTCATGTCCGACTTTGAGCTACAGACAAGACCATGCTGGGTAACCATTACAAGATACATACCTTGTAAGTAGACTAGGGTTCCGTTCTATTTTTTTTTTATTTGCCCAGATGTTGTTTTCATTGATCATTTATCGCTGCTATGCATGTTGATACCAGGAGCTTTGCTGCAAATCATTCATGCTATTCAAAGGTCCTGTTTACTTTTGGGAACAGTGATTTCAAAATGTATATGAGTAGGTCGGTTGTACCACAAAACATCCCATCATATACAATTTTGATGATAAATCCTAAAATGTAAGGATATATCTGTATTTTTCCTAGTAAACCATATCTGTAGATGGTTTAGTCTGGAAACATTCTTTTGTTCAAATTTTGTAAATTTAGCAGTGCTTAACATCGATTTTACCAATTCAGTTTCTTACAGTGGCTGTTTCTATCCCTTACTCATTTTTCAAATGGTAAATTATGCCTTTACGATTAATAAGTTACAGAAAAATAAAAACAGGAAATATCGACGAAATAGATAAATTGAACACTTTACAACTGTAAAATGTAACAATTGATACATAACCTTCATAGTTATCTATCCTTTATATCAGAAAATATAAATCAGTGTATAATGATAACATAAACTGCCTCCTCTTCAGTCGTCATTGTGAACGAAATGGCGGCCGTAATAAGGCAAAACAACGTAACTCAGAATATCATGTTCTGAGAAAAACGAGTTTGAAAATTCAATTGGTTCCCATTTTTCCGTCATAGGAGTAAAACACTTTTGAAGCAGCGAAGTTTCTAAGGCATTAATAAAGAATATCTCGATTAAATTTCAGTAAAATAGGACTTCCCGTTTTAGAGTAATTGCCATGTTTAGAATAGATACAGCATTTTACCGAATCGCAACACTGTGCTGATGAGTAATTCTAGTTTGCCAAAAGAGCGTATCCTTACGCTGTGCGAGAATCCTCACGCGGCAACATATCAATTAGGCAAAAGAACGTATCCTGACTTACGGCGCGTAAGCATTCTCCCGCGAAGCCACTTCAGTATGCCAAAAGAACGTATCTTGACTTACAAATATCTGCGCCTTAACCCGTTCATCAATGTAATTAGGCAGAATGACGTATCCCGACTCAATGGCAATAATCTCCATCATTTATTTATTAGACAATTTTGTTAACTGGATAATAAAAGTCCCGTTATATGTTTTTTTAAATATACATTAAGAATAGTAAAACACAGTAGCTTGCAAAATTATCGATGCAGGAGAACATTTTCACTTTTTTTCCTGAAAACTTATCGAGTATGTGCTAAAATGTAGTTAGTTGTGATCTACCAATTACCGTAAATTTTTGTTTTACTTCATTTGCATATACAGTTTATAGTTTATTGAGATGTCCATTCTTTTTTATTACCTTTAAGTGTATGTTTTTTATCCCTTGATGTAAGATTTTTTCATTGGGAACATAATTGTATACGGTTTATCATTCATGTTGTTTTAACAAAAACATGGATTTGGATTAATATTGATAACTAAAGTACGAGTTTGGGTAAAGTCTGTAAAATTGATTTCATGACACTTTTTATGCCATGTGCTACAATTAAGATGAACTTGAAATATGTATAATTTTTAGTATGACAATGCATGAGTGGCAAATATTATGACTGTCTGAGAACTGGCAAAAAAAAATAAATCAAATGGGTATCTAAAAAAATTGTATAGACATCTGTACATACACTTCGTTTCAAAGACACATACACGCATTATTTTAATGTGTTGATATTGAGACTCCTGTTTTAATTTCTATATTTTCTTTGATTTATTTAACGATTTCTATTGAGATGAAAGGATTTGAACAGAAAAAAAATGATATTTTGTACGTTGTTTATCGTTATAAGTTGTTAATGTTTGGTTGATTGCATGAATTGTATCCGTAAGGTTAAAACTTCTAATGATAATATGCCTCAATTCTTTGAACAACAACAATAATAACAATGATTTATCAGGTAATCATGAATCCAGGCTTTAATGTTTTTAGGTGTAACTTGACCACTCACACACAAACACGCACACACACAACCAAGCAAGTACAAAAACACACAAAACACACACACAAACACACACCTCAGACTGGTCAGAGTTGCAAACATTCTCTCAGTAGAATAACTTTGAGAAAGACATGACAGAAATGTAGATGCAGAGACTGATTTACATCTTCTGAAAGGTTTATAGGGAAATATGTTTGTACATCTGTTTCTCAAAGACAACAGCATTACAAAAATCATTCGATTATTTGCAAGTCTTAAAAATATGACATAGATATCTACGCTTTCTTCTTAAAATTTAAGAGAGAGTTTGATATGCCATTATGCTTTTATCACATTGAAAGCAAATCAGCAGTAACTAAACATTATCATGATGGTTAATAAGAAATAGAAAAAAAATATAATTTACTTCCCGAGTAAAGTAGCTTACATACGTACCACAGTTGAACAAAACCCTGGGAACAAAATTTTGAACAAAACATAATTGTTTTTTTTTTTTTCTGGAGATTAGTTATACTATTACCATATCAGACATTCGCATCAATTTTTACCTTGGAAGATCAGAACATCTACAAATTACAAATTATAAGTAGCACACATAACAATTTTAATCCTTACTGTTGTTGAAGATCAAGTGTAGTAAGAAGTAAATACTTGGGTAAAGAACAATTATTAGGCAGCTTAAACGAAGGGAAAATTTGCAACAGTATTCACTTTTCATAATAAACACATTTCAATAAACGTCTTATCACAACAGCGATTTGCTGTGCTGCAATACATCTGCGTTGTCTGAGAGCTCCCGGAGGGATTAGGCTCAAAGCAAAATATGAAAATTTTGCAGGAAATAAGGTTACTATTTCCCTGGTTTTCTGAAATATGTTGACATGTTTCAATCGACATGATATTCATTTTGAGGGCAAGCATTTACAACAATATTTGATATGAACAAGTGATAGTTTTACCTAGAGTTGATAGTCATCATTTCAAAGGGCAATAAGCCCTCATCATATTTTTTTTTTCGAAATAGAACTTTTAGTTTCATATCAATATAAAAACAAAATCTTTCTTGTGCCTTCATAACGTGAGAATAGTCATTAACACTTCACAGTTGAGTTTTGCGAGTTCTTAATTTAACTGTGAAAGATTTACCTGACTCTATATTATAAACAATCCGAGTGTTATTATTTTTCTTCTAGAGTTGACTGATCTAGTGCACAATCCACTCCATCTTTCATGAGATTCTGACGGGCGTGCACAGCTGTTCTGAAAATTGTATAGTTGCTCTGTTCTCTGTAGCTTTCGAACTGCTCGGTAGACCACTGCAGGAAAATGTAAAAGAAACGGAAGAGAATAATTAACACAAAATAAGGCACTCTGTATTTTCCATGAAAGACAGCTAGTGAATTTAAACTCTACTTTAGTTGTATTATGTGATTGAATTCTTCATTAGACATGGTTTTGTGTAACAAATCCTCTCTCACAGACCCCCTCCCACTCCCCCTAAAAAAGCAAAGGAAATGAGAATGAGTATTCAATATCGAAATACACTTACAATATCTATTATTCAACATCATACAAATACCCCTTGAGGATATACAAGGCCGTGTGTTTGTTTTTGAAAGAGAATGGTGACTATTTCGTTAGTTTTCATTTAATATTATTTTTTTTTTCGTTAAGGAATGAACTGTGAAATTTGGTATTCTCAAATTATTAAAGAGTCATCATCATGGATTCTGCCTTATTTTATTTTTTACTTTTATAATTTTTCCAAATGCCGGCTTGTGTCGCCAGTGATAATGACAAAGGTGAGATTCATTTCTTCCCCCTTCTTCTACTTTTGTTGTATGAATTAATAGGTGATTATTCAACTTGTACCTTTTATTGTACTTGATACACTGCATTCCTTTTCTGTGCTGGTCTAGGATGGCGGTTGGTGTGGACACTAAAAAGAGAGACATGCAAATATGTATTTCAACACGAATGTTAATATCATCTAAAGTAGACAATTGGGTCTGAATATTTGAACTTTCCATAGTATTTAAAACCACTTAACTTGAGAATAGATATTCGAATTCCATGAACTTTTGCCCTCAACATTTTTATGGGGAGGGGTGGAACGTACATGTATAGGATCTACCATGGCTACAATGCTTTTTTGTATCGAAATGAAAAAAAGATAAATGTTTTAAAGAATATGTATAGCTGACTAAAATTGCACAAAGAATACCAAAAAATCAATAAAAAGATAAATCAGGCTTCCATAGTTATCAGGTACAGAGTACCATTAAATATGACTTTATTTTCGTAGGCTAACTTGTAAGTGGATAAATTCCTGTATGTATGAAAACACCACAATCACATTCTTCATCCTTTCAAGAAATAACAAACAAGATCTAAGACTATTTGTGTTTAACCAAAGATGTAGACCAAACATTATTTGTTGTCCTTACTTTTCTTGCCAAAGTAATGATGTTAATGTCATTATTAGAACATATCGTCTTCCATCAGTTCATGTTGCCAATGAAGACTAAATGGAATTCATCAGTATCAAGCTTTATTGTCATTAACCTGAAGTCGAGTCTACTGTTTACTATAAAGCTGTTACTTTTTTAGACTTTTAGACGAAAACTGAATTTGAGGTAGAAGACGTCAAGTCGATGATCATTACACTATATTGGGGTCCACTTGATTTATTTGCGCATAGGTAAATTTCTTTTGAGAGTCACTACTTGATCTACTAGACCACTAGTAGCAGTACAAGTATCCTACGTTTACATAGTCCTTATTACATTAGTAGAACCACAACCACAACCACACCAATGAGCCACGTTTTGCCAAGCCCACCGAAAGGAAAGGCTGTCATACTCATAGCTCTAAGTTTGCTCTGTATTTTCAAAGCTTGCTATGTTTTTTTTTTTTTTTTTTTTTTTTTTTTACTCATCGATTTCTTAAATCTAAGTGAAAACTATTATCGAAAGTACTGGACCCTACTAGCAAAGCGTACTGTCGTCCAGTCTGAACAGCCCAATTGCCGTACTTCGCACGGCGTCTGGTCGGGCTAGATCAAACTTAGACCTGACAAAAAAAAACGTAACACTTACCGGTGTTACCGCTGATTTTCTTTGTGGTAGCATTATTAACTGGTCCGTAGAATATCCATTCCATGACTGCAAACAGAACAATGGGCATGACTTCATGGTTCACACTGCAGCAAAGCTTGCCTGCTAGTCAACCAGTCGGTGTAACTCTGCTTAAGCTGTTGTCGCAAGCGGCGCGGCAGCAGCGGCGGCACATACAAATGTACACTCACTGCCGCGGCTGAAATGGATCTGCAGCACGTAGCCGTAGGTCTTACACATAGAGTTATGCAGTGCAGCGTGTGTTGTGATGGCCACGATGATGATAGTTCTTTTGCCGTGCTGACTGTAGCGCGCATGGCCCTGATGTTATACAGCAAAGCGCTGTATGATGACATACGTTAGTTTGGCGTCGCAATTTCCTTCTTTTTTCTTCAGAAACCACCATGAAAAATCAGTGTATGTAAAGATACGTTCATTTGCCGTAAAAGCGAAAATGATTTCTTTTTCATTTCTATACGTATCTCAGGTTACGTTGTTTTGCCTAGCTGGAAACGACAAAGTTGTGAAAAAGGTGTGTAAGATACGCTTTTTATCTCTAAAATGGTAAACATTTGAGAATTGAGACATTCACCATTAAAAAGAGCGAATTTTATTTAAGATCCATATGCTCATAACTCAAAATGCCCAAATTTTGAGTTACGTTCCTTTGCCTTATCACGGCCGATGGGTATACGGCTTAGACATACAGAATTAGGTGATAAGTTTTAGAGATATCACCATCATTTGCAGGTTCCTGTCATATGAATGATTACATTTTACATTATTTTTATCACTATTTTTATCATTATTATCACTTTTATCATATTTTTTTTTAATCATATACTATTTATTCGGCAATCCAACAAACAATACAAGCGGACATAGAATGCACACAGAAAATCGTTTCACATGATATAAAGATTGTTGTGATTCCAGGTGCATGCCGCTGGTTGCCAGGGGAGAAAAAAGCAAACTTAATCACCGAGGCTCGAGGCCTTCCTCCCCTCCCAGTGCATGCGCCACGAATCAGCTATATTTAATGTAAAACAGCTACAAACACTGCCAAATAATACATTACACACAAAAAAAGACTGAATTCAAATACAAATACATGTACAACTAGAACAATCCCTGAATATGGCCGATGCCCCACCCTGACCTGATAGTGTTAGGTCATCCAGCAAACAAGTGAATATTAAATGAAATACTGATTAAACTCTAGATTGTTCGGGAAGCCAATAATTTTCAACAAAATTTTAACTAACTTCAAAACCGGCACTTTGATAAGGTCATTGTAACACGTTGATTCTTCTTTCTTTCTTTCTTTTTTTTTTTTTTTACTGACCATGCGAGGTTCAGCTATCACTACGATTTGTTGCCCTGACTGTATGAGTTCTAGGTGTCTCTGACATCTTTACTGGCGTAATCTATACAGGGTCGAGATATCACTGAAATTTGTTGTATTTTCCTAACCATGTCTTTGTCCCAGGTCAGTTTCCTGATCCGTGTTGGTTATATCCCAGCTTAATGAACCCAGGCTTCCATCACGGGTTACCGGGCCCAGGGGCAAACGTTCGTTTTGTATTCGATTCAGAGCCAGTGCCTATAACGCACATACCAGACCGGGTTGAATTGGAACCTGCAGATGAAGCGAAACCCTTGGCAGAATTGAGAAATTACTTCCCGGAAACATGGCTTTGGAAGCTATCAAGAATGGGGTTAGTGTTTCTTCTCCACCATAATTCAAGCAATCTTGTCTCTGATGTGAGATACTGCATGAATAATATCTGGGAGATGTAGATTTCGCCTGCACACCTCTGTATGCGGAATGAATTATAGTAAAAGTCATGATATCTCCAGATGATATTAAAGGACAAGTTAACCCTCATAGACATGTGGGTTGAGTGAACACAGCAACGTTAGTAGAGCACATCATTGAGAGTTTGAGAACAATCGGACGATCCGTTCAAAAGTTATGCATTTTTGAAGTTTCTGCTCATTCAAGGCTTGACGAGAAGACTACTATAGCTTGTGATATCACATGAGTACAACGATATAAGGAAAGAGTAAAGGAAATTCAACATATTCTCACTTTCCTCGCATAACAAAGGAACACTTGACTTCTCTCGTTCAGAAGGCAGGGGGAATAGTATTACTCTGAACATTTCGAACAAGTAACAAGTAACAAGTCGAAGAAATGTTCACTTAATTAAAAAAGTAAAGTTTTTTTTTTTGAAATTCTCTTTTTGTTTTCTTAATAATGGTTGTACGCATATGACATCATACACTATAAAAGTCTTCTCATCCAGCAGTGACTACGCAGATACTTAATGCGTTCAAAAGTTATGAATGTTTAAAGTTTAAACATTCATAACTTTTGAACGCATTGTCCGATTTCCCCCAAGACTTTCAGTGATGTGTTCTACTGATATTGCTACATTCACTCAATCCACATTCATATGAAGGTGGACTTTTCCTTTAAACTGTAGGGGGCTTCAAATCAAGTCTTGAGAGGAATTTCTTTATATAATAATTATTCTATAACTTTTATTCATTATTGGCAAGCATACCAGCAGCTTTTAGAGTGCAGAAGAATACAACTATGTTCATAACTTTTGCTCTCTATACTCTCTAAAAATATCGAGTGATAATGTTCTCTCGTGAAGAAGTGGATTTTAAAAAAAGAGCGTGTTTTAGAGCGGAATTAGAGTTAACCTTTAGTTAAAATGTTCATTTTCACTAAAAATCACTCTTATTCACTCTAAATTCATTCTTTTCTGTTTTCACTCTTTCAAGAGTGAACATTGTCCCTTGATATTTTAGAGAGTACATTGATATTTGTTAATAATCACAATCATAGCTATTGTAGCTATAATTGTTATTATTACTTCAATATTATGTGCAATCACAACAACCAAAAGTCACCAAACATTGATTTTAAGTTGAGAAGAAATTTTTTAAGAGCTTGGTCTATTCTTTTAAAATGAAGCCTCGCTCTCTCTAAAATGATATTTCCTAGTCTGTCTCAAAAATAGAAAGAACACACTCTCACAAGAGTCTAATTGGAAAAGAAGACTTAGGATTTAGGGTCTATTTAAGTGTTTAATCTCACGGTAAGCTGTTCTTTGTGCAGTACATGCGACATGAAACAGGAAGCAAACTCTACACCCCACAGCTTTATATTATGCTTTCAATCGTTCTCAGAATATATCTATTGTCGCTCAAAAAATGAGCACAGTAATCCCTTAAGATAAGTGTTACGGCATAATACACTGTATACGCATAACATGAGGGTGGTGCAATGATGTAATTTGGCCATAGTAATTAAGACTGAGACCTCTAATCGTCACATCTTTTATTGCGTGTACAAAACTTCTTAAACAGGTGTTCATTCTGTATGGAGGAATTATCTATCTATCTAAATTCTCAAACTCAATCTTGTATGAATATATCAGAAGAACGCTGTTTAGTATGAGTATCTGTGTTTTTATAGGCGTTCATTTACGTATCATATCAGACATAGTTTATTTCCAATCAACGAAAAATCAAAAACATAGTACAAAGTATACATGTCATGAAATAATAGTCATTATTGTTCAAACGTTTGCAAATGATTAATGTAGTATACAAGATAAATTATAGAATAACATATGAAGAGTTTGTTTGCAAAAAACCGTAAGTCCATATATGCGAAATGGAGATATTTGCGATTAAAGGTCAAGAAAATAAAGAGAATAATAAGAAATTTTTTGCTTCTTTTGACCATAACTTCAAAAATGTACCTTTATATGCAGTGACCAATATGTCATTTAAAAGGTATTATTTTGTACTTTATGACAGACACCGTAACTCAAAATCTTCAAAAATGGACTTATCGGTTTTTGCAAACAAACCCCTCATATGTATACAATAAATAGGAGGAACAATGTATAGATACTTCGTGGGCGAGCGGAAAATGAATTCGATTTTGGAAAATAGTGACCCACTAAAATGCAAAGCTTGTCGGAAGTCGATCGCTAAATGAATAATGAGTAAATGATATACTATTCAAGTATTTAATATAAGTTATTTAAGTCATTTATAGCAATATACATGTAGTTATTTGAAGATACATAGGTCGGGAGAAAAAAATATGCGATGTAAATGTATGTATGTAAGTATATATGTGACTGTCTGTTGTAAAAGGATTTCTTTTTTTTTTTTGCTTGCACAAGATGGCACAAGTTACTTATTTTGCACTTCTTCACAATGACAAACATAACAAGGAACTATTTGATACTAACTCTGAGAAATTACATATTTTGACTATAATTATATTGTATGTGGTGGAACGTGTTTTGCTTGTTTAGAAGGATGATGCATAAGATAGTGATAATTATCATTTTAAGTTCTTGGAATGATTGGATTATACCGTTGTCATCATCAATGCATAATAGTTGTCCTTTTTGGTGGATTAAACAAAAATGAAGAGTTTGTTGGCAAAAACCGATGAGGTCCATTTTTGAAGATTCTAAAGTATGGTCTTTGTCATACAGTACAAAATAATACCTTTTAAATGATATATTGGTCACTACATATAAAGGTACATTTCTGAAGTTATGGTCAAAAGAAGCAAAAGTGTTCTTATTATTCTCTTTATTTCTCTTGACCTTATATCTTTATTTGACAAAAATAATACGGACTTATCGGTTTTTGCGAACAAACTCTTCACATGCACATGACAAAAATTATGATAATATGCAGTAGGGGTAAGTATGGTTTGTTTCCATAATGCTGTTTTAAGATCTGTAGTTGTTGCTATTTTGTCCCATATTTATTTTTACATTTACTTTGCCTCGCTGTTTTGTTAAAGGGCAAGTGGCCAGCAGGTTACAAGGGAAGAAATTCCACACACCATAACGGACTGGGTGGCCAGTGCCTTCTGTCTGTCGCCCACTCACGGAGTGGGCGTAGCTGACTCAACGTCCATCCGAGCCTTCCAGCAGTTCTTCCTCTCCTACACACTCCCTTACTCCGTCCTCCGGGGAGAGAAAGTTCCTGTCAAAGTATCAGTTTTCAACTATCTCTCTGGTTGCCTCACGGTGAGTGTTGATGTTGGGGGGGGGGGGGGTAGGTCTTGGATTGTCACACCTATTGCCCCTCCCCTTCAAAAAAGTGATGTGTGAGAAAAAAAAAATCAACTGTCCATCTGTTACTGTCAGTCACTATACTGTCCTACTTTGACAAAAGGAAGCAAGTGACATCGAGTATACTACAAATGCTACAAATAGAGAAAATTATGTTTTTGGGTTAGCCCTTCAGCACGGAAATTTACGATAAGAAAAGATGTCGGTATTCGTGCAAGTCATTATATGGTGATGCATTAATGACAATTCGAGGAATTTTGATATTTACATAGAAACTAATCAATATGTAACTTCCTTCCTTTTGCCAAAGTACTATAGATTTGTAGCAAACATAAAAAATGGCAAAAGGATGCAAGTGATAATCATATCATGAGGTTGTAACTTGCTTCCTTTTGCCGAAGTATTTTAGATTGCGTGCAAATACAAATAATTTGGCAAAAGGAAACACGTAACAATCGTAACTTGCTTCCTTTTGGCAAAGTATTTCAGATTTTTAGGAAAATCTGGCAAAAGGAAGCAATTGACAATCATATCATGAGAATGTTTTACTTGCTTCCTCTAGCCAAAGTATTATAAATTTGTAACAAATATAAAACAATTTTAATGGGAGAAGGAAGCAGTTGACAATCATAATCATGGATGTTATTTTCTCCCGTTTTCCAAACTATTTTAGATTGTGTGTAAATATAAATGATTTGGAAAAGTGAAGCAAGTGACAATCATATCGACAACTTCTTGCTTGCTTTTGCCATTTTTCATGCAATTTTGTGCACTTACTTCCTTTTGCCCTCCGAATATCTCAGAAAGGAGCCAAATTGCTTTAGCTCACATGAGCCGAAGGCTCAAGTGAGATTTTCTCCAAACTTGGCAGGTAGCATTCCCAGGGAGTTAGGATCTAAATTTCAGGGGGGGGGGGCCAAATCCCCCACAATTGAGGTATTTTAAAAATCTTCTACAGAATCAGAAGTGATAGAGCTAAGTTAATTCTATGAGTTAGTGCATTAATGACTGTAGTTTGTTTGATAGCATATCCAGCCCCCCGCTGTTGGCAGGGGGGGGGGGGGGGGGAGTGGTGGGAAGGTCCAGATTGGGGACTAAATTGTACATTTTCGTCTTCTTCTTGAAAACCTCATGATGGATGTTCACCAAACTTGGCAGGTCGCATCCGTAAGGGGTTAGGATCACAATACTTAATTTGTTAAAATGGGCACCATGCTACTGCCCCCTATCCTCACCATCCCCCCAAAAGTAATATTTGAAAAAGGTGTCTCTAGAACTAGAAGTGATAGAGATGAGTATTTTTATTGATACTATGAGTTGTACATGTACATGTTTAAATGTGAGCCTGCATCACAGAACCAAAAGAGAGTCAGCAGAGCTGGATTTTTAGGCATTGACAAATTCTGAAAGACTAGACTTTAGGGTTTTTAAATGATATATAACTCAATCAAAATGATTCCCCTGACCTATTTCATTAAAAAGAATGAACACAGTCGGGAAAAGAAGGCTGCAAAGTATTTGGTCTATCCAAACACGTGATCATACAAGACCGTGCAATAGCTGTGTAATGAATGGGGAATAGGATGTAAAACTCAATGCAGAGATCATTAAATTAAGCTGAATATTAACATGCTCTATAAATACTTCTATGCCATCCTGATCTTAACTTTCAAGGCAGGAAAACCATTCTTAGAAAATTTTTTAGAGTTCAAAGTGAAGAATGTGTAATTATTTGGGCATGAATGACATTCTTTATCCCACTATTCTGCAGACAATAATGACGTAGAAAACCTGTAAAAACGAACCTTTCTGTCAATTTAATGATCCCAAACTTTTTATTATTTTAGAAGAAATGCTAGCTCTTCAGAAAACATATAAAGCCCTAAATAACAAAAACAAAAAGCAACAACAACTAGAAATTCGCTATGTTCACCCTCTTCACCCGTTTCTAGTCCTCATGTGAATTCAGGGCGTGTTTTGTTGTTGTTTTTTTTTTTCATGCATGGTCAAGTATTGCTATCGCCACTAAGTTTCCACACATTTGTAAAGGTGATATTCCATGGAAGAACACTTCGCCAGAAATCTGATACCAATATTTATTATCTATGAAGTTAAATGTCGGTGACGGTCTTGCCCCTTTCTATATATGCCTGGTGTCACTTTAATACCTCTTTAAAAAGTAAATTTTTATCGGTTAATTTGAAGTGTCTTTTAAATTGTTTAAATCCAGCAAGGTATCTTTCTTCGTTTCTCTGTGTTCACCAGATTGAATTGTCCATGACTGAAAGTACTAGCTTCTCTTTCGAAACGGAACCCGAATCTCCTATCATTGAGGTCTGTGGAAGTACCAGTAGGACTGTGGAGTATGAACTCATCTTCAGTGAGCTTGGAGATATCCCTATCAGAGGTGAGGAGATTAAAGACCAATATAATTTCTCTCACACATTTTTGCAAGTATTTTTCTATATCTTTTTAGCATTTATAGCATTTTGACTGTATATGCTCAAATTTTCTTTCCAAAGAACGACCTGCTTTACTATACCCCATGGCCAACAAAACCATCCAATTGAAAGTGTTGAATCATTGATAGTTTACCAAAGAATCGGACGAATATATTATGTGTTTCATCCTTGTCATTCAAGGACATTATAAGCTATATATGATATATATTTTGTTTAAAAGAATGATATGCTCAGTTTTATATGCAGCTGATGTGTCGATTGATGAAGCCCCAACTTTCAAAGTGTATCAGACAACCAAGTAGCAATTGCTTCGTATTCTACTTCCGACTTTTCTTAGGTATGATAATTATTCGTGTATTACAACAACGCTTTACGAGCGTAAAACATTCATGTTAGATAACTTGTTGATAACTTACATTTTCAGATCGCAATATAATACTAAGCAGAGGGGTAAAGATAAAATGCGGCATAAGAGTCTTCAATTCGTGTGCCCTATGTACAAAATAATTTGTGTAAAATTAATGCTTATCTACATTTAAACAAACATATCGGGGGAAAACCACGCTGGTTCATTTTTACCCCCTTTTTCAATACATCTGTATAAAAGAGAAAACAAAAATATGAATTAGGAAACCACAAGTTTCTAATCTTATTTCCATGCTGTTTGCTTTGCAAAAATCGTACATAATTAAATGATATTGGGCTTAATTACTTTAAAAAGTTATCCTAAACTATATTATTATCAGTAAATCATTATCGATATTACGTTTTGATGAAAAAAAAAAAATGAAGCCCCACTCATAGAAATATCCTCATAGGATTGGAATAGATCAATTGATATCGCATTTATGTAACAGTTTCTGCCTATTTTTGTGCCATATTGTCAGTTTTTGTGAAATAAAAAAATAACATTTGATTATGTTCCCTTGTGAATTAGATATCACTTGGAATTGTTGTTACAATCTTGAATTATTCCAGAACTTGGAGCTTAAATTATTGCACACCACGGTGTACTGTCACAAATGTACACACAAGTAGTTATGTACATGTATCAAGGCTGTATGCATGGTTGTTTTAATGTGTACATTGTATGTACACAGGGTGACCAGATTAATGGAGAACATTCTATATGATATTAGATATAGTACATACATGCTGACCAGATCAGTGGAGAATTTTCTATGTGGTATAAAATGTAGCTAAAGTACATGTATGCATGTGACAGGAAATACATTATAGCTCACTCAATCTAGAATGATTTAACCCATTCCAGAAAATTCTAGGAAGTGCTGGCTGAGTGAGGCACTGCCCTTGTAGCCCAATGTGATTGGTAGTTAATTTTGGCAATGATGTTATGCACATTGTTAGGCAGTGAGTCATCCAGGATTCCTGGAATTTGGACTTGCTAGTATGTTCAGGTGTGTGGCCCAAGGTTGGAGAAAATTACAGAATGCGCTAGAAAGGGGTGAATGGATATAAAAGCCGGAGAAATTCTGAGGTAGGCAGAGTACCCAACACCTCTGCTCTGAGAGTTACGTCTCTTCTGGCTCTGAAGCGACTTGTTATAGTCAGTCCTGTGTTACCTGCTGACCTGCCATACAAACTGTGTTTGTGGAGATAAGGCCTGGGAGACATTTTGCCTGCTGCGCAGAGAATTAATTTGCCTACATTGGAGATAGACTCCATATTTTAGTGTCAACGGACATTATTACGGCAAAGCTGTGACGGGCTGGATTCCTTGCTGGACATTATAAAGTGAATCATCATTCAACGCATCGACTGGACGTGGTCGTCATAACGTCTGGATTTTACACGTTTCGCTGTGAACATTATACCGTGTACATCTATCGTGGATTTTACCCCGGATTTATACTGTGGATTAATGCAACCTGTGCCTTTGGAGTTACGTCGGAGGAATCATTCATCGGTGCGTCAAGGATCATTCATCGGTGCATCGAACATCGTATCTGAACATTTTCAAAGGATTAATTGATAACAAAATATGTAAGTGATCCATTACCGTACTTGATCATTATTGTACTGATGTGAAAACCGATTACGAGTCTGTACCCACAATATCACTGTTAATAAACGGCCTGAACATTAGTTGATTGTTTTTTTTTTTTTTGTGCGATCATTCTCAGAGTGATTTTGGTCATAACAAAATGTTACTAGAAGCTACTTGTGAAATAGGCTAGTGGTGAACGTCTCTGAAAATTATTTTTGGAAGGTTTTTTTTTTTCAGAATAATGATAGCATAATATTAGAAGAATTATTGTGATTAGGAACTTTAACATGACATTGTGTTTCCCACTACTCTTTGTTTTCAGTTGATGCTGTTGCAATCCGTGTTGCAGATGGTAATGGAGAAATTGGTCCAGGTAATTACAGTTTCCCTGCTGCTGATGCCCTTGAAGACACCATACTTGTGGAGGTAAGTGATTTCATGGGTTCATATACCTTGGCATACTGTTACACAGGATCCCGAGGGAAGCTGATAAAGATCATACAAAACATTGAAATACTGTCAATGTGTAAGGATTACTGTCTTTTTCAGTTTCGATTTGTTTTACTTGGAGACTTCCTTTCCAGTAAAAAACACTAAATCAATTATTGTCTAATTATAGACTTCTTTTTAGAAACATTCATTTTTAATGATCCCATACAATAAACTCTTTAGATATGAAATTCTTGTGCGAAATGGAAAAATCTGGCAGTGACAATGGGACGCATTCAGAAAGACGCTGATTCTATTTCTAGTTTTGTTTCAACATTCTATCCAATCCCAGTGTGCGTGCTTGACTTGCTAGCTTTTTACCTGTATATGCAGCTCCATGGATTACCTATTATTTTATTCTTTGCTGCGAACATACATGTATGTCATTTCTATGCCTCTAAATTATTTGACCACACGGAATCTTTGACATTCAAAACACAAATGATATAAAGGTAAATATTATACTCAAAATTATAAGTTGGTTAGAGTCAAACATTATTACAATGAAGAATATAATTATTTTCCACTGTCATCAGTTGATTCTAAAAATTAGAATTAAAGATAACTAAAAATTATGTTTTTTTTTTTTTTAATTACTACAAATACACAAAGTTGTCTTCACTCGTTTCAGTCTAATCTGTGAACAACAGCAAGTGAATATTCGTAAAGATTTTCCGGGATGTAATTATTTACATCTCTTAATACTTCTTTCTATTTTCTTTTATATATGAAAGCCTGAAGGTGCAGAAAGAGAGGAAACTTTCAGCGAAATGATATGTCCAAACGGTAAGAAATTTAAAATGGCCTGATATTCCTAGGGTGAAGAAATACCATATAATCAACTGCGACTTGTTTGTCAAACATGGATAACAGATAGTGGTGTTTGTGTGTGTGTGTGTGTGTGTGTGTGTGTGTTTTAAACTTTGGTTTTCATCATGATGTCTTCCTTTAACGCAAGTGTGTTTTCGTAGGGCTTTGGTGTGATAGGGATTTCTGACTCTGTTTTATTTTGTTTTTTTTTTCTTCTTCTTTGCAATCAAAATTAAACATCAGAACCGGAAATAGAATTAATTAATGGTATTATAATAAGGTTTGTGGCTGACGGTTAAGAGGCCTTAAGTGATGCAACTATTTCCAAGTTTATCAGAGAAAAAAACAAACAAAAAGAACATACAAACAAATAAGTTGTTATTTCAACTTCATTCTCATCTCTCCTTCCTCCCTTCTGTTGTCTTTCTTGGTTCTGGTAGATGAGGGCGATGAACTATATTCCAATTTGGTGACTCTCGCTCTGCCAGAAGTAGTTGTTCCAGGATCTGCACGAGGAAGAATACAAGTTATCGGTTAGTTTGGTGTGATAATATTATATATTTTGTGTGATCTTTTCTGCTTGTAATCCATTCCCCGACTTTCTATTCCCCCCCCCCCAGGTGAATTTTATCAACTTTCTTCGAAATATCTATTTTAAAAATTATTTATTGAGGCCTACACAAAATATTACTCTGATTGGATGCAAAACCGTACTTACGAAAACAAACGATTCCACACCAATGAATTTTCTGATAACTGGAAATATGCACTCACTCATATTCAACAAACACATCTTCAATATAACTGTTGTTGTAATTGTTTAATTTATATCTTTTTGTTTTAATGTGTAGGTCCATCAAGTTCCTCTTGGTTGTGTTGTTTCTGTTACTGCATAATGTCGACGAATGCCAACTACCTGTCTGTGCTTTTAATTTGATTTCTTTGATGAGAATATGATTTACGGTTACACGTAGTATGTGTTTCTATTCTGTATTACTCCACATGTCTATTGACCTTTCTGGCCTCAGTTGGATTGATAACGTTGTCAACCAATAACTGGAATCAAAACTGTAAACATTAAGAACTTTTGAATAAATGTTAAAACCTGCCCTGCTTTTTTTGTACTAAATACTTTTCTATTTCTTGGTTTCATATGTATTCTGGGATAAAATAAAAACAAACAAACATATAGTTAAGTGACGACCTAAGCATAGTTGCAAAAAAAAAGACAATAAGATATCTTCGTGATTATGACAAGAGTAGCTGTGATATTTGTATACAGGCGATGTGATTGGACCCGTCATGAGTAACCTCGGAAAGCTGCTGAGGATGCCCTTTGGATGTGGGGAACAGAATATGATCACCATGGCACCCAGCATCTTTGTGATGCATTACTTAACGGAGACAAACCAGCTGACCAGTGAGATATCATCAAAGGCCTTGGAGTACATGGAAAGTGGTAAGTACGTTCAAGGAAGTGTGTGTGTCTAGTGTGTCCGTTAAGTCAATCTCAAGAGTAAGCATTTGTGTAAAGTGTGTACATTTGCCTGTATCAAATTGCAAAACACCTGAGTGGCAATGGATAGCAGCAGTACAACGTTGGGCAGTGTACACTCAGTTTCCTAACCTTATGTTTATTCACAAAGAGGAAATTTTCTTGTACTAACACTAACATCAACCGTTTGTGCTTATTCATACTATTACTAGGAGGCCTATTGTTTGAACTCCTAGCAAAATAGAAGAAGGGGAAGGCATTTATAGTATATCAGAATATGAATAGATCCTAGAGTGTCGAGTGCCTGTGTCCTTATAGGTCTATTTGATAATTTCCACAATATTTACTGTTCCCCAGGTTCTCACTGTGATTTATTAGGTCGTTTTTAGTATTTTCCTGGTTTTTAATGTATTTGTATTTTTTCTGTTTTTTAATGAGAAAGGGCAAATTGAGAATGTGCGTTCCTTACCACCATGAGAAAATGTACGTTGTGTTTTTTTTTTTTTTGTTGTAAAATCAATCGTACATATATATTATATTATGTTCGATGAAACTGTCCTTATCAGATGATTGAACGAAAAATCGACAACTTGTACAGCTTTAAATTTCGTTTTCCTTTCTTTTCTTTTCTTTAATAATAAGAATAGATAAACTATTGAATTGATTTGATAAAAAGATGATATAAATGAAGACACGGTTACAATTAAAAGGAATGACCGCACTCTGTTAGCGGTGATACCCCTAGCATTTATTGCCTCCCCCAAATTCAAGAAGTTATTTCTCACGTCGAACCTTGAACATTCTATCACACAGGCTACCAGAGACAGCTCACCTACCAGCTGCCAGACGGGTCCTACAGCGCCTTTGGGGTAAGGGACAGGGTCGGCAGCACCTGGCTCTCAGCATTTGTCCTCAAGTGTTTCAGCCTGGCCAAGGAATTTATGGAGGTTGATGAAACCAATTTAGAGAGAACCCGGAACTGGCTCGTTCTACATTCTAGAAACAGCCAAGGTTGCATCATCAACCAGGGCCGAGTCATCCACAAAAACATGCAGGTATGCCAAAATCTTACAACGCCATGTGTTCCATACTTTTGAGTTGATATCAAGTAATGTCAGATAACGTTTTGGAAAGGGTACAAATCTAATGCAGTGGCGGATCTAGAGGGGGCGCACCCGCTATTCGGAATTCCTCGATCCGTTCCTGTATGTACTTAGAAACTTCTGGTTTGTGTTCACATTGGTGTTTTATACATTCATTCATTTGTTATACATGTATTTATTTATTCATTTATTTATCATTTGTGACCCGCGACAACGGTTTCAGGCAAAAGTCGGGCATTTTGAAAATTCATTTTTTCACTGAATCACATTGCCCATTTCCTAAGCTTTGCATTGATATAAAACACTTGTATTCTTCGGCACCATAAGTGGGCATAGAAAGCGAAATAAAATGCACTTTTTAAGTTGTTAGCCAGACAAAATTGCGAGAAAACGGGCTTTGAAGATTCACCTCTTACTCAAAGACAATGTCCGAGCGGCGATGCGAGGTGAGAATCACCCATCCGTACGATGGTGCCAATCGATGTGAAGCTCCGCCTCTAGCAACCACATCGCCTTCTGATTGGCTCACTGAGAGAGTCAAATTTCCCGGGCACCCTTCCTCGGAGCTCAGCGTATGGAGCCGAAAAACAATGCGGTTCGCTCGGGTTGGTTTTACCAGTACGTCTTTCAAGATGGCGGATACGATAATTGCACGTATGGTGTACATGTGTATGGTGCACGCATTACGCAATGGCATCCACACGCCATGATCTGGTGCATGTAACAGGAGCGGGTGGCGAATCCACACATTTACAAATCGCGTTTTCATTGTTGTTGATTTGACTTTATCATTGGCGACCCTTTTGAAGGCAGAAAAATGCCAGAGCTGGCAAGGGTCACGCTTCCTTTTTGATTTGTTTTTACAAGCCGTGCATATGTAGCCTTGATCGGTGGTGTTGATTATATCAAAACAAACAAACAAACACGTACGACTCGTTAGTGTGGTGCGATCTTGATGTGTAGTATTTCAATATAACAGGTTACATGTGACCTCTCCTTTCCTCTCATCATCCTTCCCTTGAGTCAGTCTGCTGTCATAATTTTTACTACATGTACAAGTAGACTTTTTTTTTCTTTTTACACGATTATGTCGTGCTACATGATTTTTTGTTTCACTTCCGTTGTCGAACATTGCGGTAGTATAGTTTGGATAGAAAGCCAAACGAAGAGCACGCACTACAGAGCGAGCGTATAAACCACTATAGCAAGAACAATGGAGCATGTACATTGTAATCATGCACACGTGGACAAAGCATTCCCAAAACGCTGCAACTGGTGTCTCCGAAAGCCGAATTATGTAAATGTGTGCGACGCACCAGCCAATCGCATGCGAGACCCTGCGCCGTAGCAACGCTGGGGATATTGGCGCGGCGTTCGAAAGAAGCTCGAAACTGACGAGTGCGATTCAACATAGGGTGCTTAAAATTCCATTTTCGATAGGAAAGACGTAGTTTTATTCTATGAAATTTAGTGTAGATGTAGAAAACATATCAAAGATTCGATTTCTGCAAAAAACCCAAATCAACAAAAATTATGGTAAAAATCTTTGTGCCCCGCCTAGGAGGGAATTTGCTCTTGCGACTTTTGCCTGAAACCGTTGTCGCGGGTCACATTTATCTATTTATTTTATTCCTTCATTTGTCTATTACTTGATTCATTCAGTTATTCTCGGTCAGTAAAGTACCGCTGTCAGTGGCTTCTAACACTATTTTTCGTAGAGGCCCAACACATAAATCATAAAATTCTACCCTATCATAGAGACATTAAAACAACAACAACAGCAACAACATGCACGGTTTACTTACCACATGGAGACAGAGCGGAGTGTTTCAGATATAGCAAATACGTAAGTACATTCATTCATAAATTGCACTTTACTCAAAAGTGATATAATGGGATCGCAAAAGAAAAATAAGCGTCTGAATTACGTGGATGTAATGCACATTTTCTGATTATCTTTATTTCACTGTTTTGCATTGTTTCGTTTTTATGTTTGGTAATTTGAGTGTAATTTACCAGCCTGGTATAAATTCGATAACAATCAACACGTACGCTTAAATTTGTGCATTTTATTACGATTTTGGTACGTACAGGGCCTTCGACGACAAGCAAACTGAACAAACAAAGATAACGTGCTCACAATTTGTCCATTTCATAGCAAATGAAGTTACTGCAACTGATTTAAAATTAATTTGATTAACAGAAGTAACATAACATAATAATACCTTACGGAAGAAAGGAATTATCGATGTCCTGTTTTGACATACGGTAATGCTTTGATATTGGGCCCATAGTAACATCCACCCAGATTTAACTGTTGTTTGAAAACAAGATAAAGAGGAAGATAAGATGTTGCACAAGTGGATAGAAATGTTATCAAACAAGGAAAATATAAAACGTATTGCGCAATTCATTTTGCCTTGCGTTGTAGCAAATTGAGTACTTACGTGGAATGACAAAATAATGTTTGTAAATCTATAACACGTGGTAACAAAAAATAAGGAGCAGTTATTCCAATAGGAATTGGACATTTGTGGATTAAATTTGAGGATAAAACCGATTTGCATATATTTCTTCGTCCCAACTCGAGCCTAACTTTTTTTTTTTCAATCCTGTGATCGTTTGCGCGGTTGTTTTATGAATTTTGTTTAGCCCCATGCCTGATTCAGATGAAAATTTGTCAGAGTTTACAGTCCACTGCACTCAAATGATCTCCTACTGCCTATAATGCTCCTCGAAATTTCCGCTCCAAATTTCGTCAGTAATTTAATGCCAATGAATTACTCTTTCTTACGTCTGCTAAGATGTTGCATGGAAAGAAGTCTCGAAGAGCAGAGAAGGAATGAAGACATAACGAATGAAACAAAAGTGATGCTCATTAAAGATGTCATGTAAAAGAACAAGCTAAACTGGTATGGACATGATGTCGCCAAAAAGTCACGAAGACTTCAAAAGAATATCCAAAATGAAAGTAGATGGCATCAGAAAACATGAAAGACATGGAAAACAGCAGTGATCTTACACAACATACTATGAATTTTAATACGTTGCCTTGGTGTTGACATTAGAGCTGTAAATGACGGAAGCAGATTTACGAAGACGTAGTCTGAAATAAACAGAAAATCAGGCAAAAACTCATTTCCCGAACAAGACCACACTGCTGTGAAGGGTGTGTAATTGCCCTGTCTTTAATAAACATTTCAATCCGTCCCTACGTAATGCATTTTATCTCATCCAGGGATCCGTCTCCGGCCCCGTTACCATGACAGCGTTTCTGACAGTCGCCATGTTGGAATCTGGAGCATCTCCTGATGTGAGTTGTTTGCTTAAATTAGTAAAACTGGCTTGACATGAGTTTACCCATCGGGTACGCATTTATATACATTGGTGGAGTGCCTTGCTGAAGGGCAAACATGTCGGTCTTTTTATTGGTCGAACCCAAGAATGTATTCCACGCTCATGTCATTCAGAGACCATTGTTCTTATCCACTTTGACACCTCCATATAAATTCTAAAGTACATATGCCAGCTTTGCTGAAAAAAAAATACATAAGAATTGTGTTTGGCTTTTTTTTTAGCAAAGTCAAGTAAATTTTAGCTATACATAGTGCGTTTCTGAGTTGGCTGTTGATTGTTTGTGTGTGTGTGTGCGTTTTTTTTTTTCTCTGCTTTGGTCGTTTCGCATATATCCATTCATATGTAAATTTGTTAGTTAATGTTTATATTGGCAAACGCAAGCGTCCATCCTTCTCGTGACATTGTCATTTATTAATCCTATTTACCTCATGTTTAGGGTCTAGATGTGATGACTGGGCTATACTGTATGGAACACTGGCTAAACACCACCGCTCCTTCTGACATGAACACCTACACGCTTGCTATGGTCAGCTATGCTTTTGGCTTGGGCAACTACTTTGCCAGTCAGTCTCGAGCTCTTAGCCTCCTGGATGACAGAGCACGAGAAGAAAGTAAGGCCCTTTCCGTACTCAAATTTTACACTCCAGGAAAGCATTGTGTATCATCCTCCCTTCTAATCCATCTGTGTATAATATTACCAAGTGCATTACGACCAAAGAAAATCTATTTGCCTATTACTAGTAAAGACAGATTAAGAATTTGCATTATCTGTAGTGCCCATATGAGCAGCTGGTGGTTAGCATAATATAATATGCCGTTCCTGCCCACATATACTTTTCATGTTACTACGGTTTGTGTTTGTTTATTTCTATTCATTCTGTTATCAGTTCCATTTTATTTGTTAGCCTGAAAACCTCTCTTTGAATTAAACCATGTCTACACTACATGCCGTCATTTATTTCACCCGCAAAATAAATCAGATCCTATCAATAGTAGAGCTATTAACCATACGTAATCGCCTACAGACCTGGAAATTCAATATTGATGCAATATTTCTGTCCTAAATATTGGCTGATACCTTCGATTATATCTGTTCTTTCAGATGGTCAAATATACGTTCAGCACCATTTATTATATCTCAACAAAACGATAAACAGATACATTCAGATGAACAGCATTAAAAGATGATTGCTTTAAAAAGGAGCGAGGGAAATTGTCACTACCGATGTTTCGTAAGCATTTATTTCTATGTTGTAAAATTTAACCTTTTCTTCCAAGATGGGTTACGTTTCTGGAACAGTGGTGATGTTGTTGAGAGAGAGGAGAGCTTGTGCATTCACCATTGCCATGCCGACTCCTCAAGTGTAGAGACTACCGCTTACGTTCTGCTGGCAAAACTTCATCAGAATTGGCCAGTCGATGGGATCGACGGTGTTTTGCCGATAGTCCGCTGGCTGAATTCCCAACGAAACACCCTCGGTGGTTTCTCCTCAACGCAGGTAGAATTCTATTTGATATTTGTCACTTTTCTGAATGAAGATTAGTTCCCCTTTTCACAACTGTTATTATTATAAAGACTTACATCACAAGACGTATTTTACAAACTAAAATTATATTAAAAAAACGATGACAATAACAGATTCAGTAATAATTGTAATGACGATAACAATAGCAATTTTAACAAAAAGAAAATCGGAGTGGCTGTAGTAGTTATAGTAATGATATTGCTAATAATGAAGTATTAGAATTAATTTCGATATTTTTATCAGTTTTCTTTTAGTATTGTTTTTGATATATTAGAAGAATAGTTATAGTGCTATAGATAGAGTGGCGTATAGATAGAGTTGGGGGGCTTAATCCCTTGCTCTGGGGGAAGTCGTAAAAAAGATGAGGGTATGAATGGGGTGCGATATGAAAAATATGATGGTAGTGAAAGGGGAAAAATATAAGGGTAATGGAGTAACGTGTCAGGTGTATGAGAAAGAGTTGATGGTTGTGATTGTTGGCAAACTGTGAAATTATATCAGTATTTTATTGGTCAAGTTGAAGTTTGACATATTTGTTCACATCGTTTATAGCGTGTTGTGTGAAATGTGGGAGAGCAAGGAAATACGTGAAGAATGATGGTAGTTACGTTCAAAGATAGAATTGATTATGATGGAAGGGGGAAGCTTTGGTTGTAAAGTGTATGAATAACTTGGGTGATGTGGAGGGAGAAAACATCAGAACTACAGGTGTAATGTATTGCATTTGTAGAGACGATAATTTTGACAGTCATTATCTTTGATGGGATATCAAAGTCAATATATTTGATTGGGATCAGTGCTTTGGATGAGGAATAAGAGTATTTTCCAAAATTTAAGACAAATTACACGGAAAAAACATGACAGCTTCGCCATATGAGAGCATGAGTGCGGGCTCAAGGAAGCAGAACAAAAAGAAAAAAAGCATGCATAAAATTTACAGATGCGATGTAATGGAATTTACATTGGTACATTTCTGAAATATGTGAGCTTCTTTGTCAGTACCTTGTTGAGTGATATATATATTTTTTCAGAGTAGCGGTATTTCGGCTCAAGCACGACAATAGATTTACAAATCTAGACATGAAGCTGTCGATTTATATACTACATGTTATGACATTATGAAAATTGTATGGACTTTTTCTTTAAACACAGTCTAAGCTGGCCCAGAAGATCGTGAGCACGCGATATTTGAGAGAGTCATGAAGAGCACTTTGATTTGACTTTAAGAAATAAACGCTTTGATGTTTAGGTTTGTTTTTTGTGCATTGTGAATGGTCTGGTACGACAAAAAATATTGCTGAAGTGTAAATTTACATGCCGTTTATGTAAGCAAGACGAATGTCCATCGAACTGACGAAATGATTGCACAACAGTAACAGAAACGCACACAAACAACACGTCTGTGGCGATTTTTTTTTTTTTTTGGTTTTTGTTTGTTTGTTTGTTTTGTTTTGTTATTGTTGTTTTTTGTAGACGTAACAAATTCGACTGGCACGAATATCAATGTAAATATTGCTGAAGTGTAAATTTTCATGCCGTTTATATGCAAGACTGAAGAATGTCCATCGAACTGAAGAATGTCCATCGAACTGACGAAATGATTGCACAGCAGTAACAGAAACGCGCACAACACGTCTGTGGCGATTTTTTTTTTGTTTTTGTTTATTTGTTTGTTTCTTGTTTCGTTTTGATTTTTGTTTTGTTTTGTTGTTGTTGTTTTTTGTAGACGTAACAAATTCGACTGGCACGATTATAAATGCTACATAAAAAAGTCTGATATGGTCGCAGTGTACGATAAATACGGTAAATTGCAAGACGCAGTTGGTCCGAGCAAGTTTATATTTTGACTTCGAGTGTACTCAAAGCACTGGCCAACAGGAACCAAATTATTGCATCGCACAAAAGTCATACAGCGAACGTTGCGACTGTGATTTGGAGAGGGAGTGTCAAATATTACGCGGTGATGAAAGAAAAAAAAATATTTTCAGAAGACAACGCTGACGAGTTTTGCAAGGGGCTGTTTGGTGATGAATCGAAAGTCGATTTTAGCGCACAGTTTAAACGCTACGGGGGTTATTTTGTTCAAAAGTATCTATAAAGAATCTGTATAGCGCCAAATCTTATTTTTATCGGTAAAAAGATCGGGCCAATGTTTGTGTCTTCTTTTTTTTTAATTAAACGCGCTTCGTCGACTTTATCATATTTTTGCCTTTGCCTCTGGCTGATAAGAATACCAAACACATTTGTGCTGTTAGAGCTGAAACAAAAGATATTCTTGTATATGTGCATTGTTTTCGTTGTTGTTGTTGTTGTTTTGACACGAAAGGAAAAAGGGAATTCAAAGATCCAATGTCTACCATAATAGAAATATACAATTTAAAAGTTTTGAGTATCAGAACCCAGGCATATTTGTCCATTTTTAAAATCGGTATAGGCCCTAGCAGAGAGGTTGCTTTCGGCAAGTAAAGTTGTTATGGGAGGTGGGATTTAGGTTATCAGTGACTTAGATATTTTGTGTCACTGCTGCTTGCGATTTAGATATCTCGTTATTGACATTACTACGAGATTCCGACGATATTGCCATACATACCCTTACAAAATGCTTCACTATAGCTGCAGCGTGTTATTTGGTGTAAACACGCAATCCACAAAGAATATGGGTTTGCTCCTACCTGAGGGTAACGCCTTCGAGATATTCAGACGGGAAGCCAGTCATGGAGTGGTTTCAGTACATCAAGAAAATGGAGAACATGCACATAGGGTATGCGCAAAACCAAGATGAGATGGAAAAAAGGTGAGGGTATGAGAAAACAGAGAGATAAAAGTGTGGTGGTAGTGAATGTGGGAAAGATATAGGTAAACGTCAGGTGTACGACATAGATATGATGGTAGTGATTGTTGGTGAACGGTGAAAATGTGAAGGTATTTCATAGGCAAAATTGAAATTTGACAATCTTGTTCACATCGTTTATAATGCGTCGGGTGAAGGGGAGAGAGCATCGACTGGTGTGATTTGTTGCTGAGTTAGGAAATACGTGAAGAATGATGATAGTCACGTTGAAAGATATCGTTGATTACGATGTTAGGGTAAAACATGTGTGTGGAAGGGTATAAAATAACTTGATAGTGAGTAGGAGAATTGTTCAGAACTACATGCAATTGCTGTATAGGCTCCTACAATTCGACATTATCACTTCGTCACCGATGAACATGGCGGTTTCTTCAACTTCGTCATACACAGCTACTCATCGTGTAGCAGTTTTTTTTTTTTTTTTTTTTTTTAGAAAATCGTGCGTGTCAGTTGGCAGAAAATGTTTTTAAGGTAAGATGCTGAAAGCAATTTTGCTGTTTGTATTGTGGATATCATGTCGTAATGATCGAGTGTTGGCAATATTTTTGATGATGTCCGTAACGTTAAAGTTGATATTGAAAGCATAATCATGATGTTGAGTTGAGTAATGATGATTTTGACACATGATAATGCAGTTTAGGTAAAATACGTAGTATCTGAATATGTCCATACGGTGGCAATGTTTTGAAGTTCAGAAAAAAAAATTGCCAATGCCTGAATTTATTTTTGTAGACATTGTTTTTAATGTATTTTAGTGGTAGCAAGTCGAAATAAGTTTGATTTTACAAAATGAATAAAAAAGCAGACACACAAGGAACAAGAACATTGACTTTAGAACTAGAATATAAAGTCCAAAAATAGTGGATGAATTGTGGGAGAGGGGTAGATTTGAAGCGTTCTGAGAAAAAAAACAAAATAACTGAAGGTAGTGTGGAATTAGTGTACTTACGGTTGCTTTCTTCGCCATGCATTATCACGAACTGCTTTGTAACAGGATTCTCACACAAAAGTGAAAGCGAAAATCATCGTCAAGAAAGACCAACCTGGGCTATTGAGATGGGGAAGACGATGAAGGTACTTGTTTGACAGATATAGGCTGAGCGGAGGCAAGCACGACAGCGAAATCGCAAGTCATGTTTTCGATGTGGAAAGGAGGAAGACTGGAAGAGGGTATGCCCAGTTAGACTGAGAAACAAGAACACACAGGTACGAAATTTGATAAACAGTGTCTCTGTCAGACCAGTTAGGTTTCACAAAATCGTGTGCAACAAGAGAATCATAACGCGCGATTTCAAAACTGTACCGTATTGTCAAACCTGGAAATCAATCGAGTTTCTTGCATGACATTTTTTGGATTACATAAATTTCGGTGAATTTCAATTTGCATATTGCGATGATGGAGACTTTAATGTAGATATCTTACAAGGGACAGAAGAGTATATCGTAGTGAAATCATTTTCTGTGAATATCGTTAGTTTTATTACAATAAGCCTGTCACATTAAGGCAGGCAGTGGCGTATCTTTGACAAGATTTCGCGATGATTGTTCTTTTGTCGGTTTTCGTAAACTTATTTTATGCAAACTAAGAGAAATATGCTAGTTACGTTACCTTCGTGTATTCTTTGCAACTGTACAGTTTAACTCTGCCTGTCTCCATTTCAGTTAAGAGTTACTGTAAGGCTCTTTTGTGCAACGCCCCCCCCCCCTTTTTTAAACAAATGTGACGTATTGGAAACGAATTTGATGAATTGCACATTTATAAATGGTGTAGAGAATGCTTTCGTGTTGATATCGAATCTGTGATTGTTTTGAACACCAAATTTTTTGTCCAATATGACAACAATCAGTTGTACCTAATGGATGAGATGTCGGTACATTTTGTTGAAGTTTGGCAAAACTCTGTTTGATGTAGTCTTATTTTTTTTTTTTTTTTTTGATTTTCAATCTGTCAGGATGGCTGGATAGCCTATATTTAGCTGTACTAGAACTAGCAATTCGCCTAATTTTTCTATGACAAGATTGATTAGGCTTATTATACGGGTATTTTGTAGAAAAAAAAACCCCAAAATTAAATGTGTCCAAAGTTGACTTAAATCTCTCTAATGTTAGTATGATGAAAAGCCGAAATACAGGAGAAATAGTAATGTCCTATGATAACATTCTCGTCTATGGTGTGTGACGATTTTTTTTTTAACACTGTATTGGTTTACAGTTGGGTACGGTTGTTTGTCACGAGCATCACGTTCACTAACGTTTCTTAACGATAAAGATATTTAATAAGTCATCAGAATGCATTGGTACTTGGAGAATCAATTTGATAGTTGATATGTGTGTCACAGCATACCTCTGTGTTGTGAATGTTTGAATATGCATTCATTAAAGCGTGCAATGTGTATAATTATGAAGTGACAACAGAAAATGAACCACTTTGAAAAAAAATAACATTCAAACGTGATTCATTCATCGTTCATTAAACATAATTATTGTATACATAAGAATTACGATCTGAAAAAAAAATGTCTTCTCCTTCTGACTGATACGATAAGCTCATGGTGCATGTACAGTGTATGTGTGTGTGTGTGTGTGTGTGTTTGTGTGGTGCGTGACTTATCTTACACAAGGTGTTTGTGTGCGAGAGGTGTTTGCAGCATTATATCATGATTGTTATGCTGACGTAAATTACGATATAAACTGAACGTTTGCAGTAACGTTTAGACACGTTACAAATTTCTCGTCACATATTTTCTATGTACGTACATAAAAGATTTAGATGCAATCGATACAGGCTTAAAATGATTTGCAATCATAAACAAACACAGATGCGCATAAATACATGTTGCGGTAATTTTGCAGTTAGGAGTGAGCTGTAAATGTTGCCTGAAAGAAATCGGAATTAATATAAATGAATGCGCTCTGTGCCTGACTCTGTGCGAATATTGTGTGTACGACTAGCATGGTTGGAAAAAAAAGAACAGTTATTACTCATCCTTTAGACTTAACTTTGTACCCGTCAATACTTTTCAAAAATTGCGAGTGAAAGAGACATGTATGTGGAGAAGAAGTGCGTTGTGTTTCCGATTAAACCAATCGTTGACTTTTTGTTGTTGTTTTGTCGATGAAATGAATCGCTGATCTTTTTTTTTTTTTTGGTCGTCACTCTTAAAACAAACCCGTTCCAAAAAAAAAGCAACAACAATTCATTCTTCGTGCTATTTCGTGAAGACAGTTTGACAAGATTAAACGACATATCAAATAAAAACTTCAAATATCAAACACACTGTAACAACGTACGAAATATTTTGATCGTTAAAAAAAAAAAATGTTAGTGAACGCGATGGTCGCGACAAACAACCATACAGACTATTAATTAAGCTAGGCCTATGAATATTCGTCCTTTGATGTTTTCTATGGACGTACATCAAAGATTGAGATGCAATCGATACAAGCATTAAATAATTTACAATTATAAACAAACACATGTGCGCATAAATACATGCTGCCGTAATTTTGCAGATAGAAGCGTGCTGTAAATTTTGCCTGAATGAAATCGGAGTAAGATAAACGAATGCGCTCTGTGCCTGACTCTGTACAAATATTGTTTGAACAACTAGCGTAGTTGCAAAAAAAAAATAAGAACAAAAACACAAAACAAAACAAAACAGTTATTACTGATCCCTTAGACTTACTTCGTATGTACTCGTCAATACATTTCGAAAATTGTCTGAGAGTGAAAGAGACATGTGTATGTGGAGTAGAAATGCGTTGTGTTTCCATTTCAACCAATCGTTGACTTTTCGTTGTTGTTTTGCCGATTAAATCAATGGTTGAATTTTTTGTTGTCACTCTTGAAGCCCGTCCCAAACAAAAGCAATTCATATTTCATGCTATTGCCTAAAGAACGTTTGACAAGATTAAACGTAATATCAAATAAAAACTTCAAATATCTAACAAATTGTAATAACTGACAATTTTTTTTTTGATCGTTAAAAAAGTGTTAGTGAACGTGATGTTCGCGACAAACAACCATGCAAACTATTATAAGAATATTCGTCTTTTCTTTAGACGATTATTCTTAATCAAACAACCATGCAAACTATTATAAGAATATTCGTCTTTTCTTTAGACGATTTTCTTAATATTTTGCATGGTTGTTTGTCGCGAACATCACGTTCACTAACACTTTTTTAATTACATATTTTAGGTTATCCTTTTTCCTTATTGATTAGGCATTTCCATGAAAGGCCTAAAACATGAATTATTTCATAGTGCATCTTGATGTCGTAACAGTTTCCACTTTCTCGTGATAAAAGGAAACTAGAAATTGCAATTTACACACCATTTCCAACACTTCTTCATATATATGGACATAGCCAGAATAAACACTCCAACTAAACACTCCAAGCTAAACACTTTAACTCTCAATACTTTACATGTGCTATACACACCGGGTGTTTAGATGTTAAACAAAGTGTTTAGATTTTCAACACTGTGTTTAGTTCATAAACATGTCGCATGTCGCATTTTTTACAGTGTATGTAATCCAAAAAATGTAATGCAAGAAACTCGATTGATTTCCAGGTTTGACAATACGGTACAGTTTTGAAATCGCGCGTTATGATTCTCTTGTTGCACACGATTTTGTGAAACCTAACTGGTCTGACAGAGACACTGTTTATCAAATTTCGTACCTGTGTGTTCTTGTTTCTCAGTCTAACTGGGCATTCCCTCTTCCAGTCTTCCTCCTTTCCACATCGAAAACATGACTTGCGATTTCGCTGTCGTGCTTGCCTCCGCTCAGCCTATATCTGTCAAACAAGTACCTTCATCGTCTTCCCCATCTCAATAGCCCAGGTTGGTCTTTCTTGACGATGATTTTTCGCTTTCACTTTTGTGTGAGAATCCTGTTATAAAGCAGTTCGTGATAATGCATGGCGAAGAAAGCAACCGTAAGTACACTAATTCCACACTACCTTCAGTTATTTTGGGTTTTTTCTCAGAACGCTTCAAATCTACCCCTCTCCCACAATTCATCCACTATTTTTGGACTTTATATTCTAGTTCTAAAGTCAATGTTCTTGTTCCTTGTGTGTCTGCTTTTTTATTCATTTTGTAAAATCAAACTTATTTCGACTTGCTACCACTAAAATACATTAAAAACAATGTCTACAAAAATAAATTCAGGCATTGGCAATTTTTTTTTCTGAACTTCAAAACATTGCCACCGTATGGACATATTCAGATACTACGTATTTTACCTAAACTGCATTATCATGTGTCAAAATCATCATTACTCAACTCAACATCATGATTATGCTTTCAATATCAACTTTAACGTTACGGACATCATCAAAAATATTGCCAACACTCGATCATTACGACATGATATCCACAATACAAACAGCAAAATTGCTTTCAGCATCTTACCTTAAAAACATTTTCTGCCAACTGACACGCACGATTTTCTAAAAAAAAAAAAAAAAAAAACTGCTACACGATGAGTACCTGTGTATGACGAAGTTGAAGAAACCGCCATGTTCATCGGTGACGAAGTGATAATGTCGAATTGTAGGAGCCTATACAGCAATTGCATGTAGTTCTGAACAATTCTCCTACTCACTATCAAGTTATTTTATACCCTTCCACACACATGTTTTACCCTAACATCGTAATCAACGATATCTTTCAACGTGACTATCGTCATTCTTCACGTATTTCCTAACTCAGCAACAAATCACACCAGTCGATGCTCTCTCCCCTTCACCCGACGCATTATAAACGATGTGAACAAGATTGTCAAATTTCAATTTTGCCTATGAAATACCTTCACATTTTCACCGTTCACCAACAATCACTACCATCATATCTATGTCGTACACCTGACGTTTACCTATATCTTTCCCACATTCACTACCACCACACTTTTATCTCTCTGTTTTCTCATACCCTCACCTTTTTTCCATCTCATCTTGGTTTTGCGCATACCCTATGTGCATGTTCTCCATTTTCTTGATGTATTGAAACCACTCCATGACTGGATTCCCGTCTGAATATCTCGAAGGCGTTACCCTCAGGTAGGAGCAAACCCATATTCTTTGTGGATTGCGTGTTTACACCAAATAACACGCTGCAGCTATAGTGAAGCATTTTGTAAGGGTATGTATGGCAATATCGTCGGAATCTCGTAGTAATGTCAATAACGAGATATCTAAATCGCAAGCAGCAGTGACACAAAATATCTAAGTCACTGATAACCTAAATCCCACCTCCCATAACAACTTTACTTGCCGAAAGCAACCTCTCTGCTAGGGCCTATACCGATTTTAAAAATGGACAAATATGCCTGGGTTCTGATACTCAAAACTTTTAAATTGTATATTTCTATTATGGTAGACATTGGATCTTTGAATTCCCTTTTTCCTTTCGTGTCAAAACAACAACAACAACAACGAAAACAATGCACATATACAAGAATATCTTTTGTTTCAGCTCTAACAGCACAAATGTGTTTGGTATTCTTATCAGCCAGAGGCAAAGGCAAAAATATGATAAAGTCGACGAAGCGCGTTTAATTAAAAAAAAAGAAGACACAAACATTGGCCCGATCTTTTTACCGATAAAAATAAGATTTGGCGCTATACAGATTCTTTATAGATACTTTTGAACAAAATAACCCCCGTAGCGTTTAAACTGTGCGCTAAAATCGACTTTCGATTCATCACCAAACAGCCCCTTGCAAAACTCGTCAGCGTTGTCTTCTGAAAATATTTTTTTTTCTTTCATCACCGCGTAATATTTGACACTCCCTCTCCAAATCACAGTCGCAACGTTCGCTGTATGACTTTTGTGCGATGCAATAATTTGGTTCCTGTTGGCCAGTGCTTTGAGTACACTCGAAGTCAAAATATAAACTTGCTCGGACCAACTGCGTCTTGCAATTTACCGTATTTATCGTACACTGCGACCATATCAGACTTTTTTATGTAGCATTTATAATCGTGCCAGTCGAATTTGTTACGTCTACAAAAAACAACAACAACAAAACAAAACAAAAATCAAAACGAAACAAGAAACAAACAAATAAACAAAAACAAAAAAAAAATCGCCACAGACGTGTTGTGTGCGTTTCTGTTACTGCTGTGCAATCATTTCGTCAGTTCGATGGACATTCTTCAGTTCGATGGACATTCTTCAGTCTTGCATATAAACGGCATGAAAATTTACACTTCAGCAATATTTACATTGATATTCGTGCCAGTCGAATTTGTTACGTCTACAAAAAACAACAATAACAAAACAAAACAAACAAACAAACAAAAACCAAAAAAAAAAAAAACTCGCCACAGACGTGTTGTTTGTGTGCGTTTCTGTTACTGTTGTGCAATCATTTCGTCAGTTCGATGGACATTCGTCTTGCTTGCATAAACGGCATGTAAATTTACACTTCAGCAATATTTTTTGTCGTACCAGACCATTCACAATGCACAAAAAACAAACCTAAACATCAAAGCGTTTATTTCTTAAAGTCAAATCAAAGTGCTCTTCATGACTCTCTCAAATATCGCGTGCTCACGATCTTCTGGGCCAGCTTAGACTGTGTTTAAAGAAAAAGTCCATACAATTTTCATAATGTCATAACATGTAGTATATAAATCGACAGCTTCATGTCTAGATTTGTAAATCTATTGTCGTGCTTGAGCCGAAATACCGCTACTCTGAAAAAATATATATATATCACTCAACAAGGTACTGACAAAGAAGCTCACATATTTCAGAAATGTACCAATGTAAATTCCATTACATCGCATCTGTAAATTTTATGCATGCTTTTTTTCTTTTTGTTCTGCTTCCTTGAGCCCGCACTCATGCTCTCATATGGCGAAGCTGTCATGTTTTTTCCGTGTAATTTGTCTTAAATTTTGGAAAATACTCTTATTCCTCATCCAAAGCACTGATCCCAATCAAATATATTGACTTTGATATCCCATCAAAGATAATGACTGTCAAAATTATCGTCTCTACAAATGCAATACATTACACCTGTAGTTCTGATGTTTTCTCCCTCCACATCACCCAAGTTATTCATACACTTTACAACCAAAGCTTCCCCCTTCCATCATAATCAATTCTATCTTTGAACGTAACTACCATCATTCTTCACGTATTTCCTTGCTCTCCCACATTTCACACAACACGCTATAAACGATGTGAACAAATATGTCAAACTTCAACTTGACCAATAAAATACTGATATAATTTCACAGTTTGCCAACAATCACAACCATCAACTCTTTCTCATACACCTGACACGTTACTCCATTACCCTTATATTTTTCCCCTTTCACTACCATCATATTTTTCATATTGCACCCCATTCATACCCTCATCTTTTTTACGACTTCCCCCAGAGCAAGGGATTAAGCCCCCCAACTCTATCTATACGCCACTCTATCTATAGCACTATAACTATTCTTCTTATATTACTACCTAATAGTGATTGTAGTTATGATAAAAATGATAGTAGCGTTGAAAACACTTTTATTTTGCATGATATTATAATTTCCTTTACAATCCACACTATATCTATACATCAGAACAATGAAAGCAAAAACAGCTAACAGCTTAATAGACATAGCATGTGAAACCGCTTGAATGTAGGGAGCAACAGTGCTATGATAGTGGAATAAACATCAATATCTTTTCAGTTCATTTTGTTTTCTTTGACGCAAGCATTTATATTTTGGTTTTCATGGGAAAAAGCATTTGTATTCAATATATATATGTATATAAATATATATTATGCGAGCTAGTGATGGCATAGTTATTCCCTCTTTCCTACAAAATACCTTATTATCATGGATGTTAAAATGAGCGAACAGAAAGTGGAAATGAGAAGGTTGAGGATGGAAGTCGAAAGTGTTGGTTTTTCAAAGCAAATACATGCGGCAATGTCTTGTATGCATTAGGACCTCTCCATCCCTTTCTCGAGAAGCTGACTGAATGATATATTGCATCTTTCCAATCTACAGGCGACTATGTGTATACGGAAACTATGTCTGACATAGACCAATAAAGAAATGAATGAATGAATGAATGGATGAAATAGTGTAGATTGGTAGCATCGCGCAGGCTATACAATAATGCTAAGGCACGCGTGGATAGAGTTAGACATAGATTGTTTGTTGAGAGCAAATTCTGACTGAGCAGACTCTAAGCTTTTAAAAATGATGTATAGCACAAGTCAAAAGGACTCTCTTAACCTCTCTAAATATTGGGAAGAAAGCACACACTCCTGGAAAGTGTGAACTAAGAGGAGGAGGCTTTGAAGTACAGAGTCTATTCTAGCGCTTAAACTACCAAGCCGCGCTAGCTGTGCGATGAATGGGATCAGGATGTAAACAAGCGGAGTAATAACCATAAGGTGACTATCAGATAAAGCTGAAATTAAGCATGCTGTATTAAAACATTATGTTCATGATAAGTAGTATTATGTCTTTCTATTGGTTATTAAGAATTGAAGTTAAAAAGTGTGCATAGGGTTTTTAACAGGTGAAAATGGGTCTCTTTTATACACACATTACAAATTACTCTACCAAAAAGTGTTCAAGTAAGACCACTTAAAACACAATTTCATGTTTGTTTTAGTACAACAAAGAAGATTATTTGTTCTTTCATAAAATATGAAGAACTCAAAATTTGCTAGGTTGACTCACTTCAACTATTTTCAGTCCTCACACAAAATCAATGCCTGCCATTTTTTGTTGGTGTTAAGATGCAGGGGCACATTTAGTAAAGATGTCTGATTCGTCTCTAAAATTATATTAATTTTTTTTCTTTTTCAGGACACGGTTCTTGGATTGCAAGCAGTGGCTCAGTTTGCAGAGAGAATGCATGACCGTAACTCAGCGTTAGATCTGCAAATTGGTCTTCAAGCCTTTAAGTCGGGCTCCCGTGATCTTACAGACGAGTTCTTTTTCGACATAGATAACAACAACCACCTCCTGCTGCAGCGTGAAGACCTGCGGGAGGTTCCGGCAGATATTTGGGTCTCATCAAGGGGTAGCGGGTGTGCTCTGTTCCAGGTGGGTCTTTTATCTTTTGTCCAGATTTGTTTAAAAGAACTGCGTACAGCATGAAGATCATTGAGGGTTTTTTTTTTTTTTTTTTTTTCGCCGATCTGCATCCAAAGTACACAACCAAAGTATGCCTTGAGTCTACGGTAAGTGAAAACATTTCACAGCTGTAAAAATGTTGAGATTAAGAGAATTCCTGTTCAGATAATTATAAAGAGTGCAGATGCAAAAAAAAAAAAAGAAAATGAATTCATGTGTGATGACTTTGATATCTTTAACGAAAACCGTATTTTCAAAAAAAAAGGTTTTATTTTTCTCTTCTTGATACAAATCGCCATATGTTAAGTTTAATTTGTTTGTTCTTACATTAAAGATTGTCATAAATTATCATGTTTGTACTTCATATAACCGTTTGAGCTGTTAACTATCGCGTTGCTTCAATAGAGCACTTTCACATTCCACAGTCATAGTATACTGTACAACAAATGTATAGGTAGTCCCTGTGAAGCTCATAGCAAGCTTTCGTTTTTTTTTTATGTCTAGCGCTTATGCATCAGATACTAAAGAAGAAGAAGAAGAACAGCAACAACAACAACAATAACAACCAAACAAACAAACATAAATAATACACTAGGGACGCAAGTTTTGTACTGTCGTTTTCGCTAAGAAAGTTGTCGAGTAGCATACAGGCATCTATTGTTATTATCAAAATATTTCTAAGATGCTAGATAAACACCTGCTACAAGATAATAGCACTGGCGTAGCCAGGGGGGGGGGGGGGGGCGATGGGGGCGGTCGCCCCCCCCCCCCCCCCCTAAGATTTGGACCGGGGATTTGGGAGGCGGAAAAAAAAATGCGTGTATACTGTATGCATGCACATGAAGCGGGTCTCCTTTGCAACCTTTCATCAAATAAGATACTTTTTTGAATATTTCACTCAAAATGTGCACCAGATCGTTGAATTTCAATTCAAAATATGCAAAATCTCTCGTGCTTGGGAGGGGGTATCCCCCTCCCAAACCCTCCCCCTCTGTGCCTCTTTCCCTAGCTTAGTACACTTTTTAGATTTACGCACACACACAAAATATGAATAATTCTGAGTGCACAAGACTTATCACTTATATTCCGAAAACTCAAGGTTCCCTCATGTATAAGGGGAATTTCCCCTTTTAATCTACCCTTTCCTCCCTCAGCCCCCCCCCCCCATCAGTTTTTCTTTTTTTTTTCTTTTTTTTTGTGATTTCCCAAATGTTGATTCCATCAAATATGCGTATACGAGATATCTCAATTTCAGGCAAAAGCTCCATCGGAAGAGAAGGGTGGAGATAACACTCGCCCAAGCATTCTCCCTGATCGCCCGCCCCTCCCCCCCCCCCCCTTCCGCCATCCATAGAAGTAGACTGTGGCTATTCCCAGATCGCTTTATTTCAATTCTAAAAACGCAAAAGCTCCGCGAGCGGGAGGGGGAATCCCCCTTCCCCTTAGCTCTACCTCACTAGACTTTATACATACACACAGATGGTACACATTCGGAATAAGAGCTAAATTCCGTGATTTTAACACTTCGATGAAAAAGTATTGCACCAAAAATTTGCACCAGATCGCTGAATTTCAGGTCTGAAAACGCAAAATCACCTTCGTGTGGGAGGGGATATGCCCCTATCTACACCCTCGTGTGCATGCTTTTTCTGTTTGATTGCTGAACTGCATACAGCGTTCATGATATTCAGTGTAAGAATTAATACAAGAAGATTATTTAAATGATATACCATTTTATAGGCAAAGTGTTCAATAATAATCTACACTAAAATATACTGCAACCTTAAACAAGTGGGACTGTTTCAATTCGTTAAAACACGCAAAAACATGCATCAAATTGCACCATTTGCAACATCAAAATGCAAAAAGTTCTCACCATGGGAGGGGGGGGACACCCCCCTCCCACACCCTCCCCTCCCCCTTCGCTCGCTCCGCTCGCTCGGGTTCAGTCGCGTTCATGATATTCAGTGAAAAGAATTAAGACAGGAAGTGTATTTTAATTGTACCATTTTATAGGCAAATCGTTCAATAATAATCTACATCAAAATATACTGCTACCTTAAACAAGTGGGACGGTTTCTCGTCGATAAAACGCGCAAAACATGCATCAAATTGCACCATTTGCAACATCAAAATGCAAAAAGTTCTCACCGTCGGAGGGGGGACACCCCCCTCCCACACCCTCCCCTTCCCCTTCGCTCGCTCCGCTCGCTCGGGTTCAGTCGCGTTCATAATATTCAGTGAAAAGAATTAACACAAGAAGTGTATTTAAAGACCTAATAAAATGGTTTAGGCATTTTTTTCTCAATGATGTAATAATATTCAATGTTAAATTCTAAGTAATTCTATGGTTGAGCGGGTTTTTTTTACTGAATTTTGTTCTATATTTGTTAACATATTGGATGCAATTTCCTCGGTTTTGGAAAACTTGCTATACTTTCACCGCATGCGGCGCACTATCACTTCTAAATTGTGATGACGTCTAAGAACGGAGTCGTAAATTTCACGACCAGTCTAGCCGTAGCCAGCGAGCTGGCAAGGCTATGCTAGCGCAGCGCAGCGACAGCCGGCCGGCGGCGCGGCGCGGCTGCACTGGCTAGCGCTGGCGGGGGAGCGAGCTTGCGAGCGCATAGCAGGTGCTGCGCTGCACTATTGTCATTGGCTAAGCCTTTAGACAAAAGAATATTTAATGAACTGTATCGGATTTAATACTGTCAATAATACAGATTACAACTGTGGTACGCTTGGATATCCATTATTTTCGGCAAACTCGTGAAATAGGCCCCACCACTGCGTGTCTGTACTACGGCGACTCGCCTGTTTCAGCCCCACCGTGTGGCGTTCATCTCGGTAGGTAAGCACGGCGGTGGGGCTGCCTTCCACAGTGAATACTCGTGAATGCGGCGAAAATTACTTCATAATATGGCCCTCGGCTCGACTAATTTAACGGCCAATTTAACCATAAATACAACCCTACCTAACCCTAAACCCTAGGAGGACCTACCCTTGCTTGCTATAAACGCACGGGTACGGTGCACGCGCACTGCGGTGGGGCCTATTTCACGATAGCCCGGGCCACCACACTGCGTGTCTGTACTAATACTACGGCGACTCGCCTGCTTTATAGGCCTAGACCTACTCGTGAATCCAGCCCCACCGTGGCATTTATCGGTAGATAAGCACGGCGTTTGGGCTTCCTTCCACAGTATGATTTTTAGCATAAAACAAAAACTACTCGACCAAAATTGACGATCATTCTTGGTATCGTTTTTCTTAGAAAATGACGCATCTAAATTACTGAGTGTAAACTACTAGTAGACTGCTACTAGATCTACTACTAGACTACTACTGGTAGTTTAACTTGTAAGCGCCGGCCGACGGGCCAGGCCATGGCCGGGACGCTCCCGCTTGTTTGCTGCGGCCGGAGTAGCCGCTCACTTTGTGAGCGAGCTGGGCCTGTTCTTCTAATCTACTTACTAGACAAACAGTTACAACTTACAATGTCAGTCATGTAGAGTACAGTATATCCTTTCTAACGTTAAACTATATGGGGGCATACCAGACATACCACTCTGTATTTCCCAGGCGATCGTTTCCGTGAGGTCTATTCTTGGGCTTGGTGCCATGTTCATACGCTCTTGCACTTGCAGCGGGGGAGATGCAGCTGGTTCATATCCATTCGGTAAGGTGCAGCCCCACGATAACGTTCTGGTTCATCGGCTGCCTCTCACTCCCCATCTTCCCCTTCAACTTCATGTGCCACCTCTTCCTCTCCGCTATCATCAGAGCTGCAGTCTTCATCATCATCATCATCAATGTCAAAGTTTACCCATATAGGGGAAGACATTATGCTCGAGGTACCAGGTATCTGTGCAAGCTAACTTTATTGTGATAATGTACGTGGTAATGCGTACATGTCGACAGTCAGTGTGTCGACCGGGAGCGCACATCCCGCGGGGCCCGGGCCTGGCCGGGCTAGCTATCGTGTACGCGCGTGTACCAAGCTAGTAATCTGAGTGCTTGTGCTGAGCGGCGTCTGCTAACTGAGCACAACTCCGTGCTTATACGTCATCAATCGGTTCAGGGGTGTTGGTCACGTGACTATCTTTTTCGCAAAAGCTGCAACGGGGTCCTCCAAAAATGTGATATTTGGGGGAGTTTCTAGAAGCAATAAAAACCGGAACGACACTGACAACATATTTACCTTGATAATCATGACATATATTTTACATTACTTTTGCATATTAAAACATTTTGCAAGCATTCTAATAGGTCTTTAAATTGTACCATTTTATAGGCAAATTGTTCAATAATAATCTACATCAAAATATACTGCTACCTTAAACAAGTGGGACTGTTTCTCGTCGATAAAACGCGCAAAAACATGCATCAAATTGCATCATTTACAACATCAAAATGCAAAAAGTTCTTACCGTGGAAGGGGGGACGCCCCCCTCCCACACCCTCCCCTCCCCCCTCGCTCGCTCCGCTCGCTCGGGTTCAGTCGCGTTCATGATATTCAGTGAAAAGAATTAAGACAGGAAGTGTATTTTAATTGTACCATTTTATAGGCAAATCGTTCAATAATAATCTACATCAAAATATACTGCTACCTTAAACAACTGAGACTGTTTCTCGTCGATAAAACGCGCAAAAAAATGCATCAAATTGCACCATTTTCAAAATCAAAATGCAAAAAGTTCTTACCGTGGGAGGGGGACACCCCCTCCCACACCCTCCCCTCGCCCCTCGCTCGCTCCGCTCGCTCGGGTTCAGTCGCGTTCATGATATTCAGTGAAAAGAATTAATATTGACAGGTGTGTTTAAATTATACCATTTTACAGGCAAATTGTACAATAATAATCTACACTAAAATATACTGCTACCTTAAACAAGTAGGACTGTTTCACGTCGATAAAACGAGCAAAAACATGCATCAAATTGCACCATTTGCAACATCAAAATGCAAAAAGTTCTTACCGTGGGAGGGGGGACACCTCCCTCCCACACCCTCCCCTCCCCCCCCCCCCCCCCCTCGCTCGCTCCGCTCGCTCGGGTTCAGTCGAGTTCATGATATTCAGTGAAAAGAATTAATACAAGAAGTGTATTTAAAATTATACCATTTTATAGGCAAATTGTTCAATAATAATCTACACTAAAATATACTGCTGCCTTAAACAAGTGGGACTGTTTCACGTCGATAAAACGCGCAAAAACATGCATCAAATTGCACCATTTACAACATCAAAATGCAAAAAGTTCTTACCGTGGGAGGGGGGACACCCACCTCCCACACCCTCCCCCCTCGCTCGCTCCGCTCGCTCGGGCTCGGTCGCTTCGCTCTCTCGCAGACTAACCGCCCCCCCCCCCCCAAGATCAAATCCTGGCTACGCCGTTGGATAATAGCACTACGAATATTAACTGGAAGTACATTTATGTGCACAAAGTTCTGTTGAAATTCTGAAGGGGAAATGATAAGGAACTCTTGCTAATAGTATCAAAATTACAATAACCCGAAAAGAGTCTTTATCTTCTTCTATTTTTTCAAATACCACCGTACTGTCTGAGCTAGTAAGTTAACCTTTCTTGACACGCACTCACAACTGAACTATTTTATGGGCTAAGAACAGACCTTCAAGTTAATATGCTACCCAGCCTAAAACAAAACAACAACAGAGACAGCAGATCACACTAAAACAGATTTAGAAAGCTATCAGAATATGTCAATTTCCTTCTTTGATATTACCTTTGCTTTGAGCAGGCCGAGTTGCGCTACAATGTTCCCGTGGTTCCTCCACAACGCCCTCTGTTCAACATTAAAGTTGCAATCGCTGAATGGAATGACAGATCCCCAAGTGACCCTGCAACATGTGGAAACCGAACTGTGCTTGTCTGTGTCAGGTTAGTTTTGTATACTTCTCGTTTAATCTGTTTTTCCCTCAATCGAAAGTCTCGCTGGTTAGAATATCCAAATGAGAGCTGGCTAAATTCAGACGTTGGTAAACGCAAAAGAAAACAACAACAAGACAAAACAAAACAAAAACAACCTGCATTTCTTATTGACTATAATTTGTTTTTGTTTTTGTTTTTAAATAAGTGTACGGCTTATAATCATTAACTGATTCAAGTAGTAAATCATTAAGAGAGAAGGGAAGACATATATACAGAAAGAGAAACACACTAAGAAATCGATGTTTGTAAAGTTAGTGTTTATGCAATTGTTTTATGATTTCAGACCCGGTGTTTGTATCCAATAGTAAGACATTGATCACTGATTGATACATCCAGGTTGGTTTTTTTTTAATCAGATGACAGCGAAATGGTGCATCATTATTGTAACACTTATGTTGTCAACAAACTATGCTTTCAGCAAGGAGCAAGGTACTCATTAGCTGTCTCAGTTATATTCGATTTTAAGACTTAAGAAGAATACAAGTAATCAATTCCGCCAACATGACTCCTCACAATGAAGAAACACTAATGTTGCACTTAACCCATTTTAGTTTACGAAATATCCTTTACACATAAACTGAGATGAGAAAGAAGCATAATGTGTGAAGGGTTTTACTTGTGAACATTACACAACTCTCTCATCTGACAGGTATGCAGGAAATGAGAGGAGGACTGGTATGGCAGTTATGGAGGTTAAAATGGTGTCTGGATTCATCCCCCACGAAGATTCTCTGGAAACTTTCCGCAGAGAAGATGGCGACATCATTGGATTGAAACGCATTGACAAGTATGTCAATGGAAAACCACTGGCCCTCTATTTTTATTCAGTGAGTTATTGTTTTTATTATGGTTATTATCATTGTGATCATTATCATCATTACTATCATTGTTATTATCATTAGTAGTAGTAGTAGAGGTAGTAGTAGAAGTGTTGTATTGATTATCATTATATATCTCTTTTTGCGTTTGTATCTGATGTAGTAGTACACCTGTAACTGTCATTTGAAGCTGTCAAGAGTGTCGACTTATAATTATCTTATCTTATGGCTTTGTTGTTGGAATCACATTTTTTTGGTGCTTTTATTAGGAAAAAGGAGTACAAGAACATGTATGGCATTGTTTATGAGTAGATTAGTTTTTTTTTTATGATTTTTGTTGCCGTTGTTGTTACATATCATAATGTTATCCAATTACTATACACATATTTGAAGAAGTACTTACAGAAAAATGTGTCGCTATAAATGCACGAGTAGAGAGACAGGGAAAATATGTTTGCTGGTACAGACATTCACATAAATAATTAGAAGAGAAAGGAAATTGTACCATATGTTTAAATAACAAGTTGGCTTCACAGTCCGACCTTCTTGTATATTGAAGGTACTTACGCGACTAGTATGTCAATAAAAAAGAAGACATAATGATTTTCCTAAATTTTTCGTAATCAGTTTTCACGATGTAAATTCAATGAGTTAGATTAAACATTTCAGGTAATGATTTCCTTGTTGAGTATTATTCTTTAGTACGTCAAAATTATTGAAGATACAATAGTATTTCATTTGCACACCATATCTAATCTGAATATGAGACTGATTAAATCCTACCGCTTTAAGGTCAATATAAACTCACTTTATATTTTTCACATTATATTCTGCATGGATAATACGTCATTCATCAGTTCAAATCGTTTGCTTTACTTTGACAATTTGATTTTGTAATTGTATTTCAAATTTTCCTTGAGAAATGAGATGTTAAAACTCCTTCCGTACATTGCACACAGTTTGACCGCCCATATCGCTGCGTGCCCATCAAAGTGAAACAGGATATGATCGTTAAAAATGCCAAATCATCGGTCATCAAGGTCTATGACTACTACAAACCAGGTAAGCTTTTTTTTTTTCTCAGACGTTGTCAAAGTGCCTTCTTCTTCTATTTGTCTTTACCACTTGAAAGCGCTGTGCAATAGTCAATTTTCTTGGGAAGCTATTAGTGTGAAATTTCTCTTACATCAATCTTCACCATTATGAAACCAGAATTACACTTCGAAACGTAAAATGTTGCCTTGAAAATTCAAATACTAGTTTAGTCGTTTATACCACGAAATAAATAATTGTATGTGTGATGTATTGTAATAGAAGATGCCCTAAACAACTAAAAAGAGGAGGAGATTTATAAAGGCCCTTTTTAAGCATTAATGTATGAAACATTTCTGATGATTATTCAAATTCATGAAAATTCTTCCGTCGAGGTGTTTTCATTGCAACTGATTGACAAATTGCCCTACATCGACGTAAATAAGCACTGAATTGATCAGTGTTTTAGTAGTAGCCATGATAAAAAATCATGGGCGTACATACTCGAGCAGGATTCGAACCTACGACCGGTGATCAGGAGGTCGTAGGTTCGAATCCTGCTCGAGTATGTACGCCCATGATTTTTTATCATGGCTACTACTAAAACACTGATCAATTCAGTGCTTATTTACGTCGATGTATTGCAATTTGTCAATCAGTTGCAATTTCTGATGATTGTAGTATTTCAATCAAATGGTAAATATGTGATGAATCAACTTTTACATGTTTTTTCCTACTTTTGTTATTTTCATTCAGACGTCGTCAGCTTTGAAAACTACCATCCCTGTGAACTGGCGAACGAGGAATGAAAATGATGATATCCGTGTTCAGATCTGAAAGCAAAGGACAGTGCTTAGAAATAAAATGAACAACATGAGCTTCATGATTTTATGGCAGTGATTGCAGCTTAATTCTATCGATATAAAGAAGCTAGTACTGACTAAAGCAACAAATATACATGCACATTAAATATATAAGAGAGCTGTATAAGAAATGCATGCGGCCATATCTTAGTCATCGCTATTTAAGGGAAATAAGTCAAACCGTTTGTTGCCCTTACTGAATTTTGCAGTTGTCTATGTGATGTTGTATAAACTATGTGGATGCATGTAAATGGACCTCATAAAATCCTGAAAACTGCGATTCATCATGACAAAAACATCATTGTTGATTTGAATGATTTGAATGATGTGATATCGTCAAATCTGAGAGACGATGGCCAAATGAATCTTTGTTGCGACACGGATTGTCGCCTCCTGCTCGGGGCGACAATCCGTGACGGGCGCTGGCGGCACGGATTGTCGCCCCCTACACGGATTGTCGCCTGGCGACAATCCGTGACGCTTGTGCAGTTCCCAGTTTTTGACCTCGAAGGCGACAATCCGTGTTGGCAAAAAAATTGTTGCGACACGGATTGTCGCCCCGTCACAGATTGTCGCCCCGGGCTCGGGGTGGTTCTTCCGGTGTTAAGCTTTGGTGGGATGGGTATGGCTGGTAAGTTATGCGTATGTGTGTGTGTGTGTGTGTGGGTGTGTGTGCGTGTGTGTGTGTGTGTGTGTGTGTATTGTGAGCTGCATGATATGTGATGTGTATGATTTGTTGTGTGTGTGTGTGTGTGTGTGTGTGTGTAAATGTGTGTATGTGTGTGTGTTTGGAGTGTAATAATACAATATGTAGAAACTGTGCATGTGTGGTGGTCATAGTGCTAGTGGTTTGTTTGTCTGTGTGTATACGTGTGCCTGTATGCTTACGTGTGTATGTGGAATATAGCGGCGCTACTGTGGCAATACAAACGCCTTCAGAGTGTATGAGCACGTGTTTAAAAAAAAATCACACCAGCGTTGATCTAAAAATAGTATGGGTGTGTGAACCAATATCAGCGGCGAGGCAGGCTAGGCGAGAGAGAGACCGAGAGAAAATACATACGAGGGAGGTACCCTCCCCAAATGTTATTTGTCTTTGTTCATTTTTCACTGCAGTCATTTTCTTCCATCAGTCTTATAAACTAGAACGTCCATACCACTTTGTCCCAGAATAGGTTTGGCATGCTTTATGCATGAACGAATAATTTCCACACGCCGTAAAAAAATTGTCAATCGTTAGTTGATTTTAGCACAAACGAACTGCCATTGCACACCGCTAATACATACGTAATACAAACAAACACCAACAAACACTCAAACAAATCCTCATAATGCAAATAAACCAACTCAACACTTTTTTCCTTGATATTCATTGATTTCATTCAAATCATTCATAAATCGACTCATTCGAAACAGAAACAAATCAATGTGTCAATTTATACCACAAATAATCTCACTTCAACATAGATAACTCGATTATAGACCAACCCTACTAACAATTTCTTCACGAGAAAGTTTTGACATGTAGGGCCCTACCAAACCTATATTCCTTGAATACATTGGTTTGGATCATGTAACACCTTCTTACTTACAAGGGCATATACATAAAAAAAAAAAACACACACAAATACATTACACGAATCTAGAATGAAATCAGTCATTAAAAACCCGACCACCCCCTCCCCTCCCCATCCGAAACAAATCTAGGGCCTACATCTATCCTAAATATAAAATCCTACCAACATCTGTCATACCATTTCTAACTATCCTTCTTCAAATCCAATCCCCAACCCACCAACCCCTGATTAAACAAAACCTAAATCATCCCACACCCACATTCACCAACCCAAATACGCACGCACACACACACACACACACACACACACACGAAGGTTCCGTTATTCCGAAGTTTCGTTTTTTCCGAGGCTTCATTTTAATATCCGAAACACACAATTCCCTATACCTAGAGGTTCTTTGATCCAAAAATGAAATTCGGAAGAACGAACCTTCGGAATAATGAGCCTTCGGACGAATGAGCCTTCGGACGAATGAGCCTTCAGAGTAACAAACTTTTGCAATAACGAAATGTAACCCCCTTCCCACATACCGACGCACACCCGAACCGATACCACATTCCTTCCTGATGAAACGATTTCCCAATGTTGATAAATAAGACATAATGGACCGTATGCAGAAAAGCAGCATCTGCCCGCACGCAAGTTCCACTCCGAATTCATAATTATACAAATCTGCCAAACAAACTCATCAAATTCAAAGCTGCTGATAAAATCAATATCAACGTTTATGCCAGCAACAGCTTACTAGGTATCCCTCCCCACGCGCAGGTAAAAAACACATACGCAAAAAATGACATAATAAACACATTCTTCCAACACACACACACACACACACACACGCGCGCGCACAAACGGACACTAAATTATCATGTGCACGCGCACATACGCACTTCCTTGAAACCTCACCATGACTTTTTACATGGCATGTTTGCATGGATGTAGCCATGTACGTTATGTGTTAGTATTTCAATGATTATGTCCAGAACGATATTACCCAGCAAAATGTGCTTCGAGGGCGGGCGACAATCCGTGCCGCCAGCCCCCTACACGGATTGTCGCCAGGCGACAATCCGTGTAGGGGGCGACAATCCGTGCCGCCAACGCCCGTCACGGATTGTCGCCCCGAGCAGGAGGCGACAATCCGTGTAGGGGCGACAATCCGTGTCGCAACAATCTTTACTTTAAAACCAGGCAAAATAATATTATGTTTTGATTTCCAGCAGAGTTAGGCAATGATTGTAGCAGCTGTATGAAACACAATATAAAATGGATTGCAGCCTTGTAGAGAAAAAAAAAATGTATACGCAATACTTCCTAATAACGTTTGTTTGTTGAAAAGGACAAGCTTCCTAAGAAACCTGTTTTATTTTACCCCCCCCCAAAAAAAAGGATCCTGTCGTCAAGAAAACGTGTGCATGACAGTTATAGCAAAATTGTATTTCTTCTAGCATACAGCAAATGTTATCCTTTTTTTTTTTCGTATAGAATCATAACCACTAAGTCGTTTCATTGATTAAGAGCAATTTATTTACCATTTATTGTGCAGTAAGGTATTTTATATTTTCCCCAGTATGGTCTCTGAAATATATGTAACTTCATATTATAGGATATAAAACCATGACCTAGCCTCATAAGACCTTTTCATTTGTTAATATCAGTGGATTTGTTTTTGGAATACTTGATAAAAACAAAAAGTATTTAAGTATAGTAATTTGTTTACACTAGAGTGTTATATCATGTTGTATATTAAGATTGTCTTGTTTAAAATGAGGAAACTGAATTTGTTGTCACTGTTTGAGCATTTGAGTGACAAAATACAAAGATAGATATTACAGTCGCCATTTTTTTTTTTTTTTTTGGGGGGGGGAGGTTATTTTGTTTTTCTTGTTGATACCTGTACAATCAGTAGGTATAGTTTGAAGATCTTAAATGAAAAAAAGAAAATAGAATTACTTTACATTATGGGGAGAAAATAGTATATAATGTAGCATATACCGTAATAAAATATCTTCATACAATTGTCATGATCAAAAAGCACGATTTTGTTGATTTTGGATATGTTTTGTGCATGACAAGAACGTACGGGAAGAGAGAGAGAGAGAGAGAGAGAGAGAGTCAAAATTACTTTGTTCTAAATGTATATGTAACCCTGCATCACTAAACCAACAAAAAGTTGCCAGGCATGGCTTTTTAGTTAGGGGTACATTCTGAAAGAGCAGACTCTAATCTTTAAGGCCCCGTCACACTAGAGCGAATGCCCAACGAATGCCAAGCGAAAACCCAACGAATTCGAAAATGTGAAGACAGTTTGCTTGTCTGATGTTCCTTGTATTCATTAGCTATTCGTAGGGATTTGCAGAGATACGCTGGAGATTTTGGACATGTTCAAAAAAAAAAAAAAATCGGCTCCAGCGTTTCTCTCTGCGAATCCCGACGAATAGCTAATGAATACAAAGAACGCCAAGCATGTTACAAATTATTCTAATATTACCAACGGATATGAACATATCTTCCAATTTTCAAATTTATTGGACATTCGTTGGGTGTTCGCTGTAGTGTGACGGGGCCTTTAAAATGATGTATAGCTCAATTAAAGAGGGACTCCCCTAACCTACCTAAATACTGGAAAGAAAGCACACACTTTGGAAAAATGTGAACCGAGAATAGAGGCTCTGAAGTAAGAGTCCATTCAAGCGTTTAATCTTTACGAAGCTGTGCTAGCTGCAAAATAGAAGGGACAAAACACAGGATGTAAACCACCGGAGCAACGACAGTGAAGGGATTATCAGATATATATATATATATATATATATATATATATATGACCATGCATCACAAAACGAACAAAAAGTCGCACCCCTTGATTTCACGTGAGGACTTAAAGAAGGTAAAATGGGTCATCCAAGTCAATATTAAATTTTTCATATCTTCTTAAAAGAGGTACCCTTCTTCTACATTATTTGTAAGTTTGGGATTGTAAAATGAATGGGAAAGTACATTTTCAGTAGTTTTTTACAACCCTTCTTTGCAGAGTAGTGAGATCAGGTATGTCTTGGAGGCCCCTTTTCATTTCTTGATGACCCTTTGCACACTCTTCACTTTCAAGTCTGATAGCTTTTGAAGGGATAATGCTACTGCCTTGAAAGTTGGCATTAACCATGGACAGAATGTGTTAATAGAGCGTGCTTAATTTCAATTTAATCTGATTATCTCCTCGTTGTTGCTCCTTAGTGATTTAGCCTACATGCTGTTTCTTTCTTCTTCTTTTTTTTTTTTTGTCCCATTCCTCGCACAGCTTTCACGGTTCGGTGAAGATTGAGCGCTTATAGACAGATAGACCATGTACTTCGGACCCTCTTTTCTCGGTTCACACTTTTCCAAAGTGTGCGCTTTCTTTCCAATATTGAGATAGGTTAGGAGAATCCATTTGAGCTGAGTTATACTTCATTTTAAAGCTTAGAGTCTGTTCTTTTAGAATCTGTCTTTAACTAAAAATCAATGTCTGGCGACTTTTTGTGTGTTTTGTGGTGTAGGGTCACATATATATATATATATATATATATATATATATATATATATATAAATATATATATATATATATATATACATATTATTATATATATATATATATATATATATATATATATATTTATGTATTCTACCACTTTATGAACATGAATTACAACTTTACCATTTCGCTCGCTTTGAAGGTCACTTTGAGTAGACAATGCACTTGTGAAGAGGAAACAGGGAGGTTTGTGTTTATACATACGATGTGTCATAATTGTTCTAGCATATCACTATTTACAGTGACGAGAAACAAATGTGGCATTTCAAATCGACGAAAACAGATTACAGAAACATCTGTGACAAATGAATCCATTGTAACAAGAGCGAAATGATGAGAGAAAAGAATGTACGAAAATGACATTTGGCACTGACACTGATGTGAAGTATAATATTGTTTTTATCAAATGAAAGGCATTATCTAAAATGTAAAGAATATTATTATGTTTGACGACAGTTTTGTTGAGATGGAATGGTATGTACACGTGCTTATTATAATCTTCATCTAAAGATGCTCAGAATAATCACCACATTTTTTAAAGCATCTCCAAAAGAGAACATTTGAAGGCGTCTAATTACCTGTCTAAAGATGAGTGTGTCAGTGTAATTTAATCTAATATTGGCGTCAGGGATTTATGAATAGTATTTGCATGCATTTTCGTCGCGACTTGATAGGGAACAAAACGCGGAGTTTGCCTTCAACATGATGCATTGAGATATACGTCGCGCTTTCAGAAGATGGAATATGTCATTCTTGCTTTCTTCGCCGACAATGATAAAACATAGAAAGTACTTTCTGTACTCTCTATCATTTCGTACTTACGAGAAATTGACAATCATTTCAGACAGTTGCTCATAGGATAAGCTGCTCGAGTCTAAAGAAGTTTTGCCCCTACCTCCAAGTTACCCTTGCCTTAATAGCAAACCAATTTTATGTATACTACCCTGCCGAGTTATGATATAGAACATCCCAGCAATTTTAAAGAACAATGTAACATAATTCCTATCTGAAAACAGCCAATGCTTTAGAAGAAGGAAAGTGGAAATTGTTTAAGGAAGCACGTGCGGTAGTCTCCGCATCCTTCGATGGCGTCATCGAACCTAAAAGAATTATGTTAAAGCTATGATTTATTTTAATTGTCTGATTTTCCTCATTCTTTTTTAATAGTTTGTTCTATTAACATTGATGCTTTCAGTAACTTCATATGAATATTTGGGCATGGTTCCCTTTGATTTTCTGGAATCGAAAGAGAGAACTTAGTTTCTGTTCAAAAAAAAATGGTGATAGAGCATTATGTACAATACATCAAGTGTTCCCTGCCTATTTCAACAAACACATGCGCACATGCATGCGATAAAATAGTCATGATTTCGTTTGGTATAAAACGCAAGGTGATGGGCCAAAAGGCAGACACGGAAAAAATAGTTAACAGCTCTTCACGAGCAAAAGCGATTCTCTCAAAGATTGAAAAAAAAAAGTTCACTTTTTATTTGACGAATTTTGATATGAAGCCTTTTTACCATTTCTTCAGTGTCAAATTATTTAAGGAACAAGTATCACTTTTAACACCAAACGAGAAACGTAATTTGAATGCTAAATCACCACTACGATTGCAATTGCGTGAAAATAATAGGCGACCGAGGAAAGCTTCATGGATTCTGTTTTTTTTTTTTATTGTCTAAAAGCGAGGGAGGGAGGTGTGGTATTTTGTCAAGTTCCCCTGTCAATCAGTTTTGAACCGCGTCGCTTTGACTGAATTGCGAACATTTGAAGACCCGTTTTTTTTTTTTTTTTTCCGGAAGTGCTTGAAAGTTTACCATAAGCTCCACCCAAAAACAAGATTTGGAGGTCAAATCCTCCACCTGTATGTGTCGTTCCGTACATCTTGCGAATCCTGATGGAAAAATACCTCCGGACGGTGTGATACCCATTTAAAACTTGATTGGACCTCCGATTTCAATCTTCCTGTGTGACTGTGGTTTGCATTCTCATTGCAAAATTGCGTGATTATTAACTCTATTCTGTCGACGGGTAATGATCACCGTGTTTCAAAGAACGATTTCTTGGTATGTGTAAAAGCAGACTCTATGCATATGTAGCACGGAGTTGCTTTTCCAGACCTTTTGTTCAGACCTCTTTCTTTTGATATTGATATTATCACTGCCTGTTACAATCATTGTTATTATATCATTCATATTACGTTCAATTATTGTTCGATAATATTGCTGGAAAAAATAAATAAGGAATTTTAAAGTAACATACCTAATTATAAAGTAGCATGTATAAAATAACATAAATAAACATAACTTACCAAACAGACATAAAATCATCAAATCAAACCAAACTTGATTATGACTACAAAGCGCAATCTAAGAGAAAGAACCGTGTTCTCAAATCCATAATGGTATGTCGTGATTGTGTACATTTACAAGATATAAGATTAAAACACGATAAATCAAAATCAAAACAATTCAATAAAACAGACCCATAAATACTCGTTTACTCTTATAATAGCATTGAACGAGAAAGCCTTGAACTACGATGTTTCAACTCTCACTAGAAACACTAAAAATATTGCACATGATAACTGTTCGTGAGGTAAGATTACGCCGATGTCTCTGTTAGTACGTCTTTATTACATAAACCACGGCCTAGAAGTGTGATGTGGTATGCCGATTTTGCAAGTTTCCATCAGGCCGTTTTCAAATGAGTTGAGGAATGTACTTTATAACGTTTTATGCTTTATTATGCTTTATTACAACTAGAGTTTGACATTATTTCCATTTTCTTTTTCGTTATTCACAAATAAGACAAGTCAGTCCCTTCACACGACTGTTTTGATCCGTCATTATGACAAATCGCGATCGGAAAACACGTTAGCATCGTCATTTAAAAGACGATTTTAATTACGATTACAAAATATCCTTCGGGGATTGTGGTCTACAATTCCACGGGTAAAATATGTGATTTGAAATGCAACTGCAGTAAAACTTAATGGCTGGCGCGCTTCAAATATTGACCTCTCGGTACTTGTGAAAGCAATCAAAAATTGGAGTTATCAAGATAATGACTGCTGGAACAATTGACATACCTCCCAGGGCTATCGATTCCCAGAAATACGGGGTAAAGGGATAACACGATGTGGGATTAAATCATGAAACCGCAGACACAATTTGCAGGAAATGTTTATCTCATCAGCGGTGATCCACCCTGGTAGTATGTACTCTTTCATTTTGTCATATATATATATATATATATATATATATATATATATACATATATGTGTGTGTGTGTGTGTGTGTGTGTGTGTGTGTACATATATATTTACCGAAGAAGTAGAATCACTTACCAGGTAAGTGCGTTCCATTACTGATATCAAAACTCAACATATTTGTGTTTAACTGGCAGGTAGTCGACAACGTCGCTTTTTGGTAACATCAACCAAGATCTGTTGAATGCTTGTGTGTGTGTTTGTGTGTGTGTGTGTGTGTTATTTTCATTGCTGTTTGTTTGTATGGTGTTCTTTTTCGGCTTTTGTAACGACTGACTGCCACCGATGCTCTTTTATTCATGTGATTTGTCGCGAAAATTGCAGCTGAGTGCTTCCCTAACAGGCTATAGTCCGAGTAGACGACAGTGGAACAAACTGCACGTTTTCATGGTTAGTCCATAGGTGAACACAATATAATCTGAGGTACCGACTCTTACGAAACAACTGCACCCTTTCTTCTTCTTTTTTTTTTTTCTTTGGCCCTTTATTTGTAGCCTGTAGAGGAACGCCACCATGAAGAGGCTAGCGTTCGCGATGGTAGCACTAACCAGCGTGGTTGTCGTCTGCTCGACTTTGATGCATGCAAAAGAGGGATCAGAAGAAAGGTAAATATTGCACCAGACCACTCTTTGGTCACACTAGGAAGGGCCGAGAGAGATATTCTGCCTGGTCTCATGAGAGTTCACCCAAAACAAGATAAAAACACAGGTCTACATTTTCATTACCGTTTGTAGGGTGTTTTATGATCTGTACGGTAGTATTAATATTGTCACCTGGGTGAATCCGAACAACCAGAGGTCGAGTTATTGTTTCATCTTCTCCGAAATTCTAGCAAGTTTGCTCCACCGATATTTACATCATATGATTTAAATTGACCCACCAATAACTTCGATATGGCGCAATCTTTAATCATCACACATTATTTTTATCAATAATAGATTATTATCAATATTACTGTTAAAAACGTCATTTTCACTTGCTCAACCCTATTTTAACTGGGCTATTTGACACCAAGATTTTACTGGGGGGGGGGGGGGGGGCAATTTGACCCCCTTTTAGATCTCTGCCGCCAATCGCGCAATCGCCGCAAAATTTTGCCTGCACATAGAGCCGGATGTCAACTACAAGATTACATAGTTATACAATAAAGAAACTTTGATTTTATATTTTTGAATAAATCAACTATTTTTCTTTTTACCCATTAAACCATACTTCATCTATCAATCCATTAAAAAGACTAGGGGATTGCTAAATTTTTGAGTCAGAGTTCATTAAGACACATCAAACAATTCTCTTGAAAAAAATAGCTCAATCAAAATCAGTTTCTTTTGTTTTTTAATTGTTTTGTTAATTTCTCATGTATTTCATTGTTTGTCGACCTTTTGTTTTCTATTTTTTTTGGCAAAATTTTGTTGCAGGCACTTTTTAAGCTTATCTACATGAGAATTGATTAATTTCAATGGTTAAAAGTTGAAATAATCTCATTTATATCAATTAAACAAAACACACACACGCAAAAAAACACAATTTGCACTGGATTTACTCATGAAGTCATGAATTTGAGCTGATTTCGGGTTGACATATGCAATACATTGCGTAACTTCAGAACGTTGTACCCGCACGACGCAAATTTGGTCTCAACATATGCGAGAGACTTCAATAAAAAAAGTCATGAAACGACGCGGCAAAATCTTTGCGCGCTGCGGAATCGTGGCGCGAAATGTCGAGTGGGGCTCAATTTGCCCCCCCCCCCCCCCAGTTAAAATATGGTTTAGCCCTTTTACTCTGTTATTCTTCTGGAGTTTGATCGTTGACTCTATTACTTTTCAAAATGTTTATACATTTATATGAACAAGAGTCCCAGTGGAGCCTCTGGTATTCATTGAGCTTTCATCAGCATTCCAAATACAAATGTAATGTTCTTTTTATTTATCCTCTTCTTTAACCAGGTTGCAAAATTAAACAATTCTCTCACTTGTCACTTTATTTTGTATCGGTTATTTGTCCGTTTCGGAGCCTGTGCTCCCACAGACTGGCGTGTTGGTATTTTGTGATTGTTTTTGCTACTGTGTTACGTTGAGAGGATTGTCAAATTTATGGTAATGGCATTAGTTTTTGATCTCATGTAAAGGACGACAATATTTGTTTGCTGAACTTGGAAGATCGCATTAAAAAAAAAAAATCATATGCACATCTGATGAAATTATTATCCTATTTCCCTAAGGTTACCATTAGCCTATTTCTGGTTGCCTTCTTGAAAACAACAATAGGTTGCCTTCTAATAATTTTTACGTGATTTCAGGAGGTTCGCTATTCACCGCAGCACTGTTTTCGTACAAATGATAAGAATATGGAAATAAGTGAGATAATGATGCGATTAAGTCACAATTTCCATTGTGACGAAAATGTAATGCTTTTTTGTTTGTTTGTTTGTTTGTTTGTTTTTAAAATGTAAAACGTGTGTTCAGTGTCAAGATTTGAGACCGGGAAGGGATTGCGTTCCAATAAAAAAAAAACAACAACAACAACACTCAGAATTCTATTGTACAAGCTTTATGAGAGGCTGTGAAGTCATGACACCATTACTCCACAGTTTTGCGCATTCATCACAATTGAGAGGATTGTCAAATTTATGGTAATGGCATTAGTTTTTGATCTCATGTAAAGGACGACAATATTTGTTTGCTGAACTTGGAAGATCGCATTAAAAAAAAAAATCATATGCACATCTGATGAAATTATAATCCTATTTCCCTAAGGTTACCATTAGCCTATTTCTGGTTGCCTTCTTGAAAACAACAATAGGTTGCCTTCTAATAATTTTTACGTGATTTCAGGAGGTTCGCTATTCACCGCAGCACTGTTTTCGTACAATGATAAGAATATGGAAATAAGTGAGATAATGATGCGATTAAGTCACAATTTCCATTGTGACGAAAATGTAATGTTTTTTTTTGTTTGTTTCGTATATCCAACTTAAATAATCACATTTTCATTGTTGTCATAAAACAGGATTGTTTCATATTTTCAGACAATCGTTCTACTGCACTGAAATTCCCCTTTAAAGCATCATTGCTTTATCTATCCTTGCATATGTGACCGTGCATCACAAAACGAACAAAAAGTCGCACCCCTTGATTTTACACGAGGACTAAAAAAAGGTGAAAAGGATAAATCGAGTCAATCTTGAGTTTTTCATATTTTCTGAAAGAGCTATCCTTCTTCTACATTATCCTTTAGTTTGGAGTGATTACATGAATGGAAAAGTGTGTTTTGAGCAGTTTTTCTGTACACTTTTTTTTTTTTCGGAGGGGTGGGGGGAGAAGAACGAGCAGCTATGTCTTAGAGGTCCCCTTTTATTTCTTGAAATATTTTGCATATACTCTTCACTTTAGAGTCTAGTAAGTCTTGAAAGAATAACACTATACCTTTGAAAATTTGTATCAATTATGGACAGGATGTGTGTATAGAGCATATTTAATTTCAGTTTAATATGATGATGCCTTCATTGTTGTTGCTTTGGTGATTTACATCCTTTGCTTTGTCCCTTTCATCGCACAGCTAGCACGGCTTGGCGCTTAAATATACCCTGTACTTAAGAGCCTCTTTTCTCAGTTCACACTTTAACAGAGTATGCGCCTTCTTTCCAGTATCTAGATTGGTTAGGGGAGTTTATTTGAATTGTGTTATGCATCATTTTAAAGCTCGGAGTCTGCTTTTTAAAAATCTCCCTCTAACCAAAAATTCATGTCTGGCGACTTTTTGTTGGTTTTGTGATGCAGGGTCACATAATGTTTGTATCAATATATTGGGGGGTTAAAGGATGTTAGTCTTTTCTTTTCTTTTTTGTCTATTTCTCCCCTGTCAGTGGTGTGATTGTCATGTATCCGAAGATGTTGCAGCTCAACAAAGTAGGGACTGGATGTTTCACGATGAAAAATCTTGTAGCACCTGTCTCCATGGAACTCAACATCACGTATCTCACGTTACCATGCCCGACCGTAATTGTTCAGCGATTGTTCAATGGCACGGATGAATGCATTGATTTGAATCTGGGCTGCAAATTAACGAACACAACGGGGTTCAATGTAAGTAAGATTCCCGCACATACAAATTCAAGTTCATTTTTTGTGCGGTTGTATTATTTCGCATATTCTTAAAGAAAAACAAAAGCAGCAATAAACAAGCAAACATAGAGACAAATCAAACGCAATTGAATATAGTTTCATATCGTCCGTAATTCATGATTAAGCATGATTATCACTACTTCAGAACAAATGTGACCGTACACCTCAAAACGAACACAAAGCCGCACACACTGATTTTGCGTGAGGACTGAAAATAAGTGAAATGGGTCACCTAGCCGAACTTGACTTTTTCATATTTTCTGAAAGAGCGGGTCTTCTTTTACATTATGCTAAAAATTTGGCATCATAAAACGGGCAGAAAAGTGTGTTTTTTTAGCAGTTTATCTCGAACATATTTGGTAAAATAGTGTGATTAGGTGTGTCTTTAGAATCCCTTTTTCATTTCTGAAAAACCTTGTCCACACTCTTCACTTTCAACTCTATTAACTTTTGAAAGGATAGTGCTACTGCTTTGAAAGTTGGCATTAATTATGGACAGAATGTGTGAATGAGGCATGCTTAATTTCAGTTTAATCTGATAATCCCTTCATTGTTGTTACTTTGGTGGTTTACTTCTTTTTTTTTTGTCCCAATAATCGCACAGCCAGCACGGTTTGGTCAAGATTAAGCGCTTGAATAGACACTGTACTTCAGAGCCTCTTTTCTCAGTTCACACTTTTCCTGAGTTTGTGCTTTCTTTCCAATATTTAGATAGGTTAGGAGAGTCCATTTGATTTGAGTTATACATCATTTCAAAGCTTAAAGTCTGCTCTTTCAGAATAATATTATAGTCTTGAATAAAAATTCATGTCTGGCGACTTTTGTTTGTTTTGAGGTGCAGGGTCACAAATGATACTCTTATTTTATTCCTTCAGTATGCTATCATTGAATTTCAAATGTGTCATTTGGATGGCGATTACAAATAGCAATAGGTCTCGAAGGGCTCACAAAAAGAAATAAAAAGAATAGTTCTAATTACTTCAGAAAATGGGAAGGATCAGTAAGAAAATCTGCGTGTAATTTGTTTTATGGTATTTGTTTTAAAGGCTAGATAATTTCATTTGATTATTACTGCAATTTACTACTCACGAGGGGATTGCATTCTACAAGCTGGGCTTTTTAGCAATCCCCTTCATTTCCGACGTGTTTCCTTTGTGACGATTTGGTTATAGTTTTCCCCATGCATCTCTTTTGTTTCATTGTAGAAAGAAAAGGCGTGCATTCAAATACCATTTTAATATGCAATAGTCACATTGTACTCTACTTTGTTTATATGCAAATGTCATATTGTATACTCTCATTGGAAATGAAAAAAAAATGAAAAGGTTGAAAATTAAATTGTAACCATACATTTAAATGTCATGATTTTAGAACTCTATATACTAAAAATGTAGCAATAGTAGTGAAAGCATGAGCCCCACATTGACGCTATACACATGCATATCGACGCTCTACTATATATAATTGGGCCAATTTGCTCACTATAATATTGTTTAAAAAAATATAAATTGTTTTATTTTTGTTATAAAGTAATGCTATCTGATGAATAAACATGACAATTTTCATCTCTTCTATATGAATTCTAATTCAAAATCAAATTGATTTCAAAATCTATCCAACCCTAAATATCTAAGAGATTATGTATGGCCATCAGTTCTGCATACGAGAGGTTCCTTAAAAGAAATTGTCACATCCATTTGTCTCGAAATTGAAAGTTTTGAGAGAAATGTATTCTCTCGAATTAACATTCCAAACTAACATATATATCTACTCTTCTAGATGGTTAAATTCTTTTTAGGAAATCGAAATTGAAATTTAGTTTTGACTCAAAAGGTCCTAAGTCCCTTTGAGTTTTGATTGTAACGCTTAACGGTGCTAAATCCGGTATGATCATATCAGAAACCAGTTTGCATGCAAAGACTCCAGAGAAGTTCCATGCAGGCGATGTTTCCTCCCTTTGTACTTCCAAAATGAATCAAAGTACAAAAAAAAAAGGACTCATTAACATATTTTTTTTTATAGAAAAGCTTATGTAAACACTGTTTTTTATATTTTTTCCTGAGATAAATTTTCCATGTCAGATTATTACCACTTTTTGGAATCCCCCCCCCCAAAAAAAAATAAATAAATAAATGCACCAAAACAATTAAAAGCACATGAAATAAGAATCGAGATTATTATTTTTTTCATACCATCAAAATGAGCATAGGTGAAAGGAGCATTTTATAGTATGCTGTGGAAAGAATATCCGAGCTTTTATAACATTCACTAAGCAAGAAAGATAGCCACCAAGCATTTGAACCTATTTTTTTTTTTAATAACACTTTTCAGAATTAGGTAATATGCGCATTGTGCAAATTAAAATCACAAAAAGAAAGACTAAAGAGAAGCGTGCCCTGTAATGGTAATATAAAATAAGATTTAACAATTATTGACGTCATATTTCATAAATATCAAAAAGAGGATAAATTCGTGACTAGGTTACAAAAAAAAAAACAGTTCAAGTTGAATGTCAGTCATATTCATGCTAAGCCTTGTTCACCATGTACACGATATGGGTTTCATCACCAATTTTCAAAGGCTGAAACATAGCCACTTTGTTTCTTTCTTACACAGCACAGTGCAAGGCGTGTTTCTGTCAATTTTCATCACAAATTTACTGGTGAGAAGTCTACCGGGGGTCCCTTTAGACAGGTCTTTCAAAAGCGACTAATACTGGACTATGAGGCGATACACGCTTTCATCCAAACGGACAAGCCTTTATACAAACCGGGCCAGAAAGGTATAATATTTGTGAATGCTGACCAGGGAGTAGGTCCACCTCCCTGGTCTGACCATGTTGGGCACTGTGTTGACCCTTTCTGTTAATCCATAGGTACAAATTCCAAGTTTTGTTTTGGTTCAATTGCATATCAAAAAAAATTGTATTAAAGGGGATGATACTTTCAAACATATGATGTACTCTGGGCCCTATTACAAAAGAAGAGTGAATTAAAATTTCAGCGCGATGAGCAAAAAGAATGAAAAAGTAAAAGATCAAATCAAAATGAAACAAATGAGATGGAATAGTTATTATTTCTGAATCCATCACAGCCATCCTCTTGCAATCTTGGTTCACATGTATAATATATTGTTTTATTATTATTATTATTATTATTATTATTATTATTATTATTATTATTGCCAATTAAAGGAGAACAAAGCTCCCAACGATGTAGTACGTATATATCTAAAATGAAAAAAAAAAGAGTGAAAAGATCAATGCGATTAGTGGATAACAGCGGCGATCGAAATTGCGAAAATATCATGAAAGAATAACATTACTATGTTTAATTACACCAACATAGGAATGTAAATAGTACAGTTGATCTTTACATGAATTACAGGTACTCTCAAACAAGGTGTTGCTGTCAATACACATGTACCTCATTAAAATATGCTATGTTTTGTTCCTTTGATTCTATTTAATTGCAGTATCCTTTGAACTTAATGTGTAATTCTCTGTTACGTCTGACACTGTTTTCTCACTCATAGACTATCTATTACCTCCACTGCCTTGCGAGAGAAGGGATGAAGACAATGCGAGATGTCAGGGATGATGGTTAGGCATAATAGACACCATTAATAATTTCGTGGTAAAGGTGGAATTGAAGTTCACAAGTTCACTTTGATTCAAAGTGAGAGCTTGATAAAAACAGATATGTGTTGAAAGTGGCATGATGAAGGCTAAACTAAAATTATTTATAACAAGAAAGAAAAACAGAAGGTCATTAACAATCTAGAATAGCAATATATGATGACAGAAAGGAGAAAATACAATTAAAAGTAAATTATACATAAGGTGACCCATGGTATACGTTTAAAACTCATATTGATATCTCGCAGTCACTTTCCATACTTTTGTTTCTCAACAGTGATGTTTAGAGTCCTGACGCTGAGCTATCCAGAAATGATGCCGGTCCCTGACCATGTAAGTATATCAAGCTGATTTCCTAACTTTTCGTACTTGAGATGTGCTTCGTATGCCTTTGCAAACGCACACATAATCGCTTCATGGGAACTATTTATACATTTTCACTCATCACAGGATGTATCCATTTAACAACAAAATACTATTCCAGTCCTGTTCGTGGAAAGGTTCATTAAAAGACAGTAGTATGTGACCCTGCATTACACAAAAAGGTACATTCTGGAAGAGCAGACTCTCAGCTTTAAAAATATGTATAATTCAATTTGTATGGTCTCTCACGACCTATTTAGATATTGGAAAGAAAGCACACACTCTGAAAAAGTGTGATCTGAGAAAAGAGGCGTTTAATCTTTACCTAAGTATGCTATCTGTGTAATGAAAGGGACAAGAAACATGGTGCAAATCACAGGACAGCAACAATGAATGGATTATCAGATGAAGCGCAAATTGGGCATGCTCTATTAAACAAAACCCTGTCCATGATTAAAGCTGACTTTGGAAGAAGTACCAATTTTCTATCAAAAATTTATTAAAGTTGAAAGTGAAGAGTATGCAGAGGATTTCAAAGAAATGAAAAGAGGCCTCTAAGACATACCTGATCTCATAACTTTAAAAAAAAAAAAAACACGGTTGTAGAAAAATCGCTGAAAACACACTTTTCCTTTCGTTTTATGATCCCAAGACTTAGGATTGATGCAGAATTATAGATTTTCAGAAAATTGATAAACTCAAGATTGACTTGGTTGACCCGTTTCGCCTTTTAAGTCCTTACATAAAATCAATTTGTGCAACTTTTTTGTTGGCTTTGTGATGTACGGTCATATATTGGCAAATGGGAGTGTGAATGTACTATGTGTCAGCATTAGCTCGTGAATTGTACTCTTTACAAGGCAATTGCTATCTAAAGTTTTTTTTTTTTAATAGACCAAGGTCACAACCCCCACACAAATACATTAAACACCTACACACGCTTCCCTTTCCCTTTCCTTTTCCGCCGTCTCTAAAACAAACATGTTTCTCTTTACTTTAGCTGAGGTGGGATGACGTCATTTAATGAACATATCTCCATTTACTGAAAGTATGATATGATTTACAGGGATGAATATTGACGTATGAATTTCTTCAATTTTTCTCCCTCAAATCTGTTAAGGTCGCAACAGCTGATTTGAAATTAACAAACATGTCAACAACAAAAAAAGAAGAAAAAAAAAAAAAGAACCAGTTGGACGCGAACCTGTCATCTACCCGAAACTTCCATCCCTTCGAATAATATCTCACTTTCATTCAATATGCCTTGTCGGCCTTAGACAACATAACATAACAATGTCGGGATTTTGGAGCTTTGGTTTTTGTTCAAAATTCATCGTGTTACTGTTGGCGACCAGGCGGGATATCCGGTGGTAGAGTCGCTGCCAGGAAAGAGGTAGATGACAGGTTGGAGTCCCACTGGTTCTTTTTTTTTTCCGACAGATCAGCAGTTGCGATCTTTACACATTACATTTGTACAGGGAGAAAAATTGAGAAAACTCGTACATATCGGTATTGTTCACATCCAGTGCATAATAGAGTAGCAAGTGTATGATGCAAAATCCTAATGTATTGCATATTAATATCATCATATATTTTACATTGTTCATACTTTTGTAATTTAAGATGCTCATATTTTGAGTATATTGATTTCAAATAGCAGCCAATGCACATACTTCCTCCTTTATAATAACTGTTAATTATGCACTAGGCCTACAACAAATATTTATATAGGTGACCCTGCATCACAAGACCAACAAGAAGTTGCCAGACATGGATGTTTAGTTAAGGGCATATTCTGAAAGAGTATAGACTCTAAGCTTTAAAATGATGTATAACTCAATTTAAATGAACTCCACTAACGTCATGAATACTGGGAAAAAAAACACACACTCCGAAAAAAAAAGTGTGAACTGAGGATAGAGGCTCTGAAGTGCAGGGTCTAATCAAGCGCTTAATCTTTACCAAGCCGTGCTAGCTCTGCGATGAAAGGGACAAACCACCGGATGTAAACCACCAGAGCTACAACAATGAAGGTATTATCAGATTAAGTTGAAATTAAGCATGTTCTATGAACACATGCTGTCCGTGATTAATGTCATCTTTCAAAGCAGTAGTGTTACACTTTCAAATATTATTAGACTTGAAAGTGAAGAGTGTGTGCGAACGATCTCAAGAAATAAAAACGGACCTTTAAGACATACCTGATCATTCTACTCCCCCCCCCCCCCCAAAAAAAAAAAAAAAAAAAAGGTTGTAGAAAGACCGGTGAAAACGCACTTTCCCATTGATCCGAAACTAAAGAATAGTGTAGAAGAAGGATAGCTCTTTCAGGAAATATGAAAAACTCAAGATTGACTCAGTAAAGTAGGTTGACCCATTATTCACCTTTTCACCCTTTCATTTCACCCGTGACAGGCACACACTGTGTATATTGAATCACCGAGTGGAACTCGTATGAAGCAGTGGAGGAACCTCCTCAGTCCGGATGGCCTTCTAGACCTACAGTTTGCCCTGTCTGATGAGCCTGAGATAGGAACATGGCGGATCCGTGTTAAACACCACGGGCATACGCCCGATAGCATTCAGACCTTTGATGTCAAGGAGTACAGTAAGAGGCTGCCTGCATCAACCATATATAGCATCTTATATCAATAATAAACTTAACAGAGTATCGCAACAGATCATTGGACCTAAATATACATCTTTCCCAATTTATTTTACGACAGATATTTTGCATGACAGTGTAGCTGGGTCACTTTCAGGGATAGTCTTCACAGGAAGTAAAGCAAGTCTGTTTTTATGCATCATTAATATTGATGATCTTAATATTTTTGTACGATTAAAAACATTTATTAATTTAATTTAATTATTCATTTATCTAAACTTTGCATCAGATTTAAAAGCTGAACAGACTGTGAAGAAACCTTGCTGGCTTGAACGTAAACAAATACGCCATTTTTTACTTACATGTGACCCTAAGATGTTACGTAACTCCATAATCGCGCTGCAGGTATATACCCAAATTAGGTATGATTTGATATGTATGACTATATAAAAAAAAAATCATGAAGTATCGGAATGAGATTGTATAAACTCTGACGTTTTCCCATAATTTACGGAAGGGAGTCACCCCCCCCCCCCCCCTTCCATAGGGTCAAATCTAGAGGACTTGCATTTTTTCTTAATCTAAATCATTGATTATAATGGTGTTCTTGACGGATTTGTCAAGTTGGATTATATAAACTGTATTTTATAAAGCCTCGGGAATTCTTACATTATCATTCCCAAATAATATGAATTTTGGTTAATATTTTGAGATTTCTATCGCAAAACAAGCATCCATTCTTCATTAATCCATTCTTGTTGAATTGAGATATCTGTCATTAAAGCGGCTAAGAAACAGAGAAAATACACGTGTACTAGAAAAAAAAAAGATGAACATTTCTTTTTTTAATCGAAACTTCTAGAACGTTCGTTGTGATGTTGAAAGTGATGTATTACTAGACTGGGTGATTTTGCTCTATCTGATGATGGACTCACTTTGAAAAGTAAAATAGAAAATGACGCTTGGCTCTTTTTGCCATAAGACTCTTCATTTTCTGGTTATATCAAACGCTACCGTCTTCTATGATTCTATCATGCATATACACATACCTAGCCTCCTTCGATGAAACAGTTTCATTAAGAATAATGATAATTTCGTCACACATTTTTTTTTTTAAAGCATTATTGTTGCCTTGCGTCCTTGTAACTCTGCCCCACTTGATACTGTATTATAGTACCTGTCAATGAGAGTAACCTATTAGAGTATAATTTCACATGACTTAATGATCTATGAAAAATGGTAAAAGATTAGTAGCTCGGAAAGTAGACTCATATAAGTGGCATATTACTAAAGTTTATTGTATAAAAGGGATTATAAGACAACTTTCTCGTCACTATGAATATATCGCATTTTTTTTTAGCTTCAGTCAGTTTATTTCTCCACTAGTATAAGACAAAGATAAGTATGAGAGTGTTTTGCGATTCTCCCAGTTCTGCCAAAATTTGAAGTGAAGGTGACGCCTAAAACAGGATACATCTATGCCCACGAGCCATCGCCTGTTGTATTTGCAGTGTGTGCGAAGTAAGTATTACCTCAGTTCTATTTGTAACATTTGTCACATTGATTATCATGGTGTAAGTTTAGTTTAATGCACTTCTTATTATATTATTCAACAGGCTATAACAGTAAAGAATAAATCTACCGATCGTATACTTCAGCCAACTCATACTCAATATCTGTCATCAAGTTTATTCTAGCTTTTGTCATCTTACTGATGAGTTTCCACATTAGTAGAATTGATTGCAGCTACTTGTCATTTAACATTTTTGTGGTATAATTGAAATTTAATGAAAAGGGAACTCAACTCGCCATATTCCGAAAAATGTTTTGAAAGGTATAGTATAGATCTTGTTGAGATGGGGATTCAGATTTTATCTTTTAGTGATGTAATTAGAAACAAATATGAAAAATCAAACAACTAACAATTCTAACAGGAATTATCCTTTTTCATGAAAATTGGTCTTGAAATATGTGTCATATTAAAGAACAAAGGAAAACAGAGAGTCCTGATGGTCGTTGGGTCTCACTTTAAGACCTCTTTGTTTTCAAATACAGTATCTCAGCCATTTCAAAGAGGCTTCTCGTGATCTATACTAAGAAAAAAGTTGGAAACATTTAGTCCCTTCTAATCAAAACTATACCACCCCTTCTACGTTGCCATCAAGATTAAGCTATAATTGTCTTTTGTTTTTGTTTTTTTTACTTTACAACTATAACAAAGGCTATCATTATCATACAGTGAGACTGTGGTTGAAGTTTACCTGAAAATCAATAACATATCAATTTTATTCTGACCTAAAGGTACACGTATGGTCAGCCAGTAAGAGGGATTATTAAAGCCAGAATCAAGGAGAACTCATTTGCCAGGACCAAAGTTCTGAAAAAGGTCAGTTTGGGTGTTTGATGTCTTGGATAATTGCATTGACAAGAGAAGACAAATCGTCACCAATGAAATGAAATGAAAAATTTACAACAATAATAACAAAAGAAATGCCATGATTTTCATGTGCATTCACGTTGAGCATCATTATGTTTTCTCAATCATGTATTTCCTCTCTCTGTCTGTCCTTCTGCCTGTCATCACTTTCTATCGGTAGAAGAGGAATAGTGAGTCCAAAATTGCATCACCTCTTCAATGTTCTGTGGATAGCATGAGGTAAATTATGAGGCGATTAGAAAACAGCTAGTTTCTAATCATTTTGCATCTTTTTCGACATAAAAGTTTGCTTGTTATATTATGGTGAAAAATGGTGATATTTTCTCTTAGTTTTTTTTTATAGCAAAAACCTATTCGGACCCAACAATTGTACACTAAACGAACCTCGCAAACACGATTATATTTAAGTAAACTAATGGTGTATCACGTCAGGAGCAGGTGCTTTAAATCCTATCAGAAATTCAGGGCAAATGATGGATTTAAATCACTATTCCTGGTATTTTGAGTTAACTCTTTGCTTTGAACACGATGGCCAGATTGTTTTGCAAGCAGATGCTACTGGATGTGCTGAATTCAATGAAACACTTCATAGACAGAAGAGAGGCACAGAAATTAGAATCGTCGCAATCTTCATAGAGGCAGGAACAAGTAAGATACAGTTGCTTTTCTATTGTTCTAAAACGAACCCCTTTGTGTGCCTACTACCGGCAATCAGTCCTGCCATGGTGTATTTTTTTTCCAGTATGTGTTCTTGCGTATAGAAGGTAAAACGTTTGAACATAATGTTTCAGTCTGGGAAAGGTCCTGCTAACAAAGAATGAATTGTTTTTATTGGCAGTATGTACGTCTGTGATCCTGATAGTTTTAAGACAAGTACAGTTCAAATAGTGCCAAAAAAAAAGAGGGGGGGGGGGGGGTAGTCACTTGATTTAAAGTGTAGATCTTCCAACGCAATTTTATCAGATTTTCATTCAAATTGTTGAAAGTTGCTTTGACTTTGACAAATACCTTTCCTCGACGATGCTGCTAAACCCTAACATTGAACTGTAATTTTTGACCCGCAGTGCATGTTTAAAGTACCACGAATTCGTCATTTGTCTGTTACCTACAGGAATAAGATTAACATGAAACTGTTAGCAATCAGATTGCGCCTTTTTTTTTTCAATAAAAGAAAATAATTATGACAATTAACTTAAGAATAAAAAATGGTAATCAGTATAAAAAGTCAGAAAAAACCAACAACAACAAAATCAATTTGTCTGTATTGAAATGATTGGTAAAGTTTTGTTGAAACGAGGATTCAGATTTTAACTTTTTGTGGGAAAGTTAGTTATTCACTTATATATGAACTATCAAAGAGCATACATTTCCGAGAGGAATAATATCATATTTGACAAGAATTGGTTTTGAAAAAAGCTAAGATATCCGAAAAACAGACTGAAGATAAAATGTGATCCTGCACCTCAAAACAAACAAAAAGTCGCCAGACATTTTTTTTTTTTTTTTAGCTAAGACCATATTCTAAAAGAGGAGACTTTAAAGGGTGTGTACAGTTCTGGTCGAGGTGAAGATTTAGCTTTTAACGTTTTGTGAGATATTCAGAAACCACTCTATGAGATGTCAAAGAGCATGCGGTTCTAAGGGGTATCAGAAGTTTATTCGATGAAAATCCATTTTGAAATGGCCGAGATATCCAAAAACAAGGTGAAACAAAGAGATACTAATAAAGTTGGGGCATGTCGCCTTTTATTATTAGCACTTTTTTGGATATCTCAGCCATTTGAAAACCAATTTTCGTCAAATAAACGTTGAATCCTTCTTAAAATTACATGCTCTTTCATATTTCATAAGAGGCTTTTCATTATCTCACGTAGGAATGTTCAAAACATGAATCCCTACCTCATCTAGTACTGTACAGTCCCTTTAAGCTCTAAAATGATGTATAGCTCAAATCAAATGGACTCTCCTAACCTATCAAAATATTGGAAAAAAAGGGACAAACTCAGGAAAAGTGTGAACTCAGAAAAGAGGCTCTGAAGTACAGTGTCTATTCAAGCGCTTAATATTTACCAAACCGTGCTGGCTGTGCGATGAATGGGACAAAAACAACAGGATGTAAATCACCAGAGTAACAACAATGAAGGGATTATCAAATTGAACTGAAATTACAAATGCCTCATTAACACATTCTGTTCATAATTAATGCCAACTTTCAAAGCAGTAACACTATCCTTTCAAAAGTTATTTGAATTGAAAGTGAAGAGTGTGGACAATGTTTTTCAGAAATGAAAAAGGGATTCTAAAGACACACTATTCTACCAAAAATGTTCGAGATAAACTGCTAAAAAAAAAACACACACACTTTCCTGCCCGTTTTATGGTTTCAAATTTTAGCATAATGTAAAAGAAGACCCGCTCTTTCAGAAAATATGAAAAAGTCAAGTTCGGCTAGGTTGATCCATTTCACTTATTTTTCAGTCCTCACGCAAAATCAGTGTGTGCGACTTTATGTTCGTTTTGAGGTGCACCGTCACAAATGATCTAAATAAAGGTGAGACCATTCAGTCCAGTTTAACAAAATGTTGGTATTTTAACTTTGCTGTCATTTAAAATTGTTCACTCCTTTTTATTTTTGGATTTGTGTTTGTTTCCGTGACTAAAGGAGTACGGATGAGGGCACCGACTGTAGCTATCCCCCTTGCTCGTGAACAGTATAGAGTCATGATCAATGGACCAGATTTCTTCAAACCAGGATTACCCTATAGAGGACAGGTAAAGAATCTTACTACTAAATCAGTCACTCAGATTCTAGATGAGATCATGAATTCACTTAGTGATTTTCTCATGGTTTCATTTTTGTTTCCGACATTTCTTCTTCTTTTTTTTATGTGGCTTCATTTGCCAATAATACTATGACATAGCATACGTGCCACGTGTTAAAAAAAAATGTTTTGCTGGTATGTGATTATATTTTTTTTTTTTTTTTTGGGGGGGGGGCAGGTTGGAGATGTATGTGGAAATAGCGCTATTTTTTTCTTTTTTTTAACTATAAAGTGTTATAATATATGTCTGTACCATTTTGTTTTTAGTAATTGAATAAAATCAATCAGCAGTTAATGCATTTCTAAATTTTTCTCTGGTATTTATAGAAATGCATTTTTATAACATCGTTATCAAAAAATGTCCCTGTTGTATACAGAATCTACATCAACAAGACTGCGATTAGATTGAATGGGATTGATATAATAAATATTAATGTTTTCTATTCAGAGCACCAGTTCAGGAAAGGATCAACCCACACGAGTTATAACGATTCGCTCTTGTCGATTACTATAATTTTACTAAAAGATTCTCAATTTACTTTAAAAAGTATGAAGCAAAGGAGTTTGCCGAAGTGACCTCAAACTTCGCAACTTACAGTTCACTAACCACATGCACCGAAAAAGTTACTTTATTTCTTTATTAGTGTGTGCATTCAGATCCGCAATATTGAGATACACACTCGGTCAAAAATGCCAGTATTTACGGAGAGGTTGAGACCACAAAACATTGTTCAATTTTATACGTTGAGGCCCTGTCCTATACTATTATCGCAAATCAGCCAAACAAAAGAAAGCTTTGTGTTGTGTGGCCATTTGTGTGCATTATTATTATAATTTTTTGAAAGGGGGGAGGAGGACGCCGACCCAAATAAACCCAATGCAAAACTTTAAAAAAATTATGTTTAACTTAATATTAAGTTCTTACTTGGTTAATAAGTTTCAAGGTTAAAGAAATCTTACTTGTGACCGTGCACCTCAAAACGAACATAAAGTCGCACGCACTGATTTTGCGTGAGGACTGAAAATAAGTGAAATGGGTTAACCTAGCCGAACTTGACTTTTTCATAATTTCTGAAAGAGCGGATCTTCTTTTACATTATGCTAAAATTTGGTATCATAAAACAGGCAGGAAAGTGTGTTTTTTTAGCAGTTTATCTCGAACATATTTGGTAGAATAGTGTGATTAGGTGTGTCTTTAGAATCCCTTTTTCATTTCTGAAAAACCTTGTCCACACTCTTCACTTTCAACTCTGATAACTTTTGAAAGGATAGTGCTGCTACTTTGAAAGTCGGCATTAATTATGGACAACTGTGTTAATGAGGCATGCTTAATTTCAGTTTAATTTGATAATCTCTTCATTGTTGTTAATCTGGTGGTTTACTTCCTGTTTTTTGTCCCATTCATCGCACAGCCAGCACGGTTTGGCAAAGATTAAGCGCTTGAATAGACACTGTACTTCAAAGCCTCTTTTCTCAGTTCACACTTTTCCTGAGTTTGTGCTTTCTTTCCAATATTTAAATAGGTTAGGAGAGTCCATTTGATTTGAGTTATACTTCATTTTTTACGGTCTGCTCTTTCAGAATATGGTCTTAACTAAAAATTCATGTCTGGCGACTTTTTGTTTGTTTTGAGGTGCAGGGTCAAATTTGAAACAAGCTATTTGCTACCTCTTTACAATGCTATATTTGATACGCTTATGTGTGATAATGTGATAATTGATTTTGTTTTAAGTCATCACTGGAATAACATTCTTGTATTAATGTTTCTTTTTTTGAAAAAAAAAAAGGTTTTTCTCTCATACCCAGATGGCATCCCAGCTCAAGGCGTTCCAGTTCGCGTAAACGTAGAAGAGACCAGTAGTCACATTAACGTTGTCACCGACACTAGTGGTATTGGAAGATTTGAGATTCAAGGACCGTCTGATCCATTCATTACGACTCTCAGTTTAACGGTAATAGTCCCTTTCAAAATATTACACATCACTCCACTGCACTGACACTTCAAAAAGACAACAACTACAACACCCCCAACACACACACATACCCTCATTCACACCCTTTACACCCACGCACAAAAACCAACATGTCCAATGCTTGCTTAAGGTAGTGAATAAAATGAAATCATCTTCGAGAACGTTACATACGATTGAAACATTGAATGCATTGATGGAAACCAACGCTGGTTATTATTCAGTGAATAAAAGCCATGATTGACCCTGAATAATCATTATTTCTTTTTGCTGATGAATGGTCTGTTGTCATTCAGTTGAAATAAAGACAACTCAGATCAAGCATGATTATATCAAAACCTAAGATAATTCCTTTATTTTGATGTTCATCTTTATATCTCTACTCATCTTTGTTTAAACGTGTTAATTCGTATCTGAAAATAGTCTGGTAACCTTCAACTTAGCCTTAAAATGTATGAAGTAAAAATTGCCACGTATTTTCTTATTACTTAAAATTTTACCAACAAAACATATTGTAAGTTGTCATGAAGTTTGAACGTGACTTGCTGATAAATGTGTACTGTCGTAATGATTGTTCTTCTTGCTGATATGAACCAGAGAATATCTACCTATGCGTGTGTATCAAATTTAAGAGCCCATCTGAACACCTAATGGTATGGTTAACTAACTGTAATACGATTAAATATTGTTAAACATTGATATTGTTTATTTATATATGTATTTATTTATCTGTTTGTTTATTGTTTATTTTAGGGATTAATTTGTATGCAAAGTCTGTATGAAGTTGCCTTTGCTAACTAGATTTATTCTCGAGAGACTGTGGGAAAAATACTTTGTGCTTTTGATATGGAACAATATGCAAAGACTATTCTTTAAAAAAGAATGACAAATGTTAAACAAAAATCGTATTCATGACCGTGTATCACAGAACGAACTGCAGGTCACTAATAACCAGATTTTTACATGCGGACTCAAAATAGGTGAAAGGCTTCATTCTTGTCCTTTTTAGCTATATTACATGAAAGAGCGAGTTACCGTCTTCAAGTTATTATCATAGCTTGGAATTATAAAACAAATGGGATATTACATTTTTACTTTTTTTTTCTTGAACATTTCAGTGCTTGGATTAAAGCCGTTTATTAAAAGGACCATATTATTTCTTTCAAATGATATCTCATCATCACATCAAATCAAATTTTCTTTTTAGGCACAACTTATAACTTTCCACTTTTCCGTTTTAAAAAAGTGATATCAATTTGTTAGATAGTTGTTACCCAAGAAAAGTTGTTATAGAAAAAAAATCAAAATACCAGCTTTATGTGATGTTAACACAGTGGCTGTGAAAAGGGGTTTTGTTTCGTTTTCCGTTGCTTTCCTTTGTTTTCGTTGTTCCCTTTGATTCCACATAGACTACTGGGTGAAATAAAACATTTGAAATAGACCTTAAACCCATAAAGACCTTAAAGCCCTCCTTCCATGCCATCTCAGTGAAAAGCTTTTGCATACAGTTTCTTCTATGTCTGTCTGTGCCTGTGTGTGTGCGTTTTATTCCGTTTGATATTTAAATGAGTATTAAGTCTATTTGTATCGCGTCTTTTAGTGATTCTTTTTTTTTTCTTTAGATTCAAGTGTGCCTTTTCAGGATGGGTGCTTCTAGATACCTGAGAAATTTATCATCCGTCGACTTTTAGGTGGTCCTATAATAAATGGAATGCACCTTATTCCGCCTGCTGTTGTGAAATCTCGGTGAACATTCACAAGGGAATATCATGAAAACTAATGTCTGGATAAGCATTTGAAGAGTTTGTTCGCAAAACCCGATAAGTCCATTTTTGAAGATTTGAAGTACGGTCTCTGTCATAAAGGACAAAATAATACCCTTTAAATGATATATTGGTCACTACATATTTGAAGTTATAGTCAAAAGAAGCAAAACATTTTTTACTATTCTCTTTATTTTTCTTGACCTTTTGATCGCAAATATCTTCATTTGGCAAATATGGACTTATCGGTTTTTGCAAATAAACTCTTCATTTGATTGATCGTACGCGCACAATAAACCGGGAAGATTTGGAAAACAACAACAAAAAAAAAAAAACATACGTGTAGTTGTCATTCCGCATATCATACCTATCCTGTGTGTAACGATCAATAAATTTATGCAGTTGTAGTTTCCACTCATTCATTTGGTGATGAACAGGTTACTGAGGTGGACCCTGGCTTTCGAGCACGGTTTACGAGTCCACAGAAATCAGTGAAAGCATTTTATTCACCAAGCGGTTCGTTTCTTGACATCGAAACCTCTGAGCAAAGAGTGAGCAGTGGTCAAGATGTAAATGTCAGCCTTACCTTTACAAGACCTGCCTCTGAGACAGGGTCCAATATAAAGTTTTTCTACCGGGTTGGTATCTGATCTTTTACTTTTTTCCCTTTTCAACAATTATGATTTTTCCATTTTATAGGTATTAGTCGCAAAACGAGCAAAGAAAATGAGTTTGCATCCCGATGGAATCTCATTTTCTTTGCTCATTTTCCACAAATGAATTACATTTATTTCTGGTCAATTTTCTTCTGCTTGCGTATGTATGATTATTTGGTATGATAAATGATGTTAATGTAATATCAATTATGCCTAGTATCATAATCATCGAGGTAATACTAATGATGGTGATGATGATAATAATAATCATTATAATGATGATGATTATCATTATTATTATTATTATTATTGCTATTGTTATTATTATCATTATTATTATCAGTTTTGTTGTTATTATAATCACCACTATATTTAAAGGGACCATAATGTATAGTATGACATTGTTATGCGATGTTGCATATCAAAAAGTTTGTGCTTTAATCAACCTTTAGACACAGAGATATCCAGTCTTCATAATTATATCCGTTTATGATGCTTGAGCTCGGGATCTCTTGATGGCTATGCTATTTTCAAATGGTTAATTATCCCGCAGTTTTGGGCCAGTAACAGGCAAGTTCGTGGCCTTTCATTATTCATTTAGATGACATGTGTGATATTATACAATAATAGCGTCTCACAAACTGTCCACTTTACGAATTTGTAAGTTATTGAGTAGTTATCTTTTTTCTTTGTTTTTCCATGAAATTAGGGAAATGTCGTGCCTTGTGTACAACAACAAGATGTTGCATAATATCTTGAAGGTGATTTGGAAGTTGAAATAGTTTACATATTGAACGCAGGCTACTTCCGTCCGAATGAAAGGAACGTCTCGCGAACATGATTGCTATGGTGGTCTCCACCTCTTAAAAGATATTTTGCTTCTTCGACAGATTTTGTCACGAAGACGTGTTGTCTCTAATGGGCAGCTGACATGGACAAATCCTTTATATGTGATAGGTCCAGACGCAGAGGTCCACGAAGTAATACGGAGGGATAATACATCAACCACAACGAGAGGGAAGATAACAATTCCGTTTTGTTTGTTTGTTTGTTTGTTTGATTGATTTTTCTTTTCTTTAGATGATGATTATTCTCAAAGTTTGACTTTATTAAGGCATGAAGGAAACTTAGTTTGAAGTGGAACATTCATATCTAAATCTCTTATGACGAAAAGTTGCATAAGCTCTACACATCTTTGAGAGATATGGCTCGAACGATATGCTGAAAATAATGTGTGGATTCGTGTCAGATACAGTTTAACCCAATGTGTACTTTTTTTTAATTCGGATATATTGTTATTCATCACATAAACAGCTGTCCGAACGTAATGATTTGCAGGATCTACCTTTGCAGCACGCTTTACTGGTTCAAAATGTATGCATGCCATGTCTAGGAACATGTTTTGTACTATCTTCTCGTTAGATACCAAATTTACATTGTGTGGCTCGAAGGATATGCACAGACGACAAGTGATTACAATGATGAACTTCCTGATATTAAAATCTGATTCCATGCAGCCAGATCTAGATGTTATATATATATATATATATATATATATATATATATATATATATATATGAAGGGTTTGTTTGCAAAAACCGATAGGTCCATTTTTGAAGATTTTGAATTACGATCTCTGTCATAAAGTACAAAATAATACCTTTTAAATGATATATTGGTCACTACATATAAAGCTATATTTGTGAAGATATGGTCAAAAGAAGCAAAAATTTTCTTATTATTCTCTTTATTTTTCTTGACCTTTAATCGCAAATATCTCCATTCGGCAAATATGGACTTATCGGTTTTTGCAAACAAAGTCTTCATATATATATATATAATTATTATTATTATTGTTATTACTATTAAAAGGAGCAATCTTTGAGCAGATACTCACAATACCAATGTGAGATTTCATAATAATGGTTGCACTTTTTTAATGTACGATATTCTGTACGTTCAAAAAAAAAATCATTCGACATTGTTCCCATTAATTATTACCCAATACAGAAGACACAGCGCCTGATCTTCCACCCTATCCTTCTTTTGTTATCGACAACTTGAATTTTTCCTTCACTGCCACGACGCAAATGTCTCCGCTAGCCCATCTTCTCGTCTTTTACGTCCGTGGAGATGGTGAGGTCGTCAGCGCCAATGGGGAAATTCAAATAGCGCCTGCATTTGAACACAAGGTTGGTAGCAACATGCCCAGTACCAATAACATATCCTAATATAGTAGGAAATCGACTACGTGAATTGTAGAAATGTCAACCTCTGCTCATCCTATGACCTGGCAAATTTAGCTGAGAAAAGATTGATTAAGTCGAGCATGCAGCGTAATATCAGAGATCCTACACACTACATGTAAAATCTTTGATATTATCCATTGGGGGCCAATATACTGTAGTAGCAAATAATAAAATCTGATGAGCATGCCAAAAAGGGGAACAAATATGCAGTGATTTCTATTTCACAACACATCAAATTTGTATACCACGCAGTAGGCCTGAATGAATAAAACCATTGGTGTCTGAACAAATACTGTGCTTCTCCTCTTTAACATGATCCGGATTGATTTGACAGTTTAATTTCTTTATTTTGACATTAAAACAACCAATCCCTAAAGTTTTCAAGTCAACGCATATGCACATTTCCTTTGGGGCCACATAAAACCTAGCGGGCTTGATTGGAAAAGGTCCCAAAGTAAATGCAAGAATCTTACAATTCAAAATAGAGGTACACAATTAAAGAATTTAAGTGGTACACAAACAATAAGGGCCAAAGAAGGACCATTGTGAAGTAGAGTGGATGATGAAAGTTATGTTTTTTTTTTCTTTCTGCATTATAATAATGAATGCTGTTGTTCAGATGAGAACATTTTATTTCAAACATTATTCATTAGGAAAGAAATCCAACCCCCAAAAAATGAACCTGAAAAAAAAACAGAAAAAAAGAGACAAACATTCCCTACAAAATGATATAAAGATAACAAAAATCGAATAGGAAATGTGGACATATCATGTCATTCTCAAATGTCATATTTTTTTCGGAAAACATTTCTTGACCAGTCCTCGTGATTATCCGTATGAGTGACATGGTGATGTCATACCCTCACATTCATGAATGTTAAATATGAAATTCGGGAAAAATATGTCTAGCTGATATGAGTGAAAGCATGCTCCCGTACAAACATATATCAGATTAACCATTATTTTGCTCTTTTTGGTTTTAAGACAAGTTTTAATTCTATACAGCTGAAATGTGAGATTTCTGTCCTTTCTATGATTATGTAAAATGAATTAGAAGTCTTGAGAGCAGTACTGTTTCATCAGGATCCGTGTGAGAATGGAATTTATATTTACATTGACACTATATTCATTTTTTTTTTGGAAGATGAAGAAGTTGGAGATAGATATTGTGAGGTGATTATGAAACGAACATTTCTATTTTTTTCTTTTAATGCGACATGGGCGAGCGTCTGTGATATTGTGGACACAGGAATTAAATCGTGACTGTCGATGGTCACAAAAATTAATCACTCAAGATCTGTTCATCCACTATTCTTCCCCCTTTTTTTTTTCTTTCTTTTTTGTTGCAGGTGTCCGTAGATTTTCTTGAAGGCCGAGAGGTTCGCCCAGGGCAACCAACTTCTGTACGTGTGTCTGCCCAGCCGTCCTCACTTTGTGCTGTTGGTGTAGTGGACAAAAGTGTGCATATCATGGCGGGCAACAACCAACTCACAAAAGACGAGGTAGGTTATAAGAAGAAAAAGAGTTCATTTTCTTTCTTTTGTTTATTACAGAAACCATGGCCTGTATACAGTATGAGTGGAATGAACAGATTTATCTAAATGAAGCCTGAAAAAAATATGAATATTCAAAGCCATGTGAGAAGCATAAAGTAAATGTTTGTTTGTTTGTTTTTTATTGTTTCCTTTTCCACATTTCGACAAATAAATAAATCCCGAACATAACAATACAAAAGCATGGATGAATTGTCAAGTACGACAATTTAACATGTGAAATATGAGGAATCTACATAGAAGCATTGCTTGTAGGGTGTATATTCCCAGATGCTAATGTGATATCAATTCTTGATATTTACAATTGAAAGGAATGACGATGTGTGAATCGGGAAAATATAAGCGTCGAAGAATAAAAAAAAAAAAGACAAAGAAAACAATGTCCGCGGCACAAAACTTATGGAGAGTTCCGTGATCACCCGAGCGAGGTTACAAGTCAGATACAGTGTACAATAGCAAAATACAAAATAGGCACAAAGAAGGTCCTGGAGATAATAAGATATCGCGAACGAGGCACGTGTTACATAATCGATCCATGACAGAAAAACGAAATATGAACCGAGAATATCGAGGAGGATTAAAGAATAGCTTTAAGTATGAATTCATAAAAACAAGTTTAAGTTTATGTTTGAAACGAATTAAAAGACTGGGATGAGATTTTTTTTCTCTATCCAAATTATTCCCAAAAAGTTAGGTCCCGTAGTAGTTATTGTTTTTAAAGCAGATACGGTCCGTGCAGGAGTGAGATGAAAATAATCTTTTTGTCTCGTATAGGGTACGAAAGGACTTCAGTATACGTAACGAACATCGCAGAAAATATATTGGAGAGACCACCTGAGTTTAAGTGATACATAAATTATCCGACATTAGAATAATATGAATCCTGGATCTTAAGTGTTCTGCTGGAAAAAAAAAAAAAGAAGTTTCCAGAAACGTAGCGAAGTTAATTATCCGTATAGCTCTTTTCTGTATCAATAATGAATAATTAAGTCTAGATGTACAACAATTTCCCCATGCCAGGATTCCATAAGCTATAATTATAGTTTATAAATGTGGAAATAGGCACCTTCATATCCTTTGAAATGATTGTGCCCTTTTTTCTATGTTTTGCAGGTATTTAACTCAGTCAATTTCTTCAACGATGTCCAATTCACAAGTTCCGAGTCATGCTCACGGCAGAGGAAAGAGATTGAGCTCCCACCAAAATATGAGGCACGGTGGTATAGTAAGCATGCTGACAGTTCGGAGAGTTTTCGCGTAAGTATGGTCATTGAACCTTGTATCAAACCAAAGGGGAAAGAGGTATTTAGGTTGCATTGCTGTGCACTGTTTTGAGGGGCAACATCCACTAAGTTATGTTAGTACTTCATCACAGAACGGTCATACGAAAATTAAAGGCGCCGTGCTTGATTTGTGTAACTGGCTCATGAAACTACCATTTCTTAAACTCTCAGACCACAGAACAATAATTTTGTGAATTCATTTCAGATGCATTTTAACGCAAAGGGTATTCCTTGCGTTGTTTATGGGAGACAGATTGGATTCATCATATAAACAGCTGTCCAAGGAAGTGATATGTAGGGTTTGCATTACTGCACGCGTTGTTGGTTCAGATTGTATACATTGTATAATGAGCATGTTTCAAACTACAACGTATATGTATCACCTCGTTAGATGCCAAATTTACATTATTGTGTGGCTAATTCCTCAACACCGGTCAGAACTTTTATGAATATTGTTATCCTGTGGACTATAAGTTTAATTTTCTCGATTCCGCAAAGCATTATGAGATGTTGTCAGGAGGACCATAACATTTAGATGCTGCCTCCTATTAAGGAAATTAAACATACATATGCAAAACGATGAAATGTTGATGACGAATACTTTTATCTTTTCATCGGGGACGATCAGAACTAGTGAGCACGCGATATTTTTATCATTACCATTTGCTGTGTTCACCTCCTTCAGATGGCTGGAGTTGATTTCATGTCCAACTTTGAGCTAGAAACAAGGCCTTGCTGGGTATCCAGTACAAAAAGCTTCCGTAAGTTGACTCTTAATCATCTCTTACAATTTTCTATTTTTTTTTTCTTCTGAGTGTTATTTATTTACTCCCAGACTTTTAATCGCCGATAAAACCAACACCACATAATTTACAGCACCAAATTCCAGGCCAAGTGTGATACAAGGTCTACCCAAATATCAAACTCAGAATGAACAATCAACGTAATAAGGGTAATCATTTCTTATCCAATGACTGATTCTTTTTTTTTTAAACGGGTGAAATATACATATCATTCTTTTATTACTATGAATGCGATGTATTTCCCACAAAAGAATACAGATTAGTTACATTCAGCACTGATACCTATTTTTTTTTTTCTGGTCACATGACAACAATGCTGATAACATTGAGTCATTCCAATAAGCTGGACATAGAAAAAAAAAAGTGGGCCAACGAGCTATTTCAAATGTCACATCTCGAATAACGGCGGCGTTTAGCCAATGGACCATTTTTGCCTAGTCTTGAGCTCGTGGGCCTTATTTGTATATCGTCTGCACCCCGTGTACCTGTTATTGCCATCGCCGTGGGTCTGTTTTTCTCGGTGTCACTCGATACCTGTCTGGCCCTGGGGTTGCATGTCTCGTGACTATGTAGATAACGGACCTATTTTAATGAGCCTTATTTGCCTATTGGCTCAATCGTTAACAATTCGTAGGCCTACTTCTACTTAATGTTGTGCCCGTTAGCCTTGTTCACGTAATGTCTAGCTCGTGAGCTGAAGGACTCGTAATGGGAACAAACTCTTGGGCTGCATGACTCTTTGGCATCGAACTCGTGGTGTGCAGCTAAAAACATTGTCTCCCATACCACAAATTACTGCTTTGTATGAGATTATTGACTCTAATTTTTGAAATCGTTAACTTATATCTGGAGGTGAAAAATGCGTCTTCCTCATTTTGTGACCGTTGTGTTGAAGATTGCAAATCAAACCATTGACATGATTGCCCGTTATGGACAAGTGTGAGCTGAGTGATTCCAGTAAATTTGAGAGTTTAGTTAAAGAGCAATATGAGAATTAATAATATATTATAGCGTTGGAGCTGAGAGTTATGCAGAAGTTGTTTATGAGAGAGAGAAAAAAAAAAACATTTTCATGCAATTCCATAATTGTGTTATCACTCGTGAGTATTCGCGACTCTTAACTGTCTCAGACCTCCCCTGTTGTACAAATTTCCAATTTCAATATCTGATAAAATCTTGTTTGTAAGTCCACCCTAATTTTCTTTTTTTTTTTTTGATTTTGCGAAAAGCAATATTCGTTTGGCTGACTGGGGTGGACGATGTTGTACAGGAAAGGAGTAACTTACAATTTACTCAACGGATGGGGACGTCGAATCTAGAAAGGATTGAACAGGAGCCTGTAGATGAAACTCAAAACTTAGCATCGTTGAGATCTTACTTTCCGGAAACATGGCTTTGGAAGTTATCGAGAATAGGGTAAGTGATTTTTCTTCTATAACGTGTTTCGACGTAGATGGGTGAATTGTTTATCAATAAATCCCATACTAATATCCTCTGTGACATGATTAAGTGAATGAATGAAAAAAAAAAAAACGTTTCGCAATAATATAAAACTATATGCTTGTAGATAATACTTATATGCGTATATCTAAAGGTCCTGTTTACCTTTTGGAACATTGATTTTAGAAATTCAAGATAATAGGTATGGCACTGAATGCATATGTGTATAGGTCTGTTGGTGGTGCACAAAACATCCTATCATATAAGATTTTTCCGATCAAGCCTAAAATATGAGTAGATATTTGTATTTTTTTTTTCTCAATAAACCGAAACTGTGGACGGTTTAGTCTGGAACATTTTTGCTATAAATATAATAATAATAATAATAATAATAATAATAATAATAATAATAATAATAAGGTCTTGTTTACCCAGGGTAGCCTCTTCAGTTTTGTCACTGTTCTACCAGAGGACCCTGCTATTATTATTACCCTAGCGTTGCCAGGTACCCATTTATACACCTGGGTCGAGAGGGACATTGTGGGTAAAAACATCTTGTCCAAGGATGTAAAAGCACTTGGCGGGATTCGAACTCACGGTCCTCCGTTCGGGAGTTGGGAGTCTTACCCACTATGCCACAGCGCCCCCACTATTGTTCACATTATTGTATATTCAGCAATACTTAACATCGATTTTACCGATTGAAAATCTAAAATAGTGGTTTATATCTTTCACTCACATCCAAGAACTATTTCAAAGGACTAATGCTTGGTTTTTCTTTCATCTGCAAATGGCAAGTTATGCATATGATAATGTGCAAATATTCAGCTGTGCTTAGGATGACCACCAGGAAATAAATGATTCTGCCGGGGGGGGGGGGGGGATACTTGTGGTAAATTGTGTCGTGATAAAGAACATTGGTTACAAAATATCATATCAGGCATTCTAATTACTGTACTACTGTACATACCATTGCAAACTTAGTGGTCTTCTATGATGAAAAAGAAAGAAAGGAATGGAAGTTGGCAAATGATTGAAATCATATGCATTTAGTTTGAAACAATTACCTTGAAGATATTGTTGGATGTACAGCCACTGTTATGTAAATTGTCTCCTATTTGGTTTGTACAGGGCAAGTGGTCAGCATGTAACCAGGGAAGAAATTCCACACACCATAACGGACTGGGTGGCCAGTGCCTTCTGTCTGTCACCCACTCACGGAGTGGGCGTGGCTGACTCAACGTCCATCCGAGCCTTCCAGCCGTTCTTCCTCTCCTACACACTCCCTTATTCCGTCCTCCGGGGAGAGAAAGTTCCTGTCAAAGTATCAGTCTTCAACTTTCTGACTGGTTGCCTAACTGTGAGTTTTATACTGCACTCCTTGACAAAGCGAATCCATAAGTGTGCTACAAAAGGGGCTAGATTGCCCCCCCCCCCCCCCCCAAGTAAATAAGGCAAGTAAATAAGACATAAGACATCTATCGATTCTCCCTTGATGGGTGTCTAGACACTTTAATAGCAGATTACCATGCATTCTCTTACCATATTTCAGATCATTCCTCCAAACCTAACCATAATGAAGTCAATGCAGGCATATCAATAATACATCCCGCAGTCAAAAAGAGAGGACCTTCTTTCCTAAAACCTAGAGGACTAGGTAAACTATAATTATCATCACTATCATTGTCCACACATGTCCTTCGGCAAAGAAAACACACTTAAGGTTATGTTTGATGAAAGAAACTTCACTATAGAACGCTAGTACAAATACTATTTTTTGAGGGTGTATTTTTGAGGTGTGTGATTGTCTTGCCCATCGAAAATACTTGGTGTCACATACCTCTCGAAAAGCTATCTACGTCGGTCGCCAGAGGGGGTGTCTTCTCCACGGTAAACAAGCAAGATATCGTTACAGTCCCAGAGTTAGTCAAATTTGGGACTCCACTTGAAAGTTGGTAGGGCAAGTCTTATGGGTGGACACATTAACTGAGAACATTGTTTGTATCTGTGGTTCTTCCTCTCCCCTTACAACTGACGAGCCCCCTAGAGTTTATCACCCTCAAGTAGACTCGCTGTCCCCAGACCAGGCCACAAATGATCAGCGGTTGAATCGGTCACTGTAGAATACCGTCATTTTTCTTGAAGTATATATACACGAAGGTGATGGATGATGTCTGGCTTTTGTAAGAAACTAAGAGTCAATCTTCATTGGTAATTCCTCTGACGTTGAATGGAGAGAAAGTCAGTCTTGGTATCAGCATTGGTATGTGACAGTCATGAAGTCTTTGGAGCTCGTATGAAATACTGGATTGAGACATTGGCCATCGAAATGACTGGTTTGCCTGGTTTCTTCATGCGTCTATAGAGTTGATCTCTATTGTCTTGGGTACAGACTCAGTGTCCCAACAATATGTTTACAATCATGAACATATGTTTAATATGTGACCCTGCACCTCAAAACAAACAAAAAGTCGCCAGACATGAATTTTTAGTTAAGACCATATTCTGAAAGAGCAGACTTTAGGCTTTAAAATGATATATAACTCAAATCAAATGGACTCTCCTAACCTATCTAAATATTGGAAAGAAAGCACAAACTCAGGAAAAGTGTGAACTGAGAAAAGAGGCTCTGAAGTACAGTGTCTATTCAAGCGCTTAATCTTTACCAAACCGTGCTGGCTGTGCGATGAATGGGACAAAACACAGGAAGTAAACCACCAGAGTAACAACAATGAAGAGATTATCAGATTAAACTGAAAATAAGCATGCCTCATTAACACATTCTGTCCATAATTAATGCCAACTTGTAAAGCAGTAGCACTATCCTTTCAAAAGTTATTAGAGTTGTAAGTGAAGAGTGTGGACAAGGTTTTTCAGAAATGAAAAAGGGATTCTAAAGACACACCTGATCAAACTATTCTACCAAAAATTATCAAGATAAACTGCTAAAAAAACACACTTTCCTGCCCATTTTATGATACCAAATTTTAGCATAATGTAAAAGAAGACCCGCTCTTTCAGAAAATATGAAAAAGTCAAGTTCGGCTAGGTTGACCCATTTCACTTATTTTCAGTCCTCACGCAAAATCAGTGTGTGCGACTTTATGTTCGTTTTGAGGTGCACGGTCACATATGTTCTTCATTTTGCTATGTTCACGAGGTTGAGCTGTCGATGACTGAAACCGCTGACTTCTCTATTGAGGCTGAACCCGAGTCTCCGGTTATTGAGGTCTGTGGAAGTACCCCTCGGACTATGGAGTATGAACTGATCTTCAGTGGGCTTGGAGATATTCCCATTAGAGGTAGTACAACGAGAATCAATTTTATTTTCGAAGCTTTTCCTGTTTTCATCTTTATTCCGTTGTTGTTGTAACCCTGTATTCTGTTTGTTCATCTTGTCTTTCTGAGAAACAAGTAATCAAAAAAAAAATCGTAAAAAGGAGAATACCTTATAGCTTGGGAGACATAATTACTTCATTGGTAAATCATTTTTTTTTTTTAATGGAAAATTTACCAATATATGTGGTCAATATTTTGATCCTGCATTACAGAACTATAAAAGTCGCCAGAAAAGGATTTTTTTTCACATTCTGGAAAATTGTCAAGTGAGAAAAGAAGTTGTGAAATAGTGAGTGCGCTCAAGCGTTAACGTTTTCTGATCCGTAATTAATTGGATTTAATTTGATTAAAAAAATCACACACAATCAAACTTTACAGCAACAACAAGGGGGATTATCACACTAGGTTAAAATTGCTCATGTTCTATGAACACATCCTATCCATGAATAATGCAAACTTTTAAAGCAGTAGCATCACCATTTTTAAAGTTATTCATGTTTAGAAATTAAAAAGGGACTCTAAAGACATACCTTATCACATCATTTCAAAAATAAATGTGTTCTGGAAAAATGTCAAAAACACATTTCTCCGTTTTTTTTTATAGCGAAAACTGCATAATAATGTAGAACATGTATAACTATTTCAGAAAAGAAAAAGTCAAGATTGACTCTATAGTCTCGGTTCACCTTTTTTTAATCCTCTCACACAACCAAAGAGTTCAACATTTTGTTGGTTTTGTGATAGAATGTCATATATCTTATAAACAAACAAAAAGTCGCAACCCTTGATCTTACGTGAGGACTCAAGAAAGGTGAAATGGGTCAACCAAGTCAATTTTGAATTTTCCGTATTTTCTGAAAGAGCTAATCTTCCTCTATTCTATTCTTGAGTTTGAGATCATGAATTGTACGGGAAAGTGGGTTCCCAGCAGTTTTTCTACAACCCCCTCCCCCCTTTTTTTTTTGTTCTTTTTCTTTTTGGTAGAGAAGTGTGATCCGGTTTTTCTTAGAGACCAATTTCACTCCTTGAAAATCTTCTGCACACTCTTCACTTTCAAGTCTAATAGCATTTGAAAGGACAATGCTACTACTTTGAAAATTGGCATTAATCATAGACAGAATGTTTTGATAGTACATGCTTAATGTGAGCTTTATCCTATAATCACTTCATTGTTGTTGCTCCAGTGGTTTACATCATGTTTTTTTTTTTTTGTCCCATTCATGACACAGGAAGCACGGCTTAGTAAAGATTAAGCGCTTAAATAGACCCTGTACTTCAGAGCCTCTTTTCTCAGTTCCAACTTTTCCAGAGTGTGGGCTTTATTTCCAATGTTTTAATAGGTTAGTAGAATCCATTTAAATGGACTTATACATGGTTTTAACGCTTACAGTATGCTCTTTCAGAATTTGCCCTTAACTAAACATTCATGTCTGGCGACTTTTTTTTTGATTTGTGGTGCAGGGTCACATAAGCCAAAAAAAAAAAAAAAATCGCATATTCACAGATTATCTAATACCCAGTTCTTCCCGCACTTCCTCGAGAGCCTTCAGAAAGCGCCCCGAAACGAAATTAATTCTTTTTGCAGGTCAACGGAGAACGGGCAGCGGTACATAGCGGTACATACATTGTTTTGTTTTTTGTTTTTCAACGGCCAATTACATGAGCCATTGAACAATTAAAATACCAATCGTATGCAAGGTATAAATCAACCGTGCGCTGATGGGCTGAAAAAAAGTTCTACACAGAAAGTTACGTGAATGGGGTCAGCGAAACGAAGGCGAATATCTACTAAACCCACCATTGATCGTCATAGACGTTTCCATACGAATTCTATAGCAAGTTAGGCGCACATTACATTGAAGTAAAAAACATAAATAAATACTGCGTTACATGCAGGTTGGGTTTGTATCCTGGTATTATTGAATTGATGATTTCTCTAATCTTTGGATGTCAACGTTGTCACATTCAAACGTTGCTACGTGGAAATTCCTGCTCTAATACTTACTCAGGTATATATTGAGTAGTAATTTCATTTTCTTTTTTCTTTGGTTCTTTATACGTCTTTTGAAGCAGCTACATATTACAAAGGCTCTAGAAACGTTTCAACCAGTGATTTGGAGATGTTTTACTGGATGGCAAAGAAGGCAGTTGGTGTGATGGGAAAGTTGTAGCATGTATTTTTTTTTCCCATTTATTGTTCCAGTCGATGCTGTAGCAGACCGTATTACAGATGAGAATGTGGAAATTGCTTCAGGTAATTACACTTTTCCCGTCGTAGATGCCCTTGAAGACACCATACTTGTGGAGGTGAGTGATTTCATGAGTTCAAACCTCCGCGTACTATCATGCAGTAGACCGGAAGAATTAGTGAATGAGATACAGTTCATACATTATTAACAAAAATCCTGCAGAATCTGATGTGTTAGAAATCGTTTTCAATTCCATTCAGATTTGTTTCTCAACATGTGCAAATGAATCACGTGACGAATCAGTAATTTCGTTTTCATAACGTCTATAATTAAGCGAGTACTTACGAAAATACAAGTATTCAAGGGCATAGTGGTAGTGAGATGTCGTTTGACTGGGGCAACTTTTAATCTCCTAAAATACAACAACAACAACACTTGGTAGGTCGAATCTATATATTTTCATGGTATACATGCAAGCTTTAAGACTGCATCTTACGGATTTCTTTCTGTCATGTTTTTTTTATTGTTCATTACTTGTAACAACTTTAGAATCTTTACTCGAAATTGAGCGTTCATCTTAATTATCGCAAAGTGGGATTTTTTTTTCTTGAATTTAGTTGATGACATACAAAAAATCTTCCTTCATTCGGATAGCTTCTATAACCCTCGTTGAATACCAAAAACAAACGGACTAAGAAGACATAAACTTAGATTAAATTAGTGCAATATGATAGAATAGCAGTTTTACTAAAATGGAACAGTTAAGTTGAAAGACTAAAAGTAGTTGTTCGGCTATCTTAAGATTTATTATAAAGAAAAATGATCTGCTCTGTTAATTTCATTATTGTCTGCACACACACACACACACACACGCACACACACATACACATATATTAATGTACAATCGTTTCACATCAACCTGTGAACGAAGGAAAGTATACATTATCAGTATTGTTTATTCAGAATTCATGTTAACATCTCGTTTCTCTCTCTCTCTCTCTCTTTCTCTCTCTTGCATGTAAGCCTGAAGGTGCAGAAAGAGAAGAAACTTTCAGCGAAATGATATGTCCAGATGGTAAGAAGTTTGAAATGATCTTTCAATCCTGGAAAGAAGTCGTATCATGCAGTTATAGAAATCATCTTGAATAAATTTCTATTATGAATTACAGGGATCTTTTCTCTTTCTCTCTCTCTCTCAAGAGAGAGAGAGAATTGGCGTTTTCCATAATGATACATGTAATTACTTATCCATTTGTGTCGTTTATTCATGAATAATGTATTCATCTTTTTATTCATTCATCATCTAAGATATATTTCTTATCTATTTTGTAATACAATATTTTCAAACATTCTATCATCTCCGAAGTTCACGGGATCAAACACTATTGAAATATCAATCAGGGAAATCATGAGCTACTCATGGTGACAGGGCATTTTTGTATTCTGCACCGAAATTATGGAATAATCTCCCTTTGTTGTTGTTTTTTTCCCCGACGGCAGGAACTACGGTTACTGAGTTTAAGTTCAGGTTAAAAACTCATCTTTTCAACAATGCAATCTATTTTTTAATTATGTATTTTGTGATATTTACTATAATCCACTGGTAAAGCGCATTTGAACATGTACGTTTATGGAAAATGCGCTGTATAAATGTATTGTTATTATTTGTATTCTTATTGTTTTTATTGTTATAACTACTACTATTATTACTTTGTAATGCTCAGTAGACTGTATTTTCATAGTGGCTGCGCAATATAAATATCAGCTTTTGTCATTATTATTTTCTTTAACTCAAATGTCTCCCCAATACTCTACTGTCTTGAAAATGGAAAGAGTTAAGGCTCTCAGGTGTGTTAAGTGGTGTTTAGCTGTACCTTTTTTTTTAATCATAAGTTTATCATTAGAACTGGAATGAATAGAAAAAACATTGATTAATTATTTAAAGTGTTCAAAACACCTTCAACTTCAATTTCCATTTCAATTTCAATTTCAATTCCAATTTTTATTTGAGAATATATGCATCACAAAACCAACCAAAAAGGCGCACGCTCTGATTTTTCGACAGGACTCAAAATAGGTGGCACTCGTCAACCTTGTCAATCTTGGTTTTTCATATTTTCCATAAGAGTAATATTCTTCTTTTACATTAGTTTATCATTTGGGATCATGGCAATGAAGGGAACCTGTGTTGCAGAGGTTTCTCTCTTTTGATCTTTTAATCTTTTTGTTGGTAGAATATTGTGCCTAGGTATGCCCTAGAGGCCCTTTTTAATTTTCTTTTAAACTCTGAAAGGGTGGTGCTTCTGCTTTGAAAGATGATTTTAGTCGTGAACAGGATGTGTTGATGAAGCATATGAAAGTCCATCCTATTCATATGATTTCTTCATTGTTACTTTTATGTACTTTTGCAGCCTACTGTATCCCCATTCATTCCACTGAGGACGAGATGGGAAGATTATAAGCGTTGGAATCGACCCTATACTTTAGAGCCTCTTTCAGTACACACTTTTCCACTTTCGAAAGTTTTTTTTTAATTTAGATTGAACGATTTAGATTTTATTTAGGAGACTCCATTCAAATGAAGTGATATATAATTTCAAAGCTTAAAATCTGCTCTTTCAGAATGTGCCTTTAACACAAATTCTTATCGACTTTTTGTTGTTGTTGGTGTTGTGTTTCAGGGTCGCATTTGATTTTTTCTCTTACTTTCCGTCGTTTTTGTTGGTTCTGGTAGATGAGGGTGATGAACCATATTCCAAGATGGTGACTCTCGCTCTGCCGGAGGTAATTGTTCCAGGATCTGCACGAGGAAGAATACAAGTTATCGGTGAGATTGATATGATTTCATAATTGTGTAATCTTGTATTTCTAAACATATTCCCCACCCTTTCTTTCATATTACCAGAAAACAAGTAGTTCGTAGCAATTTAAAACTTGACATATTCACAAGAAAATCATTTTGTGTACAAAAATAGTGTTTATGTGGTGACGCATCCACATGAAAACTAGACTTACACCTCATCGATGTTTCTTTTTTCTATGCCATGAAGAATGCACATATTTGACGTCGGTACAGACAAAATATCTTCAAGGAAATTGTTTATCTAAATTCAGATTCAGGACAGCTTTTCAAGGCCAATCTATTATGTTTCATTTTCGTTTGATGTCTTTTTTTTTTACCTCCACTTAATGATGACCAATCGTCCCTTGGGTTATAAGAACTCATACATTGTATCTAAAAATATATATTTTAGGAGAGCAAAAAGATATATCTTTTATCTTACGATTATTTTTTGTGCGTCTTCTCATGACAACATCAATGTTGACATCAAATTAATCAGAAGCATTGTGTTTGATTATATCAATAATTGTAATGTTTTACATCTCAATTCAGTGTAATTCATACTCACAGTTGCATTAGGAGCTTTAATGATTGCAACTGAAATAGGAGGGCTTGTCACTCCAAATTCAATTTCATATTTGGATTTCGCGGTATTACATTTATTTTCTAAACAAACTTCCATGATTCCGTGCTTTTTTGGTAAAAATGCTGCCGATTTCATTCGATACACTGTTTGCCCCTATATGATTCCCGTGTCAATTACAATACAATACTGTTTGTCTGCCCCCCCCCCCCCCCCCCACGGAAGAAAGCAGTAACTGCATAACTGCTGACTTGAGATAATAAATGCGATTTTGTGTTTTTTGCAGATTCTTTAAAAACACAGAAACATTCAAAAATAATTTTGTGGTATGATTATGCACCATACCTAGTTGTCTAACAATACCTAGGAAAAAAATATGTTTCCATTATTTTTTAAATGTTATTTAGGAAAATGCAGTTACTGCGGTGGCTCACCCTTGTTTCTGGGTAGTTTCCCCACGGAAAAAAGCAGTAACTGCAGACGGCCAGGAGTCTGCTGTTTTCCCCATGGAAAAAAAAACAGTAACTGCACATGTCACATGCCCATAGGAGGAGAATTGTTACCACCACCAGGTTATAAAGTTCTTCTACTTTCTGGTTAGTCTAGATCTATAAGATCTAGGACCTAACGCTAGACCTAGACTAGGTCTTGTCGATTGAATGGCATTCTGTGTAAAAATACATGTAGGCCTACCCTAAATGAACTTTGAAGTGCCCGGCCTTGCCACTGACACATGACCCTGGATTAGACAATAAAATATCAAGTCTCTTCGTCTTAGATCCTAGTCAAACTATGACATTACACTTAAGCTAGACTACAGATCTATGCCCAATGTTAGTGCTAGACCTAGATCTATTACGTTAAATTAGGCCTACTGACATTTTGTCTAACACTAAACAGTTAACAATAGATCTAGCCTACTCTGTGTAACGTTAGATCTGGTACGCGGTAGACCTACAGGGCCTACATTTAACGTTAGACTAACGTTAGTGTATTAATACTAGTGCTGGGTATCATCTCCCTTCAATATATTTTCAGCTCACCTAGATTTTCTGGTTCTGGCCAAGGCCATGGCTACCATGACTTGGGTAAATTACAGAATACCGGCAACCAATCACGGAGAGCGCAAATCGCTCTGAAAAGAGCGTAATTACGCTTGCCGATAGCAACCATTAAAATATTAATCCGATCTGCGATACGGTCCGTGATTCGGCTGTCGACGATTGCATTTGTTTACGTGTGTTTTCTTTGCTCTGTGCGGTGAGAAGTGTGGTATCTTACGTTGTTCTCGGGGGTTTCGGGGGTGTCCCCCGAATAATGTAGTTCTAGATCCCGACGATGCTAGTCTAGACTATCAGTTAAAATTTACCCGAATTTACGATGTATACTCACGTTTTTAGGAGTTGAGGATAGTCCATATCCTAGAAATTGATAGCAATTTAGGTGAGACTAGAAAACAATCACTTATCTAATTGCTGGTGCTAGCTTACAGTAGAGCTTACGCACTGTGTGGGTGCGCTTGACAGCCCACCATGTTGACTCTATGCACTCAATACAAATACAACAGTAGTACACATAACAGCTTATGCGTACGTGTGGCAGTGGTAGCGCGTATTGAGTCTGCAGAACGCGCGCATATTTAGTAGTACAGTGTACAATACGTATAGCAGTTGAGTGCGCACATGTCTCTTGACAATACGCGTATACGCGCTGCCTTGCCAAACTAGTGTGTAGTGTGATTGTATCGTGATGACTTGTGTCGAAAAGAGATGAAGGGAGAAGGGCTGCCAGCAGCTGTGTGATGACGTCATCACGATTAAAATAGTTCCGTCAAAATCGGGTCGATTTTCTTTTACTTTAATTTACTCGAGTTATCTCGATTTAGAGCAGTTTTCCTCCGAAACCACTCAATTTTCATAAAAATTGTGTGGTCAACCTACTTTTTGACGGCCGTTCCGTTTCTGGCCTTTTTGGGGGCCCCAAACGTCGGGAAAGACGAATTTCAGCCCTTCGGGCTGAAATTCATCTCTAAGGGAGAGCTGCCGGAGGCGGGGCCTTCGGCCCCGCCTCCGGCGGCTCTTATACGCACCAATATGCTAATTTATATGAGGCAAAACCGGTATTCTGTAATTTCCCCCATGACTTTTCCTCTGTAATTCATGATAGATTTACAGGCATGCCTGGACCGCAGAAACTGTGTGACAGCATGGTTAGCACTGGCATGATCACTTGGACTGCACTGTACCAGACCTGCAATACTGTGCAAGTGATAACTGTGATGTGATGCAGTGTAGCTAGTTACTGTGCAGTATGCTGCAGAATTTTATACGCGCATGCAGCTAGCTGCACGCGTATTCTACACTCTGAGCGCGCTGAGTCTGCCAGGTTTGCTAGTCTCCAGAAAGAAGCTTTTTCTACAACTTGTCATATGATTCCCTGCGGGCAGAGTCAAGTTACTGGTGAAACAATCTTTTTTATATCTACTCCCCTAAATTATGGAAGAAACTGCTGTTTACATTGTTAAAAAAAAAAATTAGTAGAAAAAATATATGGTATTAGGGGAAAAATATACAGGAAGGACTATACAGAGTCTGAATGATAAGACTAAATTGTTAGTTACTGCTTTCTTCCGTGGGCTTTGTTAGTTACTGCTTTCTTCCGTGGGGAAACTTGCAAAGTTGAATCAACTGGATGCAGTTACTGCTTTTTGCAAAAGTGAAAAATTGCATTTTTGGTCACTTTCTTTTTTTTTGTGCGCAAAACTGACCTATTAACATTGGAGAGCATTGGGTAAACTATTCATTTTTGCAAAAAAGTAAACATTCATAAAAATGTCAGTTACTGCGTTTTTCCGTGGGGGGGGGGGGGGGGGGGCAGTTGTTTGGTTTTTCAGCCCTCAAAATATTGCAATACATTCGTACACATAGCTTTAATCGAAATTCTAACAGTATATAACTTTTGCAATAATTGAGCTACAGTCGTTGAACTGCACAGCTATGTTCTACTGATACTTCCGCATCCACTGAAATGACATTGCCTTTGTATTCAATGTGCAGCAAGTGAAGACATACAGGTTGTACACGTAATAAAGAATAAGAACATAGTTGTGAAGGGAGCACATATGAAAAGAGCTTGCTGTGATCCGGTTATACAGGCGATGTGATTGGACCAGTCATGAGTAACCTTGGACAACTGCTGAGGATGCCCTTCGGATGCGGGGAGCAGAATATGATCACAATGGCACCCAGCATCTTTGTGATGCATTACCTGACGGAGACGAACCAGCTGACCAATGAGATATCATCAAAGGCCTTGGAGTACATGGAAAACGGTAAGTGTCTAAACGACGAACTAGTCCCTTGGGTGGCTGTAGGTTTCAAAGCTATGAAATATGGTTATTCAGAATTTAGTGTGACAATTTTATGGCAAAAAAAAGACTGCCTTGTGAAGGCAAGCGTAAGTCAATTTTAAAAGTCCATGTGCTCACCCAATATAAACAGAGGCTTACGCCAGCATCAATCGAAAACATTTGTATGCAACATTATATAACGTAGTATGGACTCTCAGCAGAAGAGAGAAAATGAAATGGATCTGCTCAGTGTATGATGTTAAAGTTAATCCTAAAATGAACAAATCCTATGTCTTTTTTTTTTCTGCAGTGAAGCTGTCCCAAAGGTTCTGATTGGTTTTGTTTGGATGTTCTTTGTGTAATCCTTATTGTATTTTCTAAAGATGGGGACGGGACAATAAACCAGAGGAGAAAATTCCCATTGTGGAAACAAAGACACATGTTTTAGATTAATGAATAACCATAGTTCCCCTACCGATGATAACCACAAAGTTTACTGCATTTCCCCACGTTCCCTATGGTATTGCTTACATCAACAAAGGCATAATACTTTGCTTCCAAAATATACTGCAATAAAGGCTACCAGCGAGAGCTCACCTACCAGCTTCCAGACGGGTCCTACAGCGCCTTTGGGATTAGGGACGTTCACGGCAGCACCTGGCTGTCCGCGTTCGTCCTAAAGTCTTTTAGTTTGGCAAAGGAGTTTATGGAAGTTGACGAAAACAATCTTGGGAGAACCCGGGAATGGCTCCTTCAGCACTCTACGGACGCAGAAGGTTGCATCATCAAGCAGGGTCGAGTCATCCACAAAGAAATGCAGGTAGGCTTAGATTTGACCATGAACAACACTTCTTAACAGTGCCTTATCATTATGCAGCTTCAGCTAATGTAAAAAAAAAAAAAAAAAAACAAAAACAGATAGTAATAATAATCAAAATGCAACGTCACGTCATATTGAAATAGAGTGATCAGCAACTAGCCAAGAAACTTTACGTCTTGTTGTCGTTTGCAATGCTTAATTTTAAAATGAGTAGCAATATGAAGATTGGCCACTGCATTTTTGATTTAATAATAACTTATGTGCATTATGTAGATAGGTCCCTGGGCTGCCACGTGTTCGAGCTTTTGCTCATAGTGGCAGTCCTTCTTCCGCATAATTTCTCAGGTAATTATTTGGAAATTTGGTAATCAATATGAATATTGTTATTGGAGTTAATTTATTAATGTATCTATTTTCCTACTCTGAATCATGTACATTGTAATCAGTATATACTGATATTTATGTGATATTACTAAAAATAGTTTTGATTTAAGTATGAAATTGTGTTGGCAGAAAAATAAATCAAACAAACTAACAAACAAACAAACAAACAATGTTTGTAAAACCATACTCCGCAACAGAATGTGTGGCTATTCACTTCAAGGGGAGTGGGAAGTGAGTGGATTTTTATGTCATGACTGAAATAATTTTCATTTTCTTCTTCGTCCCAGCTTATGCAAAGCTTTCTCACTTGTAATCGGGTGTTTGGTTGCCCTCCCCCCCCCCCCCCCCCGCAAATCTGATCGGCTGATTGTGATCAAAATGTAGCCCAGTTATCATACTCCTGAAAAAGCTTCCCAGAATTCCCGCCGCAAGTTTCCTAGCCGACACTGACAACTGTTTTCTTTCTAACACGTGAGTCCACTTCTTCATTCTCTCCAACCCAGGGATCCGTGTCCAGCCCTGTTACCATGACAGCGTTTGTGACAATCGCCATGCTTGAATCTGGAGCATCTCCTGATGTGAGTTGTTTGCTTAAATTGGTATACAAAATGTACATCCACCTCAAATCATCAAACAAATTGGGGCCGATATCATAACCTGTGCTATTTAAACTCACAGGTGTCCGCTTTCCAATTCCCTCATGGTACAGTTGCTATTCCTCTGCATTGATCGCAGCCATATGGCCTGGTAGAGTTTGAATTAGTTTTACACACAATTTATTTTCCGATCTGTTTCAGCATTCCTGTGACGCACGGAGGGGCAATGTCGACAATGCAGATGTGCTTTTATTTTTTTTTCATGATAGTAAACCTGTATTGCACAGGTAGATCTAGCTCACAAAATGGCATACACAAGTATGTTTAACTTCATGTATTAAGGTGCGTTTACACCATGTTTCCAGCGGCCACTGCAGCTCCATTTGCATGAAACGTAGTGCGCCGTGGGTAGATAAGACATTCTCATGTTCTTCCCTCTTCGCATTCTAGTTTTCTTCGATTCAATCTTCGCTCCGGTGAACACATTGCTATCAAGCGTTGTTCTCACATCGTCTTGTCAGGCTAGACTATAATTTTATATAATGTGACCCTGCACCACAAAACATACAGAAAGTCGCCAGACATGAATTTTTAGTTAAGACCATATTCTGAAAGAGCAGACCTTAAGCTTTAAAATGATGTATAACTCAAATGAAATGGACTCTCCTAACCTATCTAAATATTGGAAAGAAAGCACAAACTCAGGAAAAGTGTGAACTGAGAAAAGAGGCTCTGAAGCACAGTGTCTATTCAAGCGCTAAATCGTTACCAAACCGTGCTGGCTGTGCGATGAATGGGACAAAAAACAGGAAGTAAGCCACCCGAGTAACAACAATGAAGGGATTATCAAAAGCGAAATCAAGCATGCCTCATCAACACATTCTGTCCATAATTAGTGCCAACTTTCAAAGCAGTAGCGCTATCTTTTCAAAAGTTTTTAGAGTTGAAAGTGAAGAGTGTGTACAAGGTTTTCAGAGATGCAAAAGGGGACTCTAAAGACACACCTAATCACACTATTCTACAAAAAAAAAAAAAAATGTTCGAGATAAACTGCTAAAAAAACACGCTTTCCCGTCCTTTTTATGACCTCAAATTTTAGCATAGTGTGAAAGAAGACTCGCTCTTTCAGAAAATATGAACAAGTCAAGATCGGCTAGGTTGACCCATTTTACTTATTTTCAGTCCTCACGCAAAATCAGTGTGTGCGACTTTTTGTTCGTTTTCTGATGCACGGTCACATAATCTATACATAAAATATTTTTTTTTTTCAGTCGCATCCCGCTACCGCTAACGGAGAGCCTCCAAGCTTTGTTACGGCCCATTACCTGCCTCCCCGTTTTGTTGCGTAAACCCCGTTTCATCGCTGCAAACTACATTCCTCATTAGCACCGGGGCTGCCGTGGCAGTTTTTTCTTCTTTTTTTTTCAGTTTAAAACTCTGACACGGCATCCACGGCAATCACATCCTGTCACGTTTGCCTATCCCGTCTCACCGCGTTGTTTCATGTCCATCCCGTTTAGTCCACGGTGGCCTGAAACGGGGCTGCCGTGGTCACCGGTAACATCGTGTAAACGCATCTTTATACCTTATATTCTAATATGTTTATGTTTTCGGAGTTTTACCCACCTCAAATAAATTGTAGCTGCACATAATGTATGTCTGGACTACCCGCATCATTATTTAGTGTACCTTACCATTTTATATTATTTTTGCTGTTGTGGTTGTTGTTGTTGTTGTTGTTTTCTTTCTAAGATATCTACTTTGTGTATAATATGATGTATGTCTAAGGGTCAGACTTGATAATACGAGCGAACCTCCTTCTCTAGTACAATAGTTATCGTAGCACATTATCCTTCTTCTACCATTTTTCATTTATTATATCTCACATCACCGTATTGTAGGGTCATGAAGTAGTCCTTGGGTTGTATTGTATGGAATACTGGCTGAACACCACATCTTCTGATGATATGAACACCTATGCGCTGGCTTTGACTAGCTATGCTTTTGCCTTGGGCAAATACTTCACCAGCCAGTCTCGAGCTCTAAGCCTCCTTAACGACAGAGCACAAGTAAAAAGTAAGCCCATTTCTGGTCGCAAATTTATCACTCCAAGAACGCCCTGTGTGTAGTTCCAATCATGCTACCACTTTTTTTTTTTCCATTTCACCCAAGAATGTATAAGCTCTCAATATTGCCCAAAGCAGTAAGATTGGAGAAAATATGTTTACATGGCTAACTGATATTAAGAACATGCATCATCTCGAGCGTCCAATAAGCTGTAAATAATCAACATAATTTGCTATTATTGGTACAATGTAGCTAGCTGATAAAGCATTATGTACAGAACATGATCTTAGGTTTAAAGCTGTATCTTCTTATTATGGCTTTTATCATATTATTTCTACTTTTTGATGTGGTAGAATATATGCATATGATTTGATTTGATTTGATTTATTTCTGCTTAATTCCGTTACATCAGATATGATTATGTACATGTCATTTATGACAAACAGTATATCGATACATAGTTTTTAGTACAATTATACAAGACAAATACAAACAGCTTATGGAACTTAAACAGAACGGTCTCCAAAATAAGCCGAGGCTTGAAGGTATGGAGACTATATATGCTTACCTACTCTGGATAGGATAGGGAATAGAGAAAGAGAGAAATAGGGAAGGGTAGGGGGAAGAGGGAAAGTTACAGAGTGTATGTGTACCACTCCAACTACTTTACAATAATAGTAATTATGATAAATACAATATAATAATGATATTAAAGTTTACACGTTCAGTTGCCTTTTCCGGAGTAATGACCGAATATGCACTATGAAATTAATAATGTGTGAATACAGAGTATCCTATACATATTGTTATCTGATATGAAATGAAATATATCGTGCTTATTTTATGTACGCAGTAATGGTAAGGCACATCGTACACATACATATACATGCTCATATAATATACATGATGTACCTATCCTATACATACATTATATTCATATTCATAATATGGACAGATAAATAAATCGATATATGTATGCACACATACATGCATCATGTACCACGTACATTTTCATATACATTTGATTATAATACAATAAAGGAATCAGAATGTTATCCTGGGGAATACTGCTTAAGGAGGTGAAGTTTTACAGCCTTCTTAAATGAATACATAGTGGTCATGTTTTTAATTTCGATGGGAAGGGAATTCCAAGTGTCAGGGCCGGAGCGTCTGATAGAATGATGCGCGAGTGCGGTTTTGGGGTTAAATAAATGTAAATTTGTGGATTGTCTAGTTGGATAAGAGTGAATCTCTGAATTTGACCGAAATATTCTGTTGAATATTGGAGGCAAGAGGTTTGGCTTGAGACAAAACATAAATACAGCTTTTTGGAGAAAATTTATGTCATTTATCTTAAGGGATTTAAGCTGGAAAAAACAATGGGTCGGTGTGATCTCGAGAGCGTGCTCGACTGCACACTCGAATTGCTTTTTTCTGTAGAAGAAGTATACGGTCTGTGTTACATTTGTGGGTTGCCCAGATAATGTTGCAATACGATATATATGGTAAGATTAAGGCATTATAGGGTAAACAATACACGAGTTGATAAAAAATACTGAAGCTTAGTTAGCAGGCCAACGTTTCGGGATATAGGCAAAATGATGTGTTTTACATGATCATCCCATTTTAGGTTTTCATTTATATGCACACCGAGAAATGTATTAGATATTTTCCTTTCAAGAGATATACCATCAATATACAATTCATATTCTGGGAGATCAGCTTTATTACATTTAAAATGAATGAAATTAGTTTTGCTTAAATTAAGTGCCAGTATATTACTTTTAAACCATGTAGATAATTTCGGTAATTCATTGTTCAAAGTAGCAACTACCTGGTTTAGGTCAGTATGTGAGTAAAACACATTTGTATCATCAGCAAATAATATATACTGCAATATAGATGATGCGTTTGAAATATCATTAATGTAGATTAAAAACAATAACGGCCCTAAGATTGAACCCTGGGGAACTCCACATGTTACAGGTAATGTATTGGAGGATACTGAATCAAAGGAAACAAATTGTTTTCTACATGACAAATAGTTTTCAAACCATGTAAGTGCAATACCCCGAACCCCGTAATGTCGTAGCTTATATAATAATATTTTGTGGTCAAGAGTATCGAATGCCTTGCCCAGATCCATAAATATACCAATTACATGTTTGCGATCTGCCAAGGCACTCGATACTCTATCAAATAACTGCATTAGCGCGTGATCAGTAGAATGATTGGTTCGGAAACCGAATTGATCAGGATTGAAGAAATCATTCTGACACAAAAATCCATACAACCTATTATATACAATTCTCTCGAGTATTTTGGAGAAACTAGAGAGAATGGAAATGGGACGGTAATTAGTTACACACGTGGGATCATCTTTTTTTAAAAATCGGTATTACTTTAGCATTATTATCCATTTCAGTCATTTTTTTTTTAACCATAATACTATGGCATTATTCGTTTCACCTGCAATTTCAAAATGACTTCGTATTATTTGCCGTAGCTCTTTCTGATCGAGAATGTGACACTTTAGTGTTTCTGTCCAAAATTTGTAAATAATTATGTGTAAGTGCATTTGCTCTTGAGCAAAGTTATACAAAATTGTTTGGTTCCCTCTTTTCTGTTCTTCTTGAAATAAAGGTAAACAGAGATATTGAAATTAACCTTATAAGGAGATGATTCATGGATAATACGCAGATTCAACATTTGGTAACCATTTTTTTTTCTGTCTTAAAAAAAAAAATCAAACCTTTGCCTCCAAGATGGGTTTCGTTATTGGAGCAGTGGTGATGTTGTCGAGAAAGAAGAGAGCTTGTGCGTCCACCATTGCCATGCCGACTCCTCCAGTGTAGAGATAACAGCTTACGTTCTGCTAGCACATCTTTATCAGAATCAGCCCTTCGATGAGATTTTTGACGATGTTTTGCCGATAGTCCGCTGGCTGAATTCTCAGCGAAACGGCCTCGGTGGTTTCTCTTCGACTCAGGTTAGAATTTCACCAGATGTTGTCACCGTTTAGGCTACTAATCAATTCTCCTTTCCTAGAACAAAGCGTTGAAAGAGGAAGAGTACATCACATTATCATTATGAAAACTGAACAATAAAAAAGTTGATAAAATGTTACGTATGAGAGTAGAAATAAAGAATGAATCTGAATGGAAATCTAAAGTTCTTGGGACAATAAAGAGAAGTATAAACTGCTTGTGTAGATTAAGAGTTATTAAACAGGCAAAACGATGAGAACGTCGAAGGTCGGTAAGTATCACTCAAGATTGAGGTTAATCTGTTTTAATTTGAAACTCTTTAGAAAGTTTATGTCCCAAGAGCATGCTTTGCTGACAGTTTGTTATGGTATTTAATGATCTCATAGGCATCAGAAAGCATATTCGTATTTTTTTTCTTTTTTTCTTGGATCAACTGAAAGGGATATTGCACTCCTTAACCTAGAGATTACCAAACGATGAAAAACAAGTTGAAATGATATAAAATTATAATTATTTATAATTATGGATGTCTACATTTTTCTTTTTTAGGACACTGTTCTTGGATTGCAAGCTGTGGCTCAGTTTGCAGAGAGAGTGTATGGCCCAGATTTGCCATTAGATCTGCGAATTGACGTTCAAGCTTTGACGTCGGGCTCGAATGATGTCACAGAGGAGTTTTCCTTCAACATCGATGACAACAACCACCTTGTGCTGCAGCGTGAAGACCTGCGGGAGGTTCCGGCAGATCTATGGGTCACAGCGAGGGGTAGTGGGTGCGCTCTGTTCCAGGTGGGTATGAGTACTTAAACCCTTTCTGTTTAACAGAATTTTGTACAGTCTGTGTGTTTCAGTGCCGATCGGCGTTGAAGGGAAATATTTCGTGCAACCAAGATTACGCACTGAGTCAAAATTAGTGCATCTTGTAGATAATATAATGATGTTGGATTTAACAGCTTCTTCATACATATGACTATGCTGCCCTACTTCGGCAAACGGAAGAAAGTGACATCGAGTACAAAAGCTACATATGAAGAAAACATGTTTTTTGGTAGGCCCTTCAACATGGAAATTTGTGATAAGAAATAATGTCGGCATTCGTGCAAGTCATACGGTTATGCATCTATGACAATTCGAAGAACTTTGATATTTTCATTAAAAAACTCATTATTATGTAACTTGCTTCCTTTTGCCAAAGTATTATAGATTTGTAGCAAATATGAAAAAAAATCTGGCAAAAGGTGGCATGTGACAATCAAATCATGAGTATGTTACCTGCTTCCTTTTGTCGAAGTATTATAGATTTGTAGCAAAATAAGAAAAAAATTGCAAAAGGAAGCAAGTGACAATCATATCATAAAGATGTCACTTGCTTCCTTTTGCCAAAGTTTTTTAGATTGTGGGCAAATATAAATAATTTGGCAAAAAGGAAGCAAGTGAAAATCATATCATGAGATTGTAAGTTGCTTCATTTTGCCAAGGTATTTCAGATTTTTAGCAAACATACACAAATCTGAACTAGAAATCCATATCTGGCGATTTTTTGTTGGATTTGTGATGCAGGGTCACATTTTAAGATTGCCCTAAGGTAAAAGAAAAGTGAAGATTTTTTTTTTTTTGCAGTAAATCTCTTTACATTTTTCATATTAATTTGTTTTATATGTCTCAGTTTTTCGTTATCGTTCAGGTTCAAAACAGCACAATCTTTTGTCAAATATTCCACAGTGATTGTATACAGCAACCTCTTAAGTAGGCTACATGGATGTTATGCCAAGTTTCACTCTTCAATGTTCAGCTCTCTGACACACAAGGTTAAAATTATTGTTCATTTATGGGGGAGGTGATCCGTGCAGGTGGAGAAGTATTCAGCTAATGTAGGGAAGATGAACAACAGTTTGTACCAGCGAACGCAGAGACTGTGTCACCAATGTGAAGTAATATTATCAGTTCATCAATAGAACAATAATTGAGCTGGAAAATGTGTGCCAACAATCCAAAACTGAAAACAAACACAAACGCTGATAAACAGCTATTTAACTTGCCTAAATCGACAGTGCAAAAGCTAACATGTTGTAGCTATAAACGCGGGAAGTGATATACACATTGCGCTAATGCCATTGCTTTAAGCAAAATTCAGGTTCAATAGTCGAAGGATCTTCTCTTGTCACTTTGCATCTGACCTACTAAGGTGGATGTGTAGTCCAGACAAATGCGTACGAACTTGAACAAAAAAAATATATAGAAAGTGAGTAAGACATTTTCTTTTTCTCTTTTATGTTGTTTTTGCTTTGAACAGGCTGAGTTACGTTATAATGTTCCCGTGGTTCCTCCACAACGCCCGCTGTTTAGCATTAATGTTACAATCCGTGAATGGAACGGAAGATCCCCAAGTGACCCTACAACATGTGGAGACAAAACTCTGCGCATCTGTGTCAGGTTAGTTTGCCTTCTGTTTCTTTATTCTTTAATCCGTTCAATCACAGTGCACCAACGAAAACAAAGATGACCGTGTGTATTATCTAAAAAAAAAAAAAAACAACAACACCAAGCAAACAATCGGGGTGGGTTACACATACAAAAATGGATAAATTCTGGTAATTTCTAGTGACTTCTAAATATTAGAGGCTGTTTTTACTGTTAAGTTGTAAGATAAAAGAAAAGGAAACAGAAAGACAAACATAGAAACAGAGAGAAAGAATCAATTTAATTTCGAGTTGTTGTATGGGAAGCTGTTTGACTGTTCAAACTAAGGAAAGTGGCGTGAACGTTTCAACGCTGGCCATGACAATTGAATATCGTATATGTAACTACAATGTATGTGGAAGGTTTCCTTCTTGTTGTTGTCTATTTTTTTCTGCGAAATTGGATGAATGGGGAATGAATTTTGGTAATCAGCAATCCGCCAAGTGTTATACCACCGAGTAGTTAGGAGCTTATCAGCTTCTTTAAGAGGTAAGTTTAATCAGCGCCTTTAGGTGCTTACGAATACTTAAATCTGGCAGAGGCAATTATTAACAGGCTACTCAGTAACTCATACAGTCAGACTTTCGGGTGTCGTCACAGCTAAGGATAGTCATTTTCCCAATACAATACAAGAGGCTATTAAGACATTGTTATGCAAAAGAAATCATGATGTCGGCATGGTACATATGAATGTGACAATAAACCCTGTTTCAGTAAACGTTGGCACTGCAAAAGTGGAAAAGAAAAATCGAATGTCGTATATGTCGAAGGTTTGTGGTTTATTAGTGAGCATGACAGAGCAAAAAAGAAAAAGGTATAATTTTAACTGTCTATCTATTTTAAAGTCATTCTTTCTCGCTCTTTCTTTTTTATCTCTCTCACACCCTCTCTCTCTCTCTCTTTCTCTCCCATCTGACAGGTACACAGGGAATGAGGTGGAGACTGGTGATGGCTGTAATGGAGGTTAAAATGGTGTCTGGATTCACCCCCCATGAGGACTCTTTAGAAGCTTTCCTCACAAGACGCGGCGCCACCATTGGTTTGAAGCGCATTGACAAGTATGCCACTGGAAAACCTCTGGCCCTCTATTTTGATTCTGTAAGTGAAAATCAGTGCAATTCGATGTATTATTGTTTGTTTGAAGTTTCGTTGTTTTTTTTTTCATGTTAAATTTATATTGTATTTCATGATATGGTTTACATATCATTTTAACAGTTGATGGGGTTAGTGTCATTGGATTGCCCCTTTTTCCTTTTTGTAGTTTTACCATTACCTTTGATTTTTGGCAGAATCACATTATTTTGGCTTCTCTTAAAATAACAGTTTGGGAAATTGATGGTGGGTAACTTATGTTTCATTTGGGGGGGGGGGAAGTAAATGTTAGTCGGTAAAATATTTGACTGTTATGACATAAACGTTAATAAAATTTAACTGAGTACTAAAAAAAAAATAAATAAATAAAATATGATACTGATTATGAGAATATGTTTGTTCCAGATTCTTGCCGTTTTGCCATTTGAGTATATGCGACCACGCACAAAACTAACAAAAAGTCGCACACATTGATTTTGTGCGAGGACTGAAAATACGTGAAATGGGTCAGCCAAAGCAATCTTCAGTTTTCCATATTTTCTGAAAGAGCAAGTCTTATTCTGCATTATGCTAAAGTGTGGTATCATAAAACGAACAGGAAACTGAGTTTTTAGAAGGTTTTATTATCATAAATTACATTATCGTTAACGACGCATTATCTTTCAAACTGCGCTCTCAGTATATTGCTGTATTTTTTTTTCTTATTACTCGGCATAGATGATGCTTAAGTTATGAAATGCTTCTTCGGTCAGAACGCAAATGTATTTAAAAGCTTCTACGGGAAGTTAGATAATTACTTTACATGTTAATTTGTACTATTGCCCTCATAGTTTGATAGCAGAAAACGCTGCGTGCCCATCAACGTGAAACAGGATATAGTCGTGAAAGATGCCAAATCATCGGTCATTAAAGTCTATGACTACTACAAGCCAGGTAAGTTCTTCTCTCAATCTTCTTCTTTCAATTCAAGAGTATGAGGAAATTTCACACTGTGTTCACAATATGTTTACACTATCGTTTTCACAATGTGGAACACTGTGCTCTTTCTAGCAGGGTTACTTCGTCTAACTTTGCATGTCAATCTGGTTTAGGGTCCTAAGTCTCATTTATTATTTGTCTCTAACAACTTAGATGCATAGTACTGTTACTAAATTTCCATGAGCAGAATTTACCTGTCTTTATTTAGTTGGAAGCATGAGGTCACTAGCAATATTTATACATACAGTTAGTACAATTTTTTGTACGTTTATCTTCTTTGATTTTTCTTTATTTTGAATTTTTTGTTGTGTATTATACAATTTGCATTTCTTTTGTAGTTTTTTTTTTCCAGCAATATCACCGAAGATGTGTACATAACCTTCACACAATGGCTAATTTCTACAATTCCAACTCCACAGTTCTCAAAACACATAACCTGCGACGTAATTACAGAATATGTTCTATAAATTGTCATCTAATATGTTTACGGATATATTGAGAATTACACTCACAAAATCAGGTGTTGCAAAGCAAACTGCGAGTGTAAGATGAGAGCGGAGATTGTTTCAGTGCCATCTTTCACATAACACCTGAAATTTCAACACAATTAAATGAAATTTCTCACAGGTAAGGGTTTTGTGAGGGGTTATGGCAGAGAGCCAAATTAAAGGCATTACTTACCATTTTAGATGAAACAAAAACCAAGCTTTAGTACTTCAAACTTATACTTCCAAAATGTAAGTGGGTAATAGAAATAACCAATATAAATATCTGAATAAGTGAAATCTATGTTTGATAATGTTAAGCGTTCAAAATGTGAAAAATAAGTATAATAAAAATGTTTCTAAACTAAACGGTCTACAGTTATGGTTTTATGAGAAAAATAATGATATCTTCTCATAGTAGGATTTATTGCAAAATTGTTATATGGTAGGATGTTTTGTGATGCAACTGGCCTACAAACGCGCATGAAATGCAATATCTTGAACATTTTCTTTTGTTTTTTTTTTTTTTATAGCTGCTCCCAAAGATAAACTGTAGCTTTTATGAAGGTCCATTCTCTGCATTAATGTCAAAACATTTTCCTCATTTTCGTCTTTTCATCAACTTGTAAATATGTCGCGAATAATAACAGTGCTTATTGAAGCTTTGATTTCATTGTTACTTTTGTTTTGTCTTTCAGATTTAGTCAGCTTCAAGAACTACCATCCTTGCGAACTTGCAAACAATCAGTAAAGAATTAAATGGTATCCGTCTCCAAATGCCAAATCATGACGTCAAATGGTTACAAAAGTTCAAAAGATGTGAATTATGTTCTCTTATAAGTAGTGGAAGTTTAATTGCATTACCGTATAAAGATTCTCAACGAAAGGGAGTAGCCACTGGAATATGTACATTGAACATAATTAACAAGGGTTTGATGGTATATCAAAAATCCATAATGATCACAATGTTTAACCTACTTAAAAACTTGGTGAAATGATTGAAGAAGCTAAACAGAGGATTGACCCGATCCAGAGCAAGGTGGAGAAACCGCCAAAGAGCTGCTGGCAGAACTTCACCCACTCCGGTGACTTCGGCGGGGGAGTGAGGGCGTTGGGGCCATCGCGGGTCAGCACCTCGGCAGCCTGGGCTTTGTATTGCCAGAGCAATGAATTGCAGATGTAATATACACACTTAACTTTTTTTTTTTTTTGATATTAGTCGCCATAACTAAAATCATTACGAAATAACGTAGAATAATTTTATTGAATGAATGATAATCATGCCAAAATCGAATTACCAACAGCAACACCGGCCATTTCAATAAAAACCTTGCCCCAAGTCAATATTTCAAAGAGTGTTAATGTCATTGCTAGTTATGGTGCGTTTACAGTATAAATTCATTATTGCTCTTTTTGTTTTCTTGTGTGTGTGTGTGTGTGTGTGTTTTATGCGTGTGTTTGGTGATCTTCTACTTCTCACAGTAGGCCTAGAAAGGGAGAGGGCCCGGTAGCGTTCTTCATATCATAGTAAAGCTCTACAGCCACAACCCACAAATTGAGATCCTAATTCATTTGTGACCCCGCTACAACAAAAGGATCCTAAAGTCGCTGACGGGTGAGCCGAGAAAATCGAGTTTGAAGTCAGATCATCAAAATCCGTCAAAACGTCCGGATTTCTGTTTTTGACATACTTTTGCAGTCTAATGTGCCTTCTATCGTCTGCCGAAATTTTGAAGCTAAATGATCAAAGGAAAGGCAAGAAAATAGCATTTTTCTGGGTCATGATTTTCCGACTTTCAACGGAAGAGAAACGTGCCCGAAGATTTGGATTTAGCGCCGCAGCTCGACTCCACCCCTAGCAACAGCGGGGTAATCTCCTTGGTCAAAGAGTGGCATCCTTGTCACTGATTGGTCGTGCGTAGACTGCTGATGCGAGACTGGAACATTGCAGCGGTTGCTAGGAGTGTACCTTTTATTGTCAAACGGTGAAAGCTTTTGCTTCCCCTTGATCACGATAGTGTCGGAAGGAAAACTTTGAAGGCGGTTTTCTCGAAACGCTGATTTCCTAAACCACTCCACATGCGCTAATAAAATCAACAATATCTCCGCAACCGAGTACTTTTATGAGTCTTGTTATATATGATATTAAAGTGGAAGAGTTAGGGAATAATATCATGTCATTTTAAGAAAATTGTCCTCCCCCGACTTTCGGATCCTTTTGTTGCAGCGGGTCACATTTATTCATTCAAAAGTTTGTTGCCTTAACGTTTGAATCTCTTGACATATTTGTACCCCCAACGTGTCTTTAGTGTGGAGAGTTTATTAGACATTGGGTCTGATTTTATAGTGTAGTAGCTCAGTCTGCATAACCATTATCATGATTTATTTTTTACTTTCTATCTGCGTAATTTTCTGTCATCCCTTTTCATTCTTTTTCTCGTCTTCTTCTTCACTTTCTTTATCTTTTCGTTTCTTGTACGGTCCCGCCTTCCATTCCTTCTTCACCTTGCATTCTTCTTCTTATCCTCTCTCAATTCGTTTTACTCACTATATCTATTTCTCTCTCTCTCTCTCTCAATTCGTTTTACTCACTATATCTATTTCTCTCTCTCTTTCTCAATTCGTTTTACTCACTATATCTATTTCTCTCTCTCTCTCTCTCTCTCAATTCGTTTTACTCACTATATCTATTTCTCTCTCTCTCTCTCTCAATTCGTTTTACTCACTATATCTATTTCTCTCTCTCTTTCTCAATTCGTTTTACTCACTATATCTATTTCTCTCTCTCTCTCTCTCTCAATTCGTTTTACTCACTATATCTATTTCTCTCTCTCTCTCTCAATTCGTTTTACTCACTATATCTATTTCTCTCTCTCTCTCTCAATTCGTTTTACTCACTATATCTATTTCTCTCTCTCTCTCTCAATTCGTTTTACTCACTCTGTCTCTCTCAAACAGCTCTCTTCATTCCCTTTCTCTCTCGGTGTATCTCTCTCTCTCTCTCTCTCTCTGTCGACTTTTAATTATAGTTATATAGGGATGTGGCAGTTATTGTAAATTCGGTATAAAACCAGATATTAAAGGGATGGTAAACTTTTGGTAAAGTTGAAGCTTCATGTTACTACTTTTTTGTAAAATAATGAGAAATCTCTCATGAAGTATAACAGAGCAAGCAAAACTAAAAGGAATACCCAAACTCACTTGATGAAAATTGGTGATGAATTGGCTTATATAGATATAAAAAAAAACAAAGAGGTCCTAAGGAAACTGGTAGGACCAGCCTTTATGACGACCACTTTGTTTTACTTTGTTCTTGGGTGTCTCAGCCATTTGAGGCCAATTTTCGTCAAATATACTTTAATTTTTGTAAACCTCTAGAGCAACTTGCAAGAATTAAGGAATTATCAGATTATACTCAAACTTAGCATGCTTTGCAAGAATATTCTATTCATGATAAATCCTGACTCTATGTATTAGCATAATCCTTTTAAAATATGTCAGAGTTGAAAGTGAAGTGTGTAAAAGGTGTATAATACATTTGAAGGGATCTCAGTAGTTACATACCGAATTACAATATTCTACAGAAATTGTTCAAGAAAAAAAAAGAAGAAATCCTAAACGAATAATATTCTTTATTCGTTTTATGACTCTAACCCTAATAAAATAATATCGAGGAGACTGAAGTTTCTGAAAATAGAATAGAATAGATTTGTTTTGTTTATTATATGTATATATAGATATTGGTATACGATCACAAACCTTCAAGTTTGTGATCGAAGCGTTTTCTTTGTGTAGCATATTTTCTGGTTGTACCTTGGCAATTCTCAATCAGATGTAAATTCGTCGTGCGCATGGCAGATTGTCGTTACAGTGTGGGAGTGCGCATGGCAGATTGTCGTTAGGGTGTGGGAGTGCGCATGGCAGATTGTCGTTAGGGTGTGGGAGTGCGCTTATAGGGTTAACAACATTCTGCCATGCGCACGGAAGTGCTCTAACAACAATCTGCCATGCGCACGACGAGTTATCCATTGGCCTGCAAAGTTTGATAACAGGATAACCATATAATTCGATTTTGTTTGATTGAGAAATTAAAGTAATTCATCCTATTTCAATTAACACCAGATAAATATTTTGTTACGAATAATAACAATTAGGCTGAAAAGCAAATGAAGAGTTTGTTTGCAAAAATTGATAAGTCAATTTTTGAAGATTTTTAAGTACGGCCTCTGCCATAAAGTACAAAATAATACCTTTTAAATGATATATTGGTCACTACATATAAAGGTACATTTTTGAAGTTATGGTCAAAAGAAGCAAAATGTTTCTTATTATTCTCTTTATTTTTCTTGACCTTTAATCGCAAATATCTCCATTTGGCAAACATGGACTTATCGGTTTTTGCAAACAAACTCTTTAAAAATTAATGCAATTACTGTGACACTCCCTGCAAAAAAAAAAAAGAAAGAAAAGAAGCTTTATGGTTTATATCAGAGTATTTGTGTCAAATATTGATATCAGTTTGAAAAAAAAAACAACAACAACGATACAAAATATGATTTGTGCAGCATTTTAACTTTCAATCAACCTGTAAATTATATGATTGATAATCTTGAAAAAAAAAGGCGAGATATTGAAATGAGTGGGATTACAGGCATTGAAAAGGGCGTAAAATTGAACTTTAAACAAAAAACGTGATGTTTACTTGATTTTAACGACAGTTTTATCTACACAAAGACAAAATATTTTATCTGTTTTAATGTCTAAACAAGGATAAATGTTCCCCGCTGAATTTCATAGAAAGCCCTTTGAAGAGGATAAAGAAATCATTCCATCGTGCATTCCAGCTTAGCATGGGACATCACGTGACTTAAGTTACGACAAGCATTTTCGTCAAAAGGCATATTCGTATCCAGCCCAAGTGTATTTGATGTACCTCTGTGCTTACCTGATTGGATACAACTTACACACTATAACAATTATGACATGTGTATTGTACTATTTTTGAAACCTTTTGTTTGTAAATATTATTCCCATTTCTCGAATTCATTATTCCGCTTTTCTTGTTCCCTCATTATTAAGTTAGAAAGGCGTGTGTCTATAAACAGAGAGTTGACGATGTATACATATATTTCTTTTTGTCTGCGAAATCTTATGAATAAGTTCTTTGTACGTTCATCTCACCTGGAACATTACATACGCATGTGTACTGTGAAAAGAACAGAACACAAATTGAAATACTTTTTAAAATATTATTGGATGCACAAACTGGGCCGAATGCATAAAACAAGCGATTGCTTGTAAGCAATTGCTTCAAGCAAAAGCACAAGCTCGTCAAGCAAAAGGTCTAGCTCAAGCAATATTGCTTAAATCCATATGCATAACCTTTTGCTTGTGCTTATACTTTTTGCTTGTTCCGTAAGCACTTGCTAGCAAGAACTAGCAAAAGGTATGTTTTATGCATACGTTTTTAAGCAAAAAAAAAAAAAAATACTTCGTATGTAAGCAATTGCTTGAGGGCAGCAAACAATTGATTGTGCTTGCTAGCAAAAGCTTCTGCTCGCAAGCAATTCCTTGTTTTTATGCATACGGATTCGAGTAAAAGGCTAGCACAAGGCAATTGCTAGTGTCTATGCATCCGGCCCACTGTCACTAGTGATTTGATCCATTACGGTGAAATTCGGCTTCACATGTGCACTGTAATAAACATCCTGGTCAGAACTGACCCGGAAAGGGTCTCTTGGGTCACACCCCTTCCGGGTAAAACATGACTTGGAATTTGGTCATGAAGACCCGGAGTGGGGTCAGCCTGACCCAATTTATGACTCCGAATGGGGCCATACATGTATCTGACCACATTCCTTGTCATTTCTGACCCGGAGATGGGTGTGACCCCATCGGACCATTTCTTGGTGAGTTCTGATCCAGATGTTTTCAGAGTGTACAAATTCATTGGCAAGTTGGTGGCATTAGATGCCCTACAATTAATTTGAATGCCGATTGCTTATTTTCGTCGCATTATGACAGACATGAAGGACGATTGGTGGAATTATAAAAAAAAAAAAAAAGTTTGTTGTTGGGCTTTTCTTCTACCATTATGTGCAAAATGAAATGACCTACCTATATTTTCCTGTGCACTTCAATGTGAAATTAGACGAGAAACCTCAAGGGGAGAATAAAAAGTGGCTGAAAGCTACGACATGAGCGTAAGTACAATGTGTGTGTGTGTGTGTGTGTGTGTGTGTTTGTGTGTATTGTAGATAATGTTTGGAAGATTTTTGTATTATACAACACCCATTTAGAATGTAGTTATCCGATTTGTAGATTGCCCATCAAGTGACATTTACTGAAAAGTTTCAGCGCACGCTCTGACTGTTAGCAGTTCAATTTTGTTTGAGCAAAAATGGATAGCGCATGGCTGACGTCACCCATTTTCATTGACTCCCGTGGTGTAAACTCATGATATTTTGAGTTTTTGTTCCTTTCCACGGTTCTTATGTCACAATAAACAAACATTTGCCATGCGCACTCAACAATTACAAGCGTGCTTAGAAGACTAGCCTACTTTTGTCACTATTTTTTTTAACAACTTCGTTTGTACACTGTGGCTGCGACTGTGCGGCTACTCATTCGTCTTTCACGTAAAAAAAAAAAAAAAAAAAAAAAAAAAAAAAAAAAAAAAAAAAAAAAAAAGTGTGGTCATTTCTATGCTAAATTCAAGAACCTGTGTGGACCAAATGTGTTGAAGTTCGAGGTGTTGCATAAAGCAGATAGTGTATGGTCTTTACTTGTGCAATGGAACAATATTTCGCATTCGGTGAAAGATAAGGCGCACTATTCAAATCGGCTTCGCCTCGTTGAATGGAGCGCCTCTACCTTTCACCTGTTAGATTTATGGAAATTGTCTTCCTATTCAATACATTAAGGTGGCACATTCAATCTAAACTACAAACAATTATTACCCGTCAATCATTATAGGTCAGTCAGCAGAACCATAGGAGAGAACGAGCTCACTAATTCTTAAGTATCATTTGTGACCGTGCACCTCAAAACGAACATAAAGTCGCACACACTGATTTTGCGTGAGGACTGAAAATAAGTGAAATGGGTCAACCTAGCCGAACTTGACTTTTTCATATTTTCTGAAAGAGCGGGTCTTCTTTTATATTATGCTAAAATTTGGTATCATAAAACGGGCAGGAAAGTGTGTTTTTTTAGCAGTTTATCTCGAACATTTCTGGTAGAATAGTGTGATTAGGTGTGTCTTTAGAATTCCTTTTTCATTTCTGAAAAACCTCGTCCACACTCTTCACTTTCAACTCTAATAACTTTTGAAAGGATAGTGCTACTGCTTTGAAAGCTGGCATTAATTATGGAAAGAATGTGTTAATGAGGCATGCTAAATTTCAGTTTAATCTGATAATCCCTTCATTGTTGTTACTCTGGTGGTTTACTTCCTGTTTTTTGTCCCATTCATCGCACAGCCAGCACGGTTTGGTAAAGATTAAGCGCTTGAATAGACACAGTACTTCAAAGCCTCTTTTCTCAGTTCACACTTTTCCTGAGTAGGTGCTTTCTTTCCAATATTTAGATAGGTTAGGAGAGTCCATTTGATTTGAGTTATACATCATTTTAAAACTTAAAGTCTGCTCTTTCAGAATATGGTCTTATCTAAAAATTTATGTCTGGCGACTTTTTGTTTGTTTTGAGGTGCAGTGTCACATTTGATAGGTCTTCCAGGTTAAGCACTGGAGGTTATGATATTTTAATGGGGCATTCCTTTTGAAGTTCAAGTTCAAGTTTATTTCATATTTCAAGTTTCTCAGTGATGGGATTACAAAATGATTGACAGTAAAAACTAGAATACAAAATATATAAAACCGTATCTTTTGATTGGAGAAGAAAGACAAAAAAAAAAACATACTTAACACAATTGTGAATGGTCATATAAACCATCTGAGGAGGTCAAAATCTAATGTCAGAAATATGATGGGGCCTACATAAAAACAATGACGCTTGTAAAACTGAAGGTTCCCGAATTCATAGGCATGAAATTATACGGAGAACGGGTATTATGTTTATCCTGACCAACTAAAATCATACCAGTGCAAAAAAAAAATAATAATAATAACATACACAACGAACCAATGAACCACATGAATATCGCTCAAACCAGATTGTACAGATCTCGCCGTGTTTGAAAAAAAAAAAGAATGCTATATGTTTAATATAACGGTGCCATTGAATAAATTAAATAACGGTACCATTATGTAACTTTTCAATGGCATGATTGACCCAGCTCATTTTGTCTTCATTATAAATAAGGCTACCTCTATCAACCTAATAAGTATGCTAAAATATTCAGGCCACAATTGTGATTATGATCACGATAACAATTATTATGTAAACTTTTATCTTTACGCGGAATCTGCTTTTGATGTGGGCTACTTGAAGATACCATATAACTTTTACTGCTCATTTCGCCCTATCAAGACAAGCCAACAAACCGGCTGATTAGCAAAACCTATTTCTAATGGGGTATGGAAGCACACCACGAAATAAGAGAATATCTAGCCATTAAAAAAAAAAATAATTCAATAAAACTCGACTAGCATCCTTGCAACCTGCCACAATTTAAGCAGAGTAGGATCATATACTTCCGAACCATTTGCCACGAGAATGGACTTGTTAGTAATGCAAGAACCAAAATTCATATTACGAATGCTTAAACCGATGATCCAATAAATTATCCATGATATATTGCTTCGAGCGATGCCAGCTTTCGTCATGGTTGATGGGCTGATGGAAGTAGTGACTTTTTGGTTTCCTGGTCATGAAGGTCAATGAGAGAGAGAGAGAGAGAGAGAGTGTGTGTGTGTGTGTGTGTTTGTATTTAGTGTATGGACAATTGAATAATCTTTTGTATTAATATTTCTGTCTGTTTTTACCTTTCTCATTGTTATCTTCTCCTTTGTGTCATTTTTAGACGATCTCCTAAAGACTAAATGTTGTTACTTTTGGTGTTGTTGTTTTTTTTTTTCCAAATGGTGAAAAATGGAGGCGAAATACGGAAACGGGGAAACAAAGAAAGAAATATTAGACAATCCTGAGCCGCCAAACTGACTCAACAACACTGATATTTTGGTGCAAGCCAATAATAATTGTGCAAAGCCTACTGTAACTTTAACTTTGTGATCAGAACGACTGTGATATGCCGCTCTGATATTGTCTCCCTTTGCTGCCTGTCTATCCAACACCAGATATTAATGTCATAAAGCTTGTAACAATGATTGTCAATTACACACCGTTATATAGGGCTTAATCCGGGATAGCATGTAGGTAGATAGCGACAAGTTAAGGAGGAAGAATCAGCCATGGAATTTCAGAGAATGTTTGGACTTATCAGGATCATCTCATAAGACTTACCTTCACATACGACTGTTTATATTTCCGCAATGATATTACCGAATGGACGAATCGAGTCCGCCAAGACGTCGTGCATGATGAATTGCCGACAGTTTGCTTGACGTCGATATTTGGGTCATGTACGATAGTAAACAGGCTCGGTATTCTGATGGTTCGTTATTCCAAATGCACAAAATCCTATCCTACAAAGGATGTCTGTTATTCCTGAAATTTGGTTCGTTAATCCGAACGTTGCTGAAGCTATCCGAAGGTTTTTATAATCCGAAAATTAAGAACCTATAGACTAACAAAGTCTTCGAAATTATGAATTTCATTTTCTTTTTCGAAGTAACGAACCTTTAAAATGATATTGTCAGTATTGACGTTTGTGAGCTTCAAACTGGCAAGTTTTAGATCCCGTGTTGGGGTGAGGATTTAGCTTTTAACCTTTTGCCAGATATTAAAAAACCACTCATGATTATGAGATGTCAAAGAGCATAGGCCTTATTCTAAGTGGGATAAAAGTTTATTTGATGAAAATCGGTTTTCAAATGGCTGAGATATCCAAAAGCCAGGTAAAACAAAGAGATCCTAATAAAAACAGATGGCCTGTTACACACTGCCTGTCGCCTTTTATTATTATCACTTTTTTGTTGTTGATATCTCTGCCATTTGAAAACCTATTTTCATCAAATAAACGTTGAATCATCTTTAAAATTACATGCTCTTTCATATTTCATTAGAGGTTTCTCATTATCTCACTTAGGAATGTTATAAACCTGAATCCTCACCTAAACCAGTACTGTACAGTCCCTTCATTGCGTGTGTGCTTCTACTTCGTTCTTGTACTGGGAAAGGTGCACAATTAGTGGGATATCAATAATCTGTTGGTTGCTCATGATTCACAGCCGCAACGAAGTTGATTGAGAAACCTTCGTCCTGACTCGTGAGCAGAACGGGATGAATGGCATTTGTACATCGTTTAGTACTTTCAATTCGACAAAATATGCCCTGAAATTTTAATACCTTGCTATTGCGCATTACTTAAAAACGGCAGGTAGTTTGATCTCGCTGCCAGTTAATCAGACTCTCAATATCAGCGTAGGACAAATCTCAAGGTTTACTTGTCAGTGTATTTCTCCTGTAGACTTATAAAAAATAACTCAGAACTCAGATAATTATTCAACAAGGATAAAAGATATCCTGTTAAATTTGTCATTAGATTGCTTCATACTCTAAAGAAGTAAAATAAATTGGTAGATAAAGTGCATTGACTTCTCTTTGGTTAGCCTTCTGGGAGCTTGAAAATATAGCTCACAGTGACGGATGGTGATGTGATTGAAAATATAGCTCACAGTGACGGATGGTGATGGGGGTATGGAATTTGAACCCCCTCCCCTCCTTTTTGTGGAGGGAGTGGGTGGCTTAGCCCCTCTTTATAGGTTCTTCTGTCGCTTTCCGATTATACAAACCCGAGTGTTTGTGGTATTCATACACATAATTATCTTGATGATTATTTGTGAGTGATATGCATGACACAATGTGGATGCAGGGCGCTGTATAATGTTTCTGCAGGTAAATGGCGCTACATAAATGCTGTTTCATCATCATCACCACCATTATATATATGTATATATATATATAATATATATATATATATATATATATATATATATATATATATATATATATATATATATATATGTGTGTGTGTGTGTGTGTGTGTGTGAGTGTGTGTGTTTGACCAGGGAGTCTCACCTCCCTGGTTTGACCGTGCATCACAAAACGAACAAAAAGTCGCACCCCTTGATTTCACGTGAGGACTCGAAAAAGGTGACACGGTCAACCAAGTCAATATTCAGTTTTTCATATTTTCTTAAAGAGCTACCCTTCCTCTACATTATTCTTAAGTTTGGGATCATAAAATGAATGGGAAAGTGCAGTTTCAGTAGCTTTTCTACAACCCTTTTTTGTAGAGTAGTAAGATCGGGTATGTCTTAGAGGCCCCTTTTCATTTCTTGATAACCCTTTGCACACTTCATTTTCAAGTTTGATAACTTTTGAAGGGATAACGCTACTGCTTTGAAAGTTGGCATTGATCATGGACAGAATATGTTTATAGAGCATCTTTAATTTCAATTTAATCTGATAATTCCTTCATTGTTGATGCTCCAGTCAAAGTGGCTTACATCCTGTTTTTGTCCCATTCATCGCACAGCGAGCACGGTTTGGTAAAGATTAAACGCTTGAATAGACAGATAGACTCTGTACTTCAAAGCCTCTTTTCTCGATTCACATTTCTCCAGAATGTGTGCTTTCTTTCCAATATTTAGATAGGTTAGGAGAGTCAATTTGAATTGAGTTATACATCATTTTAAAGCTTTGAGTCTGCTCTTTCGGAATCTATCCTTAACTAAAAATCCATGTCTGGCGACTTTTTTGTTTGTTTTGTGGTCCAGGGTCGCATATATATTTATATGAAGAGTCTGTTCGCAAAAACCGATAAGTCCATTTTTGAAGATTTTGAAGTACGGTCTCTGTCATAAAGTACCAAATTATACCTTTTAAATGATAATGGTCACTACATACATTTGTATAAAGGTACATTTTTGAAGTCTATGGTCAAAAGAAGCAAAAAATTTCTTATTATTCTCTGTATTTTTCTTGACCGTTAATTGCAAATATCTCCATTTGGCAAATTTGGACTTATCGGTTTTTGCAAACAAACTCTTCATATATATATATATATATATATATATATATATATATATATATATATAAAGGGAGAGAGAGAGAGAGAGAGAGGGATAACGTAACACGCCGGTAGTGCAAGTTTATTCGACTCAATTTTCGTTGTCCTACATCTTCTTCAGGAGTCTTTACAATGACGGTAACAAAACAATTCTTTGAAGAAGGTGCCGAAAATCTGAGTTGAATAAACCTATGCTCTATTTGCCAAAAATGCATTACCAGTTTGTTTCTTCATCTATTCGTGAACCAAATACGTGAAATCTCATTACTATAATCATATATTATATAGATTATATTTATATATATGCGATCATTTTGTGCACATATAATATATATATATATATATATATATATATATATATATATATATATATACATATATCAAGTGTAAAAACAGTCGTATAAACACCGCAGGAGCCAAAAACTTGGACTGACGTTCCGGTCAAAGACCTTTATCAATATCTATTTACTACACACCGAAGTAGAACTTAATATATATATATATACGATCCTTTTGTGTAATATATTCACATCATATAATAACACAATACATATCTAATTAAACAAAAGTCATCTTCAAACTACCAACATCTGACATACACAACTACGCACTAATAATATACAAAACAAAAGTCTATCTCTCTTCCTCTCTCTCCTCTCTTCTCTCCACAATGAGGTATTGATGATTTTTTGCATCGTTCAGATTTTGTTACTAAAAATGGATTTGCATCCATGTCGATTAATTTTTAACCGGCAGCCGTCCGCAAAACGTTTGCTGCATTTCAGTGAGCTGAATTAAGAAAACAAACAAACAAACAAACAAACAAACAAACCCGAAATACGACGTCTTGATACATACTGTAGGTTGAACTTCAATATAAACACAAGATATCTTATGGAGAATGTGTTTTCAATTCTACTCAGAATCAACTTTATTGCGGTGCATCAATCAATTTATCCCTAATAGGTTGCTTGACATGAAATTTTGAGATGACCGTTACAGCGCGGATAAAAGCATCAAATTCAGGATCGGTGGCTCCAATTCATGAAAGCTTGTTACGTATAAGTAGGGCTATAGACCCTCCTTATGTACAGGTACAGGTATTCTCAGCCCAGAGTGAGTTACGTATGGGGCTGCGGAACGTTCTCTTTAAATAATTGTGTGTGTGGAGGGGGGGGGGGGGGTGTATAAGGGTCTGTGATCTGTCCCCCCTCCATTACCTTAGGAAACTTTTCCAGGCCCCTTTGATTTGTACGTAACTCTAAACTAGGAAGAGTAGGTCACACTGCAATGGTACCTCAACAACATTTTCTATTTATAAATCTCTAATCAATTCAACAACCTCCATGTGTCAAATGATTTGTTGCTCATGGAATTCAATAGGTAGTGCATCTAGTGTGTTTATGTTTTCAAGTTCCATAAAGAATAAGAAAACAAAAATCAACATATCTGAACCTCTTTTCTGATAAAACTTGTACTATATGCTGCCTCAGATACGTAAGTTACTTTCGCGGCATGAAGCTTTCGCGAATGAGAGGAGACTGCTTTTTACTTTTTTTTCGCCGCGGCAAGTAACTTCTAGGAATTGCCACTAGCATTCAACGCATTGAGTATGTCGCGCGCATTTTGCTTTCACGAATGTTGGTTCCTCGCGAAATTAACCGAAGTTTTATGCCTGCTGAAATCCCTGGAAAATTAAAATTCAGCATTTATACCTTAAAAGTAATCAAACAAAGTCCATTGCAGAGGACTCCTACTCTAATACCACTGGGTTTGAACCGCGGGCCTATTTCTCCAAATTTGATGTTTTTATCCGCCGTGTAACGGTAATTTTACTAATGGACCTGACTATATTATAATCAAGCACAAATAAAACAACAGACAATGCTTTACCAGGTAGTAGATAAATATATAACTTCACCAAACTATCTCGACCATCTCATTCTGAATGAATGAATGAATGAATGAATGAATGAATGAATGAATGAATGAATGCATGAATGAATATTGATTGGATGGACCAGCTCACACCATTGACATCAAATACCAGAGGCCATGCTAGCCGATTCGGGATCCCACACTCCAGCTCACAAGTTCTCTCTTCATCCTTCTTTCCCTGCTCCTACAGAGATGGAACAGGCTAAAGAAAGATCCTGCAATCTTCCCATCACTCGATGTCTCTAACAAGGCATTGAGGGAAGCCCTCATCTAGCATCTAGTCATGCCGATGATTTTTGGCAGCCGTTCACACGTACCTAATTACTCCACAACATATTGTTTATTGAATGTAAATAATAAATGATTAGTCCTTACAATGCCTTAAGTGCCCGGTCTGTTAGTGCCATGACGGCATGAACACCACGACTCTGCAGTGCGCTGATGTTCAGCTATGAAGGATGCTCTTCTACAGAAGAAGAAGAAGAAGAAGAAGAAGAAGAAGAAGAAGAAGAAGAAGAAGAAGATGATGATGATGAAGAAGATGATGATGAAGAAGATGATGAAGAAGAAGATGATGATGATGAAGACCTTTTTTTGTACTTTTCAAAATGGTACTTTATTTACATCACTCTTGAACACTATTCACATAGTGAATGTGGTGTTTACATACAAGGTGTTTAAAAAGGGGGAAAATATCCGCCCTCGATATCTTCTTCTCTTTTTTTCTTTTTTTTTTTGCATCAAATACATCACGGGTGGTTTACAATTTTCACAAAATAAAATCGAAGTGTTAAATGCTTATCAGGGAATTCAGTAAATAGCAAATATAAATGAACTGGCTCTGCATAATTGGTAAGTCGAACAATACGCGTTTTCACATCAGCCCGATGTCTCCAAATAGCGCGCTATTTTCTGGCTGTTCTGTGGAATTGGGTGATTCAAAAACTTTTTTCTTTGGTTTTTAAGGCTACATAGCCCATACAGGTCTGTGGATGATGTTTTATGGGACTGATTAGTTAAAGAGGAAACCTTAACTGTTATTGTCAACTACATGTAGCCATGTATTATGCATCTTTAATAGTTATTGAAAAACCCCTCATTTTTAATAAATTATACATCTTTTTTTAATGTAACACAATTTTTCATAATATGAAAAATTGTGTTAACATGACACATACAGAACATGTACTAAGAATATTATTCTTAGTACATGTTCTGTATGTGTCATGTTAGTGACACTTGATGTGGATGGGGGTACAAATTCTCATGAGACTGAAGGACTGCCCTAATTTCCCCTTATACTGTACTAGGATCGAAATAGGTACATGGATGTTGAGATGTTTTATTATTTGTTAAACTTGAAAGAATGTTATGTATAATAGTACATACATGTAAGCCCCTACTTATTTTTGGTTTTGTATGAGTATTATGCAAAATTTGTTTACATGTACTGTTTTTAGATTGTAATCCATTCCAGTGAGTCACATACAATTTATACTGCCAGCAGGTTTCGGGAATGATTCCGACTTTCCTATTTGTGAAATACTTGGTATGGCTGTTTTTTTTTTTTTGTTTTTTTTACGTTTTTTTCTTTTTGGTGCTGTTTTGTTTTGTTTTGTTTTGTTTTGTTTTGTTTTTTTGCTTTGATTGTTTTAATTTTACGTATGATTTATTTGTGAAAATCAATAAAACACCCCCCCCCAAAAAAAGGACTTTGTTTAAAAAAAAAAAATAAAAAAAAAAGAGACTTGGGAAATTTTCCCGATAGCGAAATAGCGCGCTATTTGATAATGTGAACACAAATTACCGCGCTAATTGTATCGCTCTGATCGAGACAATTTCTTGATTCCAACTCGGGAAATTTCTGAAAAAGCGGGATAGTAACGCGCTATCTTATAATGTGAAAACGACTCGAGAAATTAACGCGATGAATCCCATTATGCCTAGCGTGTGTGACCCGATCGATCGAGGCAAACTGCACACAAGTCATGAGGAATGTTTGAGAGGACACACATATTACTGATGCTGTTTGCACATACTCAGCTGTCGAATTAGCTATTTTAAAATTTTAACTATTCGGGCTACCCCCTCTTCGGGCTGATGTGAATAAGAAATGAAATAGCGCTCTAATTCGCAATCGCGGAAAATATTTCGAGCTTTGATTTTTATCGGGCTGATGTGAAAACGCCTAATGACTGCATCTGCGGTCGGCATGATTGCATTATCATAACAACTAAAGGAGGATTTTACAAAAGTGCTGGAGTCAGCTTGTTAGCAGAATGCTCATGACGGTGTTGTTGAAAACTAGTTAGCTGTTTTCAGCGGATATACATGAATGACTCTGGTATGCTTATTTGGCCAGGTTTTGGCGTACATGCTGTGGTAACAGCGGATAATATATAAACATCGCAAAATATTGTGCGGCGTTATAGGGAGGCAATAAGTTTTACACCAAAGAAAGGGAAAACTTCGTGGCTTTTCAAAAAGATACTTTGTTTACATCACACTTGCATGCTATTCAAATTGAAACATATATAAATAATACATGCATACAATTTATTTTAAGCGGGAAATATAATTATTCGTCCTCGATATTTTCTTTTTTTTTTTGGGTTGCATTTGGTACATCACGGGTGGTTTGCCGTTTCTATAGTGCAGTAAACTCGAGGTGTTTAATACAAATCAGGAGTGTCAATCAATGGTAGGTGGAAACGGGCCCTATATGGCCGCCAAATCAAACAATAAGCTGTGCTTATAGTCAGCATCAACAATTTTCATAGTTTTGCTTAAAATATGTTGAGCTGAGAGAGACACAAAAGCAAATGGAGGTCATAATATTGGCAATAATATTAATTATTATATCAACCATGTGATGTTTTCCCCGTGCATCGTGAACAGTGAGTTATGGTGAGACCATCGTTTTGTGAAGGTGCTCGTGCTGTTCTGTAGCTTATGAAATTCATATTCAAGAGTGATCCTGTTCTTTTTTCTTGTCCAAAAGGGGATCGGGTTTAGGAACCGAGAAGTACGATAGTGCCAATAGAGGGTGCTCGTTAGGCTGATGATCAGATAATTGGCTAGGCACACGGCTTCCCTGCTTCGACCTTGCGCATGTGGGACCAGTGCCCAGTAGAGGTCGAAGTCGAGCTTAATCGTAGGCAGAAGACGCGATAGCAGGTTGCGGAGAAGGTCCAAGACAGGTTGTATACAATATATATGGCCTCGCAGGTGAGAAACAGGTGAAGAATGGTCCCCCTTTCGTCGCACCATCCACACATTGGTGAAATATCAGGGTTGAAGTGGTGGAGGACTGTGACTGGTGGCAGGACATTGTGCAACAGTTTATACTGTATATCTCCATCTCGTTTAGAGGACGGGGGACGATGAATGTCAGACCAGTGAATTGTCTTTGTTGGTGACAGCACGCCGTTTTCATGCCAGGCTGTTGAGGTGAATGACGGCAACGAGTTCACTGATTTGTTCAGGATGCGATAAATGGAACGGGTGGGCATGATGAGGAAGTTTCGATTGTCTCTGGTTATGGCCGGAAGTGGGGAAACAATGCCTGCGGAGATGTGATGAGGGAGATGTGTGGGCGATCGAAGTCCGTCAGTGGTGAAGAGAGCAGGGAAGTGTTCGATGACAGATTCGTGTAGGTGGGAAAGTTCGTGATCAAGAAGGCGGAGTGCAGATCGTCGTAGAAGTGGGGGGAGCTTGACATCGCTGGCTGGGAGCCACTTGCCATGGGTCGGGTTGATGAGATCTTTGACGAGTTTGGTACCACTTGCGAAGAGTCTGGCGGGGAAAGCCGTGTGACCTACTACTGAACTTGGAATTAGTAGTGGATGGTTCAGGAGTGTGTTCATCATGGTTGAAGGAGAGGGACGACGCTTCAATGTGAGCTTCGGATATTCTCCAAGCACTTAGTAGTTCAGCATGAAAGGGTGACAGGCTATGATAATGTTTTGGTTCTAGATTAGTGAGGAAGAGTTGAGAGTCTAGTTTGAGATTCTTGTACTTTTGGAGATTGAATGAGCACATTTTGTACGCGAGGTGAGGAAAGAGGTTCAGAAACCGTTGGACAAAGCTAAGGCGAAAGGTATAAATTCGTGCTTGGAGACAAGCTAGACCAAGTCCACCTTTTTCACATTCCTGAAACAAGGTTTGTTTCTTTAAAGGTACTAGCCCACATTTGCAAACCCACGAAAATCAAAACTGCATAAAACAGGTCCAATATGACATCAAGTACAAGTTATAACAGTAACATACCTCACCTGTCGCTCTTTGTCTATACCATTCGATAAAAGAGAGAAAAATCATCATTTTAGAATCAATTTTCAAACCGGGTCAACCCGACCCAAAATCGAGTTACGAGCGCGGGCTATAGCTACGTACATTGCACATGTAACACGTACGTGGACCGGAGCTAGCGAGCGTTATGCGCATGCATACGGATTACGGTGCAATTTCATTTATTTTTTATGAAAGTAATGTACTAATTGGAACGAAATTTTGCACAGGTGTTACTGCAATCATACCCAAACTCCATGCTACCTATGAGACCAATTGCTGCAGGTTTACAAATGTGGGCTAACACCTTTAACAGATGTCTTTTGTTACACCAAATAAAGTTGACAAGCATGTCTTGTAATTCAGACAGAACACGCTGGGGTGATGATGATGATGAAGAAGAAGATGAAGAAGGAGGAGAAGAAGAAGAAGAAGAAGAAGAAGAAAAGAGAATGAATACATCCTTTGTAATACTAAAAACAGTATACCGTACTAGCGTTCTCAGAGTCAATTTTCAGAATTGTGTTGAGTAAAGTATTTGCGTTTTTAGAGTGGATGAAAAAGTGCATAGAAAAGACCACAAGTATACTATCTGATAAAACTGTGTTTGACAATGCCGTGCTTCCTACCAGTCCGCCATCAAGCTTGTTTTGATTTTTTTGTGTGCCATGGTGTAAACCCACTGTGTGCCACAGATAATCTGAGACACCAACATAGTCATGCTTTGAGAAAACATTCTGTTCAAATCTATGTTACTTCTATAAATTTCTGTTGAGCTGGACATTAAAGTGAGTGAGAAAATGCTAAGCTTTGCTTTGATGTATATTGTATGACAAATTTATGATTTTTTTTTTCTTTCAAATGACATGTAGCTAATTTACTGTAAAGGCATGATTTTTTCACACAAAACAGTGACAGAAACTTAGAATTTAAACGCAAATCCAGCACGAAAGACTGCTGGTTAGTCAATCGCAACATGAAATGCAAGCTATATGTGAGAGGAACGAAGTGCGAGAAATGCTTTCATCGTACTACGGCATTTGGCGATTTATCGATCGGTTCTGACATTTTTGTGCTTGAGCAGAATATGCGAAGTCGGCACGCCGTCGATTGAGTCGGACGTGCGACCGTGGCACATAAGGAGTTAAAAACTACCAGTGTCTAATTACATAACAACTGATATAGGTAGATTTAGCCGACGTTAAAAAAAAAAAAAAAAATGCCATGATTTCAATATACCATTCGACGCTTAATACGATATTTTATATGTATGTTTTCCTTAGGGCAAACTCAAGTTAAGAGTGGAATCAAGGCATATCATATACAGTGTAGGCCTACCTTCAAACTGAATTTCCTCTGATAGACATTTTCAAGTTACAAGCTAAGCCCCATGGCCCTATATGATAGTAGCTATTCACAAGTATTTACACGCAGCTTGTGCCTCCTGAACAAATGCCTTACGATGGTAATAGAACTTGTTTGCCATTTTCACGGGAAATCTCTTCCCTTGAGAAAAAAATAAATAAAGGTTCGCTATCACGTGACCCTATATAATTCAATAGTTAGGACCCTATTGTTGACATCGTTACAGGATTTAATCATGGTTGCTTGTATGATTATGAGACTGCGTATCCAGTATTTATTTTGTTGTGATATTTCTAAAAACATTTTCTATTATAAACGACGGAGTATTTTTTTTTCAAACTGAGAAAACAAAGCAAGAACAATGAACTAAAGTTTACTTTGAAAGACATTTTCTCGAGTTTACAATCCCTCAAGTTCCCTTCAGGACTGTAAAACTCTCAACGACAGCGAGTAAAACATTTATTATACTTAACCACTGGCAAATTACTCAATTCTCAACAGCGTACAGTAAAGCAAAAGTCGTGCTATATTTCGAACAAAAAAAAAAAGTTCACACACACACACACACACACACACACACACACACTCATCGTCGTGGTACATAACTGACTTGTGTATCTAAAAAAAAAAAAAAAAAAAAAAAAAAAAAAAAAAAAAATCCAGAAAATGTATAAGCACTTGTCAGGGGCGGATCCAGGGAGGACCACAAACGGCGCACGCCCCCCCCCTTTATTTTTTTTTGTTGAAACAAAAGAAATGACAAGAAAAAAAATAGGGGGCGGGGTGCGTGCGCCCCCCCCCCCCTTTATTTTTGTAAACACGCCCCCTCTTTACGAAATTCCTGTATCCGCCTCTGCTTGTGCTAAGTTAAATTCTTGTTATGCATGTGTGTATGTGATTATAAGTGGATGCATTTGTATATAATTATTGTTAATGCTTACTCGTAACTTGGTCGGCATTCCTATAGCGACATAAATTGCGAGACTAGAAGCTGATTATTGCAGTGTAACAAGGATCACACGCAAACTTTGCGAGCTATTTGTTCGTTTGAGAAACAGGTGAGAGCAGAGAACTGTAGGGCGCCATCAACCAGCTCTACGGCCAGACATCTCCGTTCAGATCCGCTGTCGTAATGCATGTCTGAGGAAGGATAAAAAATAAAGCGATTATCAGAATCAGAAACAGGAATCGAGGGGGAAATATTACGTCTGGAATAAGAACAACAAAACAAAAATAGCAACAGCAACAAAACCTTTAAATGCTTACCTGTTTAATGGCCAACTTAAGTAACAGATTTATCAATTTTCATTTCGTTTATTCTTTATTCACATTACAAATGCTCTATAACCAGGTGATAAGGTAATACAAAAGCAAAAACAGAAATTCACAAAAATCAAATAAAGCAAATACAATATGGTATGTGACCCTGCATTACAAAACCAACAAAAAGTCGCCAGACACAAAGCTTTATCTGAGGGCAGATTCTGAAAGAACAGACTTTCATCTTCATATTAATGCACAACTTAATGCCATGGACTCTCCTAACCTACATTGTATCTACATTATGTAAATAGTCGAAACAAAGACAAACGTATGTACAGTGCACTCGATATAGCGAACTCCTGTTACAACAGAGTAAAAACTCAGGCGACATCAGTATCAGCTCTATATTTTTGTATTGTTTAACCATTCGGTTATAACGACATTTTGATATACGGAAGAACACCTCAGGTCTCGAGGACTTCGTCATATTGGGAGTCCACTGTACGTGCTGGTCTATTCAAGCGCTGAATCTCACCGTGACCTTTTCTATTTGCAATCAATGGCACCCCCCCCCCCCCCCCCCAAAAAAAAAAAAAAAAAAAAAAAAAAAAAAAAAAAAAAAAAGATGTTAACCTTCACAGCAGAAACAATGAAGTGATTATCAGATTACACTAAATTCACCGTGATCTACACAATCATTCTATTTATAACTAATGCCAACTTTCAAAGCAGTAGCACCATCCTTTTAAAAGTTCGTACAGTTGAAAGTGATTAGCGTGTAGAGGGTTAGAATGAAAGCACAGTCCTCACAGCGCTATCATAGAAGAAATTTTTTTCTCGAAAATCTGCTAAGAACGTAATTAAAATTCATTTTATGATCTCAAACTAAAGCATACTTCAGAGGAAGACTTTCTCTTTCAGAAAACATGAAAACATACAGATTGATCAGGTTGACCCCTTTTATACCTGTTTTGAGCCCTCACACAAAATTACTGCGTGCTACTTCTTGTTGGTTTTAAATAGTTATGCTTGGTCAGATGGATGTCAAAAAAAAAATGTAGAAACACAGATGTAAACAAAAGACGCATAATATGTTTATCTTCATAAACAACATAATCTGCACGTAAAGCAAAGAAAAAAAAAATGAAAATCACACGCGCTCAAGAGTTGTTCAAGAACACGGAAACCACGGACAGTGCCCCCCCCCCCCCCCCCCCCACCGACACCCTCCAAATTTTGTTGCTCCCCATATCACCACCCAATAGACGACAATCCGAAGCATCGACGCTCATGTCCACAACAAATCATAACATTAAATACCCGGTCCGAGGTCAGATGTCCTATCAAAGGCGCACCTCTTCACTCTGCGCAAATACTGCAGAGATGATAAATAAAAAAATGATATAACCTTCAAACAAAAAATATTGAACCATCTCAAATAAAAAAGAAGTCGGAGCTCAGCTTGACCGCCTTACAGATCATTTCCACACCAGTTGTGATTTTCATCGTATATCATAGTACTGGATTCATTTTATCTGCATAATTCGCTTCCTTGATCATCAAAACATACCGTCACTGCCGCCTGCGGCCGACAAGCCGTTTCTGCTCAACTTACTCTCTGGCTAACTAACAGTTCTTACTAAAACTATGACGGTCGCAAAAGCAAGCGCGCCATCTTGCGTTCATGATGGACTCAGAGAGTCTACCAATGTTTAAAAATCCCCCCTCCCCCCCCCCAAAAAAAAAAGAAAAAAAAAAAGGGAAAAAAAGGAAAAAGAAAGAACGAAAATGAAACAATCCATGCTCCTGCAGACAAGGGAAGGGGGGTGATTCAGATCAATTATCAAAATTGATAATCTATTCTTGTGTAATTCTCAGCTTTCCGTTAGAGGTATAAATTATTTCCGTTCATAACAGGCAAACATAATTATCGCTGGCAAAAAAAGGGAAACAAAACAAAATAAAAGAAAACAAAATCACAACGTCCTTGGCGGAGGCAATTAACAAACTTTGTAACGATATGTTATTAGAAACACAAATAATAGATATATTAATGATTATAATCCATCTGCATGTTCTAATGTCAACTATCCATTTCGATACATAGCAACATTGGAAAATACTGAGGGTGACTGAGAACTGTATTATCCGAATGATATCAAATGTACACTGACATTATAGTGCAATCACAAAAAATTTTCTTGCATCCCCCAACTTCACAGATGGACGATGCAGAAATCTAAACAAAGATTGATTATGTAATTATCCCCAAGTAGTATGTTTTTTTTTCTAAATTACTAATGTTGAAAGATTGGAGATACCAGGGTACATAAAATCAAAGCGCAGTTTGTAATAAAAGGAATCACCAACATACAAACAAAGAAACGAACGAACAGGAAAAAAATAACAAGTAGAGAAATCATGAGAACATAGATTAATTGCTGTCCTTGAAAAAAAAAAAGTCAAACTCATTGATATCAAGAGATCAGTCTCATGGAGGACATGAAACCAACGTATTTATTATAGAATGCTGGTAGATTAAACATGATCTTTGAAAGTAAATCTTATAGTAGGCCTATTATTAGATTCTACCTTCTCACCGTCCCTCCCCATTCCATGCAAGACCAGGTTAGACACTTTTGCTTAGTGTTGTAATATAGACCTACAGGGCAGACATGTGCACTTACTAAGAGGCTGCTCTGTAAAGAGACTGAGACTGCTGAACAGAACACTGTTGCCGCTAGGAGGATACCCGCATCGCCAGTCACCTTTTCTGTCCCAGTCCCAAAAGGTCCATGATTTCTTGTACGACGGCCAGCAACATGTGCAGTCCAACCAGATGAGGTCATCATCACCACACTGGTCTCTCACTGCACACACTATGTCGAGGACGAAAGACTGGTTGACAGGGAGTGGCAAGGTTTTCCCTGTAGGACACATCCCAACGTACCTTCTCTCTTTGTTGCATGTGATTTCAGTGAAGTCTGCCCCAAGAGATGAACAATAAACTCATACAAACACACACACCAAAATAGAATACATGTAACAATAATGATAGCAAACAACAAGTAATTGTAGATTAAGACTTTTTTTCATGACATTTTATCAAGTTTTCAAAACACGCGTATTGCGAGTAAAGATTGGTAGCACATAACACTATTGTGAGACAATACATAGTTGCATATGTGACAGGAGAAGAAGAAAAAGAAGAAAAAGTGTGTCACGGGCACATTATAATGCAATTTAGTAAATCATCTCAAGACCCCTATCCCCATTATGCAGTCGCGAAAGATACAAAGCAATGTGTGTTGTTATCACATTGTTTATAATTGACACGATCTATTCAAATTATAAAAATACAACAAGACAAGGCTGTTATCGTTGACAGAGAAAGACATAAACATGCACGCATGTGTTTCTTTGCTTCGCTTGGCTTTGTCGTTTTTATTATAAGCAGGATGAATTCGGAGGCACATACATTAAACATTGTGTAGTTAGAAACACTAACAACAGAAACACGATTCTAGCATACATGTAAATGCATCAGTTATGGTGCATGGAGACATTACATTAATATCATTAATGCGTTTAAGAATCAATTCATTCTGATACAGGCTTTTCACATGTCCGACACTGCTTAGATTTGTTTGTGAGGTAAATTTTAGTAATCGGCTATCCTTTTGTATGTCTTCATTTTAACTTTAAATAAGTTCCACATTGATTTCAGCTTTCCACGTGTTTCAGGAATGACACAAAATGAAGACATACTAGTTTTGAATAAGGAAGGTAGCTATAAAACTTCCCTTACTGTTATAGTTGCAAACAAGTCGAGTAACTTTCTTGAAATAAGTACCTTTTTTAAATATACGTTTTACGAGTTACCGTATATTTCCGTGCTGATGTACACACCCAGTACAAATACCTGTGCACATCAGATACGAAAATAATAAATGTACGAAATATACGGTAGTTTACAAAACGTCTCGCAGTTCCTGCAGGGTTTACTGAGCAATGTCAAGTGTTCTAATTCATTGTTTCACTTTTTTTCTGTGAAATGTTATCTTCATCAATTACAAAACTACAGGAAGCACAAATTGGATATGAACTCATATATTTTGTACATATCGTTCACGTCATGTTGACTACTTGTTTCAACATTGATATGCAGGAGTCAGGGGAACTGCATGGCTTTATCATTATTTCCTTACCTACTCTAAAAAAAAAATCATAAAGAGAGATAATAGACAATAGCTATAAAGATTTCTTTACAACCCCATTTCATTGGTAAGAATATCATAATAATTACTGTGTTTTGAACATTTCTCTCCATGATTCCAGTGTTTTGTCGAGATCTTTTCAATTTCCCATTTCTCTTTTTTTTTTCGGTAGAGTTATGTAGCAAAGTAGTGATTGACTGAATAGTGTGAAGTTATATAGATGGAACTGATTTCTACTTAGCGTTTAGATATAAACGAAAGAAAAACTTGAAATCTCAGAGAAAAGAACATTCAGAGTGTTGATCATTCAACTCATACCTGCTGTGACATGAGAATTCGCAACGGCCGCAGATGTATCAGCGCACCCTGTACTAGAGGTAGCGGTCTCCTTCGTGGTTGTCTGAACCGTCGACATCCACTCCGTCGTCGACCCGGAGTGAGTACTTGACCTGGTACCGTCGGGTGTGCTTTCAGACACCATCCCCGTAGTGGCTGACTGGCCCGTCTCATGGAGACTCTCTTTCTGTGTTACAGAAGGCAGTGTTGGAGAAGAGGTGTTCCTCTCAACTGTGATCCCAGATGATCCATCGCTGGTAGATTCTGACCACTTGTCTGTCGGCGTACCTGCGTGGAAAACATTTTAATAATTTATGTTGTTCAACAATTATAACTGCCGATTTCACCCATACATTATCATAAATCATATCTTACTTATCTGTATCTGTTCTTTTGGAATACGTGTAACATATTTTTCCATACATGACCCTGCACGCCAATACTAAGAAAAAGATTTTAGATAAAGGCCGATTCTGAAAGAAAGGACTTTAAGCTTCAAATTGTGTACAACTTAATTCAAATGGACTCTCCCAACTTATCTAATTAAAGAAAGTAAATCCTCTGGAAAAGTAAGTGATAGGCCCTATACTGAGAAGAGACGCTGCAAAGTAGAGGAGCTATATAAGCACTTCATCTCTACCAGGTCGTGCTCTGCGATAAATGAGGGGGGGGGGGGGCAGGGTGTGAAACACTACAATTAAAACAATGAATGAATGAATGAATGATGATATTAAGTTGACATTTTGGCTGCAATATCAACACTTTCGTATTAAAAACTGATACCAACTTTCAGTGACAGCGTCATCTTTTAAAGCATGTTTTAGGACACAATGTGGAGGCGGTGAATTCTGATATAAATACACATCAATATATCATTATGCACCTCAAACTGCCGATTCCTCGTATTGATGACATGTTCAAAGAATAATGATAGTTAAAAGGAAAAAAAAAGAAACATAAACTATCCAAACGGGCATATACGACAAAGTATCTCCTGACCATGCGACTTATTAATTGAGATCGTAAAGAGAAATCTCTTGAACATAACTACCGAGAGAATACAATTATGACATGAATCTATTTTAAGAAAATAAAAAAAACAATAAAGAAAGAAAGAAAGACATGTCTAACATACAGGCATTCTCCTCAGTGTTAGGATAATATAAACACAGGTATACATCATTTAACCTTACCTATTATGATAATAATCACACAGGTTAAACTATTAAAATTGTGACCGTGCACCTCAAAACGAACATAAAGTCGCACACACTGATTTTGCGTGAGGACTGAAAATAAGTGAAATTGGTCAACCAAGCCGAACTTGCCTATTTCATATTTTCTGAAAGAGTGGGTCTTCTTTTACATTATGCTAAAATTTGGTATCATAAAACGGGCAGGAAAGTGTGTTTTTTAGCAGTTTATCTCAAACATTTTTGGTAGAATAGTGTGATTAGGTGTGTCTTCAGAATCCCTTTTTCATTTCTGAAAAACCTTGTCCACACTCTTCACTTTCAACTCTAATAACTTTTGAAAGGCTAGTGCTACTGCTTTGAAAGTTGGCATTAATTATGGACAGAATGTGTTAATGAGGCATGCTTAATTTCAGTTTAATCTAATAATCTCTTCATTGTTGTTACTCTGGTGGTTTACTTCCTGTTTTTTTGTCCCATTCATGGCACAGCCAGCACGGTTTGGTAAAGATTAAGGGCTTGAATAGACACTGTACTTCAGAGCCTCTTTTCTCAGTTCACACTTTTCCTGAGTTTGTGCTTTCTTTCCAATATTAAGATAGGTTAGGAGAGTCCATTTGAATTGAGTTATACATCATTTTAAAGCTTAAAATCTGTTCTTTCAGAAAATTTATGTCTGGCGACTTTTTGTTTGTTTTGAGGTGCAGGGTCACAATTAATGTTAAGCCCATTCCACTAATAAAAGGGGAGATTTGACATTAGGCGTAATGTATGCCTACTTGTCAAGAAAGGAGAATGCAAAAATGAATGCTGGTAGGTAGCCTTATTTCTCTATTTGTAATCAAATTGGAGAAGGCGACTGTTTTGTTGTTGTTGTTGTTGTTGTTGTTGTTGTTGTTGTTTTTTTGTCAAAGCTCCTTTGGCGTCCGGTACGATGTCAATTCGTAGATAAAGATAATGATTAATTCCTAGTGAGCGACATCAAACACATATTTCGAGATTGAAAGGAAGAGCTTATTCTTTGCTTAGTCTTACCTAATTCACAGATGTCTCCGGTAAACCCCTCAGTACAGTGGCAGTCGAAATTAGTCTTGGTTTCCTCGCATACGCCATTCTGGCACGGCTCTTTCCAGCAATCTGTTTGATTAAATTGATTAACGTTTTCAAGTTTACACTCACAAATATTTATAGGCTAACACCATTCATGTTATGAGAGTAACTATTTAGATAATGATAATAATGATAACAGTAATGATAATAATAGTAATAATAGTAATAATAATAATCATACTAATGATAATGCTACTACTACTACTACTACTACTACTACCACTACCACTATATACTACTACTGCTACTACTACTCCTACTAATAATCATCATACTAATACTGATAATGCTAATACTAATACTGCTACTACTACTACTACTACCACTTCTACTAATAATAATAATGATAATAATTATAACAATAATAACATTGATAAAAAATAAAATAATGATGATAATAACAATAATAAAGATACGGTAATAGCTAGTGTTCGTATAGTGCATACCAGACATGTTAAGAATCAAGTGCTCTTTACAAAATTTACCCAATGACTGGATACATCGGGAATTCAAATTACCAAAGTATCCCAACTGAATCATTTGATTTTCCTTTACACGTGTAATTTGTAGAAATTCTGAAAATTTCACAAACATTTACTCACGAGAATCAAATGTAAATGATAACATTATCGATTTTTTTTTTGTTTGCTAATGTGTTTGCCATTCAAAGCGAAAATCGCGTCATTCAAAGTCGGAAAAAAAGAAGCGCCATAAAGGTGGTCTATCTAATATATTGTTCGATCATTAAATCCTTAGTTTTTTTTTTAATTCAGTATTTGATAATGCACTGCAAAATGAAGTTAAAAATCAGTCCTAATACGAAGAAAGACATTTTTGAGCAAACAAAATTGAATTTTGAATTTCTAAATAAGTTTGTTGAATATTGCAGCCATCCATAAGGAAAGAGCCAGTATCACCACTGAAGAACTGGGAGGACATTTTACTTAGCAGAACACTCTGTCAGGTCGCCAGGGTAACGTCGACGCTACCAATTTAGAAAAGTGTTTTGATTGGTCGAGCTGCACCCACACCTAAATCTCGTGATGCGTCGACAGTCAGGAAAATTTGCTTCCATTTATTTCACTTCTTATACAGGCGTAATAGTCATTTGAATACACATACGAACACAAACTCAATACAAAATTGCAATCAAAGAAAATACTAAGAGTTGAAATGCAATATATGTTATGTTTGATATGACAATTATAGGCTAAAAAATGACAAATTTCCAACAAAGAAAACATGAAAAATCGAATATGATATATACTGGGCGTTACAAAAAAAAAAAAAAAAAAAAAAAAAAAAACTTTTCCACTTTTGATGCTTAATAATTCGAAAAATTTACATCGGATAACACTGTCACTGATATGATTAATATCTGAATAGTATAAAATATTTGGAGGTGACTTGAATATGAAAGCATGAATCAGTTTCATTAAATCCATGGTTAATTTCAATGTTAAGTTCCACATTTGTGTCAAATTTGAACCCTGTGTACAAAATTTAACTTTACACAGGAACCAATGATGTGTACGTGAGTGTGTGCTTACAATGTGCTGAAAAATAGGCGTCAATACTACGAATGCCACATTTTCTGTCGTTCAAAAACTGTTAACCGTCAAAAAGCCATGCCGTTCACTATTCTGTCAGCATTGTTATAATAAAAAAAAAAGTACACAGGTTTTCCAGGTCAAATATCCGCAATATCAGATCCAGCGTCACATTAGGTAATTCAAATGTCAATAGGGAAATCAAATGTCCACATTAATAGCGAACCAATATCCTGTAAGGTAAGTAAGATGTTAATAGCCATGTCAAATATGCACACAATATAAATTATCGCGTCACCTAAGGTCAATGAGGGCATATCGCGTCATTCATAGGTGATTCAGATGCCACTTAAGTAATTTAGATATTAGTTGACTCCAAAACACAGCAAAGATATCTTTCTCAAGAATATGACATCCTGATGAACATTAGCAGGCGCAGACAATTGCGTTTTCATTCAGAGACATTCTGTCATGACTTTGATAAAAACAAAGCGAGTTTCACTAACTTTTTCCTTTTTCTGAAGAACACTATTTTTATGTAGGGAATTCAAAAGAGTGTTGAAACATTAATTTACAAGTTTGAAACTTGAGAAGCAATTTTACATTTTCAGTAATATGACAGGTAAATAAATTATCTATGAACTGCAAGAAAATGAACAAAATAAGTATATCACGTTTTCTTCTGGTGATGCAAAAGAGTTAAGAATCATTTTCAAGAAGAGTGACTTCCTGTATTTTGTTCTGACCAAGGAAGTAAATGTTCCCCCCACAACAAAATGGTCCTAAAGTCGCGCACGGTCGAAGCCGTGAAAATCGAGTTTGAAGTTAGAGCATCAAAATTGGTCAAAACTTACGATTTTCTGAATTTGACATATTATTAGAGGTTGACATGTCTTCTATCATCTGTCGAAATTATGAAGCAAAATGATGAAAGGAAAGACCAAAAAATAGCGTTTTTCTGGGCCATGTTTTTTTGCGTTTCAACGAAGCAGAAACTGGTTCGAACATTTGGATTGAGCGCCACACATAGGCTCCGCCCCTAACAACGACCAGAGTGATCTCATTGGTCAGTTTGCTGCTTGCCGCTAACCGAAGCGTGAAGCTCGCACACTGCCCAGTCGACTGGTGTGTGCGGGCGGGTTGCGCTATGCCTAGCCGCTTCTCCTGACATCCTGGTCACTGATTGGTTGGTGAGGAAACCGCCGACGCTGTGTTTGAATGAGCATTTCGGGAGTTGCTAGGGCTTAACTTCTATTGTCCGGAGGTGAATACTGACTTGCGTGTCTCTTGATTGTGATTGCGTCGCAAGGAGAACTTTTAGGGCGCTTTTCTCGAAACAGTGATTTCCCAGACGTCTTGACATGCTCTCTTTTAAACATCGATATCTCCGCAGCCGATTATTTTTATGAGACGTGTTATATATCAATTTAAAGCAGAAAGATTAGGGAATTGAGTCATGCAATTTTCAAATAATCGACCTCGCCCGACTTTAGGATCATTTTGTTGTAGCGGGTCACAAATAGTTCGAGCCTGAACAGTTCTATTCTTAAAAACTATGTGTTATGCGATGGAATTCTTATCATTTGATTTATGAATATTTTCTTTTTCGGTATTTTTTTTTTTTGTAGGTGTGCAAAGATTTCAATGAATTTCATATTTCTTGCCATTGTAGTCTGGCATTTGATGTATGAATATTGCTCCAGTCATTTGGATACTTATTTGGCTATTCGACATTTGAACTGCCTATTTCTATTTTGTAGTGTGGACATTCATTCATCTTTCTTACAATGTACATGAACATTTGAACAATGCGTTTGAGCCAGTTGACATTTCACTTGGAAACATGTCCTAAACAATACAATTGCATATGTGAAATAATGATTTTGTAATTCAAAAAAGCACTGTATTAGCAGGTAATATACATTTGAAGACATTGTTTGACATTGGTTTTCCAGAGCATTATTCTTTGTAATATTTTGCTATGCAACATTTGAACTGCATTGTCTCTTTTCTGATATTTGATATTATGCTATGCAGACATTTCATACCTAAGTAGACATTTGAATTGCCTAATTTGATACCATATTCTGTCATGAACATTTATTCAGCTGTATGGACATTGGAACTACCTATATGACATTTGGTTTATCTCGGTGGACATTTGACCTGGAAAACCTGAATATGTATATAATTATGTGTGTATATATATATATATATATATATATATAATACATACATGTATATATATACATATAAAGTCATCAGCCTGTGGGCACTGCGACCAAAAACATATAGGGGGAGCGGTGCCCCTATATCCGTGAACCCACGAGGAAAAGAAAAGAAGAGCTTCCGCAAAAGTTACTAAGTGAACTCAGAAAATTATGGTGTAATCTCATGTAAATGTGTGCTATGTACATGAACACTATTATAATGTAATCAATGAGTTTTGACATTTGCGGCTGACGCATTATGACATTTGCGGATAAATCTGAGATCAACCTTCATCCACACACCAAGTTTCATCCCATTATAACAGACAGACGGACAGACAGACCAGGGGCGTCGGGGAAGAGTCTCTTCCCACCTCCCTGGACAGACAAACTTTGATGACATCATATATTATGACTAAATATTTTTCATTAATTTAATGCAGGCAAATAGTTTTGACATTTGTGGTTGATGTGTTATGACATTAAACTGATGGTTGACGTGTTATGACATTTGTGGTAATTTTGACATTTGTGGACGATTTCTACATTTGTGGGCTCTACACCCTTTCTCTCAACTTGTAGTCAAGGAGCCACGCTGAAGGTAAATGACCATATCAAACACTATCCTTGTGTGTATTTAATCCCTGTGCGCGTTGCATTCCCTACCCGATTAAGAAAAATGCAAAATAGAACAATGTACACCCTAATATTTTCCCAGCAAGATATTACGCTATCAATGAAAAAAAAAATATATTATTTGTATCGCAACGTAAAACATTCAAAATAAGATAAAGCACACATTTTTTTTTTCTGATTTGGGTTCTTTCAATGATTGTAATTAAAGCCTGGAATAGGATTTCATGAAACCGGTATCACTGAAATGTTCACCTCTACACACACTAAGCATGAATGAAAAAGGTCATGGGCGCGATCACAAATTTTGATCAAAAAAACAATGAATGTACGAAAAAATTTGGATGACAATAGCATAAGAGAAAAATAATTCATATATCATGCCAATTTGATAGCTCGAAATGTTACATAGAAAGTCATGCTTTTTTTTTTTTTTTTTTTTTTGGGGGGGGGGGGGGTGGGGGGGGGGAGGGTGGGCTCAGAAAGTTTTTTTTTTTTTTCAGTCCGTTATTCCCGCCCCACCTTTCGAAACATTCCGCTGATGAACACCCTTTGCTCTGTAGTTAGCTGCATGGTCAGGCAAGCTTATGATCATATGGTAAGCACTTATTGTTACATTCGATTGCTGGAATTCTTGAGCGTGGCAGCTGTCTGTTACCATGGTCACACAGCCTGCATGGTTTAGGACCCCGCTGGAATTTTGATTCCTGAGCTCCATTGTCCTTGTGTGTATATTTTGTATTCACGACAAAATTCTATTAGCCCACCTTCCATTTATGTATTTATGCCAAACTGTTACGTCATCATCTATACCTCCACACCCACTTAAATCCTTACAATCTCAGTCGTTGTTCTCTCAATGTCCTTACTTGTAGTAGGTTATAGTTGCTACATGTGACCTTTCTGTATTTTATTTTGTATTTTATTTAGTAACACTTATTTGGTTTGATCTTTATTCGTTTTAATTGGATCCCCCAGTTATAGTATGGTTGAAATATATATAAATATCTGTACTTATGTTTCCCCTAATCGGATCTTATCACGGGACCTGCGGCTCTATACAAGCTTGCTTTTACGCAGGCACATACAATTTTTCGCATTATGATCTCAGTTTAACTCGCATGTACACAGACCTTGTGTATACCAAGACAAACTTTTGAACATTCCGGGGAGGTTCTATTTTGAATTATGTTCTGTATAAATATTTCGCATCAATTTACTTTATATTGTGATATATGTGAGAAATATGAAAATAAATTGAAATGAAATGAAAAATATGCTAATTTACGACCCTATTCACAACCGAACAGTGTGTAACAATCCTTTTTACCACGCCCCCCCCCCCCCCCCATTCATTCATTGAAGCATGAAGGCTATACTTATTGTTATCTGCCAAGTTGGGCAGGTCGGGAAAGCTAACTGGCTCCTTATTTAATATCTATCTATCTACCTATCTGGGTAAAATGGAAGCATATTTTCAAATTAAGTTTTCTCATGCAGGCGTTGATCATTTTTTACGCAATGGATATCATATGAAAGGAAAAAAGAATGGGTATTAAGGCTGTGACTTTAATTTTTGCAAAAGATTACTGAAAAAGTCTGAAAAACTTATTCAAAGTCGTCATTTGCTCGTGCAAATGAAAATTTGGTAACACTACTGCTTGTTGTTCTAACTCAGTCATGCACGAATTTTGAACAATGAGCTGAGCATCAAATGAAAGAAGAGAAGTGTATCTTTTCAAACCATGTACATCTCATAAAGCAAATATATTAGTATGATTATGATCGCAAAGAAATGCAATTAAACTCGGTTTCGTGTTTTTTTTTTTTTTCTGGGACACGCTGTATTCTAATAAGTTAGACGTCGGTATATCCAGATTTACTTTGTTGTTGTTATTATGATTTTATGAAAGTAAGAATCCTCTCCTGTAATGAGAAAAAAAAAACTTGGGTTGTTTTCAGACAGAACAAGAAAAATACAGCAGAAAATGAGATGAGATGCAAAGACGGCATACAGCTATTTTAATACCAAGCAGTCACGGGGAGAACATTACGAGTCTCAACGTAATCAAATTTCAGCCAACTCGACGAGCTGAACTACTTAATAACCACATTAAATCAGTAAAACATTTCACTTAGCTATAACGTAAACTTTATAAATCACTATCTGGTTTACCTGGAATTCGACAAGTCCATTGTTCAGGCTCAGTGCGCATCCCAGGGTTTCCATGGTAACCCTTGGAGGAGACAGTTCCCGGTAGATTAATTACCTTTGGGATGAGTTGTATTTGGGCACCGTTGAACGATATAGTCTTGCATAATATGTTGTTCTTTGGAAAGTTGTAGTTTACGTTGTATCTGTTCCAGAATCCACCATGGACTGCAAAATTTAATGCAAGGACAGGTTCGATCCGTTATTACTGAATTTGTGTGTGAACAAGCTTCTACTCGCTCCCAGAACTGACCAGCTACATTGGGCATGGATCGGTATCTACACCGTTCCTTGTGAGTAAAACACTTGCACTATTTTTTATCGCAGAATGCCCGCAGATTAAACGCTGGTCGACGCATAATAGGCACAAATCCACAGGCAACCTACGTAGTGTTAAATGCCTGTGACTTGCGGCAGCTACGGGCCTCCTACTAGACCAACGGTGTTCTGCGTGGTTCTGAGCAAGTTTTGAGCATGCCCACGTGCTATATATAGGTTTTGTCAGGTGCGGGACAGCTGCAGAGACCTCCCCTGGGATTGAAAAAAAAAAGTCCCACGCAAGTCACAATAAGGCTTGCCCGAAAAGATGTGACAGTCCCTTCAGAGTGCTGAAAACCTGTTCGAGGTGAGTCGCGGAGATTGCCTGCAGAGGTTCACGAAGAGGACCAGTAGGAGGTCCGTAGCAACAGCACCTCGTAGGAAACTCACATGCATAGTGAGGATTTGAACTTCGCGCGTTTGGCTAAAACTTAACAGTTGCACAAATTGTGTCCCTACGCCTTACAAACTCGAAGAGTTCTTCGTAAGAACGCCGTACGAATCTCCGTTCGTAAGACATTTATACGAAAGACGTAAGGCCCCCCTATGAACGACTTAAGGCGTTCTTACAATCATCATAAGAATTGAAGGATTCTAGAATTGTCTCTCGACCCTACAAAATCTTGAGTAGTTCTTACGTGGTTCGTACGAACTTCGCACGGCCGCCTTACGAAGAGAGGGTTTCCTACGAAGTTAAAAAAATCTTGAACAAGACCATCGACCAGGTTACGAACGCTTGTTTCTTGTACGGCCCTCTTAACCCTAAAAAGGCCGGGGGGGGGGGGGTTGAATCAACCCCCCTCGACATTTTTCACGACTATTCCGCGGCGCGAAATTTTTTGACCACGCCGTTCGCTGACTTTTTACTTTCAAGTCTCGCGCATCTTTTGACATCATTTTCGCAAAAATCGCACATACCGTACGGTTAGGACGCTGCAAGACTTTTTATACATGCCTGTCAGACCGAAAATGGCACGAGAATGTGATTTTGTTGGTAAGGTCTATGCAATTGGATTTTTCTCACCTTATTCATAAAGATATGATTATTTTCACTTTCATAGGCTGAAATCAATTAATTTTCGCATGATTATGCTTGAAAAAGGTTCTGTCATAAATTTTGCGAAAAGAAAATGATAAAACAAAAGGTCGAAAAACAAAGAAAAACATAAGAAATTCATAAAAAAGTAAAATACTTAAGAAATTAAGTTTGATACCGTTTCTTTTTTCAAGTACATTGTTAGGAATGCTTTAAAGAATTTTCTCACCAAAAATTAGGATTATAGGAATCTTTACTTTCTCATTTAGGGCATAATGTATGATTTTATGCATATATTAGCATAATTAATTAGTGTAATGAAAATTTCAATTTCTTTTTGTATAATGTGGTAGATTACGCCACAGGTAATGCATGTGCCAATTTTCATGGCAATTGCGCGATCGACGGCCGAGATCTCAAGGTTTCGACCCCCCCCCCCCCCCCCCCCCCGCCACAGAACACCCCAAAAAGCCCGGCCTGGTTAGGGTTAAGAAGATCTTACGAAATTATCTAAAAATCGTTCGTACGGCGTTCGTAGCAGTCTTTAATCATATTTGTGACCGAGCCATAACTCGTGGAAATTTCCGCCGCTACGAATGCGGGACACCGGCAGGCGTCCATTTATTCATTCATCCATTCATTTATTCATAGTATGCTCCATTTAGAAACATAATTATTATCATTATTACAAATGTAAAAAAAAAAAAAAAAAACACACAAAACACACACACACAAACACAGTTCACGCAAATGCATAATATACGTTTACATCATAACATACACAAGCACATACATAACCTACGTATAATGTGTAGAAATGAAATTTTAATTGCGTTAAACAAATACATACTAACTGAACGTTTTCGACGTGCACTCTTAGGAGTAGAACCACACGTATGAAACAAGAAACGCGAACATAACAATATATACAAAACGAGCAAACCGTTCAAGCGAGCAAACAGTGCGTACTTTGATTGGCTGACGTCAACATGAGTCAGAATCTAACTAAAAGAGCGCCAATGTGCGTACAAACTCCTTTTGTTTTAGTTTCTGACTCATGTTGAGATCAGCCAATCAATTTCTTGTTTCATACGTGTGGTTCTACTCCGACGAGTGCACGTCGAAAACGTTCAGTGGTATGTATTTGTTTAACGCAATTTTGAAGTTTTGTACCACCAAGCATCTCTTTGAAATGTTAATGTATAAACTACATTACAAGTAAAAAAAAAAACACGAAATAGGTAATTTTTCAAATATTCCAAGTGTAAGGAAATGCTTCAAATAGGGTGAAATGCTAACAAGTGATACTTGTAGGGTGCATTCCCCACACGTATACAGTACCGTAAGTCCCCCCCCCCCCCCAAAAAAAAAAAAAAAAAAACAACAACAACAACAACAACAACAACAAAACAAAACAAAACAAAACAAAACAAAAAAACACACAATGGGACCCTCCGCAATGATGTCTTTACAGATAGTGAATCAATCTAAATTCAAATTCAGGGTATGAAACTATAACTCATTGCCCACATCTTACAGAAAACCCCATTCGATTTCCTTCAGTGGTCAAAGAGAAATGAAGAATGTTGTAGAGGATGTCAGGAATCTCTTCCCTCCAAGTTCTGTCTGTTGTATTCACACACAAGAGCATCGAAGTGCTAAACTTGGAAGGATCAGACTCATGACATTCTTTACAACAATCCACATTTCTCTGTGACCGCTTAACCAAATTGAACGAGGTTTTCTGCAAAATAGAGCTAAAGACCCTGAAGTAGCATTTAGACAGTTTAATCTTATTAGGTGTTATCAATGCGAAAATCTGATTGTAATTGTTTGCTGGACATACTGTATTACAGCACATGACAATTGTTGTGATATTATTATATCATACTGTTATACATATAAAACTCAATTACTAAACAAAATCCATCTCACTCTTAATGTATACGAAGCCTTGCACTAAGTTGTTGTCATGCAAGATAGAAGGAAGAAAGAGAGAGAGAGAGAGAGAGAGAGACGGATGGAGAGAGCGAAAGCCACACGCTGTGTTAAGATTTAAAAAAAAAAAAGGTCGATGACTATGACAACACAAGAATAATAAATGGTCGGAGCCGCTGAGCGCTTGCTTGATATTAAAAGTAAGTAATGATTGATTAACTTAAAAGATAAAATGATAAACGTCGGCTGCCGGACGATTTCTTAAAGATAGGCCGGTGACCAGTGGGAGATGGGCGGGTTGGCGGTTGGACATCATTGATTTGGTCATCCCGGGTCTGAACTCCGCGGGAATTAGATCCCCCGATTTCGTCAAGTTTTGCCCTAAAATCGACCTGCGACCGGTTGGGAAATCGCTCAGGCATTGATGCCTTAAAGCCCCTCGACTTCTCCAAAATCGTTGGGCGATGTCTAAATCCAAGGGGCAACCGAGCAGGCTGCAATTCGGTGGGACGCCGCTCAGAGTAGTGACCGCAGCCAAAGCAACAGCCATAACGTTTTCAGTGTACTGTGGCATAGAACGATTCATCGTTCGGTTGGTGCGCAGTTGTGTTTCCCGGCAAAATTTGCATTAAAAACATACTTAGAGGACATCGAATTAGTCTGCTTTGCGAACGTGGCCACCAGAGAGTTAACGCCTGTTAGGGTTCATCTAATTGAAATCCCCATCATTTCTCAGTTTTCTTTTTTTTTTTTCTTCTTCTTCTTCTATGTTTACAGAACAGCGTCGCAGATATACATGCTATTTCTAGCTTTTACTTTTTTTTTATACATCCATCAAGTTTTTGCAACATTAATTGTTTATTATGGACAATTATGATTATTACTAGAACAGAAGGGTAATTTCAAACTAACTCGAATCGTTGTGAAACGTGTTTGACATTTAACATACAAATCTAACTTTTGTTGATTTATGCATACCTATCAAACTACGGAGAAGACAAAGGGAATTCCGAGCTACAGAATTTTGTTCCATGCAAAGATCTCACACTAGAAAGAGGGAAACGCAGAGAGAAAAGAGAGAATGAACAAATAACGCGTAACTTTTCAAACTGTTTTAAGTATCTAAATTCATGCAATTTGAGAAAAGTAAATAATGATTACCTATCATGGCGTAGGTCAAGAACAGACCAAGAAAAAGTATGGTCCGCTAGGAGAGAGAAAAAAACAACAACAACACATTTGACAGAAAATGTCTAAAATAATCAGTAACTATGAGCAGTTGTATTGCCAAGACTACAAGTAAAGTTTGAAAGTCTTTTCTTCTTTGGCATTATTATGCTTTATCCAATTAGCCAAGCTGTCATATATGTGACCCTGCATCTCAAAACAAACAAAAAGTCGCCAGACATGAATTTTTAGTTAAGACCATATTCTGAAAGAGCAGACTTTAAGCTTTAAAATGATGTATAACTCAAATCAAATGGACTCTCCTAACCTATCTAAATATTGGAAAGAAAGCAAAAACTCAGGAAAAGTGTGAACTGAGAAAAGAGGCTCTGAAGTACAGTGTCTATTCAAGCGCTTAATCTTTACCAAACCGTGCTGGCTGTGCGATGAATGGGACAAAAAACAGGAAGTAAACCACCAGAGTAACAACAATGAAGGGATTATCAGATTAGACTGAAATTAAGCATGCCTCATTAACACATTCTGTCCATAATTAATGCCAACTTTCAAAGCAGTAGCACTATCCTTTCAAAAGTTATTAGAGTTGAAAGTGAAGAGTGTGGACAAGGTTTTTCAGAAATGAAAAAGGGATTCTAAAGACACACCTAATCACACTATTCTACCAAAAAAGTTCGAGATAAACTGCTAACAAAAACACACTTTCCTGCCCGTTTTATGATACCAAATTTTAGCATAATGTAAAAGAAGACCCGCTCTTTCAGAAAATATGAAAAAGTCAAGTTCGGCTAGGTTGACCCATTTCACTTATTTTCAGTCCTCACGCAAAATCAGTGTGTGCGACTTTATGTTCGTTTTGAGGTGCACGGTCACATATGATGAATTCAACCATACAAGCACACGCACACATACACGCATACACACACACCAGGTAGGTGTGACAGACAGATAGACACAAACACACACAATGACAATTCTTCGAGTATTTAAGATAAACGTGTTTTGCATCTGGACAACTTGCTTTCTTTTTCCATGTGACGCACTTTGCCAAAAATGTATTGAAGGTTTTCATGATGACATTTAGCACTTAAAATTCCCCGCTTTGAGCAGGCAGATATCTGACGATCGGTGATGGCGATAAGGAAAATGCAAATCCAATCCAAAATATATAAACACATTTATAATAATGTTTCAATGATAGTATCAAAGAGTACTTAATTTTTTTTTATCCCATTTACCCTGTTTGTTCATCGATGTTCGTAACGGCCATGCTGGATTCACACTCCAGCCCAAATTCCATTACAAATTAGGCCAATTTTACGGAAATATCATACCATGAAAAATAAGATTTCTGACTTTGATAATGCAATGAAAAACGACAACATGAAGGAAATTGCTCACCATTGTTGCTTCTGTAGGAAGTCTGATTAGCAGGGATGTCTAAACGTTGCTTGAACAAATAAAATGAAGAGAAAACTATGCGATAAATGTCTATATTTCAACGATCCCTGTTTATCAAGTAGGCCTTAAACCTAAAGCCTTGAAGATGTTTTCCAAATAACAGGTAGACCAGGAAGATAAACTGAGATGCAGGGCCTGTGTGCCTTGCCAGTAGGTGAGAGTGTTGAAACAGGGTAACTGGATCTGAAAACAGTCTTACAGTGTATATGCTGTAAAAAGGTAGATGTGCAAGTGAAATCCTGGGCTTGCTTTGGAGTAGACTGGAGCTATCAGGAAGCTGAGCATCCTCTGGTGATAGGATGGACGGCCTCAGTCTTAGAAAGAGCAATTGATAGTGCTGCAACCTCTGAGTAGGTGCAGTTAAATTTATCCTAATTGTGCGGGGGTAGAAAGAGTATCTGTACGCGGCGATGGTGACAAGTTGATGTGCTGATCTGATGTCAGGCACCGTCTACTAATGTGGATGAGCCTATTGAGGTAATGGATTTCTGTTTATGCTCCATCAGCTGTGATGGAGCATGAACAGAACAAACGTGATTTCAGGAATATACGTAAAACAAAGAGGCCAATTATCTGCGCCTTTATGAAATTGTCCATAACAATTTTATGAAGGTGTGTGGGTGTGTGGATGTGGCTGCGTTGATTTGTTTGGGCAGATCTACAGAGTATATTTGCATGTGGATGTTCATGTTTATGTTCATCTACGTGTCCTTGACTCTGTCTTTCTGTTGTTTGTTTGTTTTTTTTTTATGTTGATGATTTTCTTAGTTCATTTCCTAAAACATAGTGACACAAAACAGAAAAAGAAAGACAACACAGTTTGTCCTTAAACTGACTTAAAACACCTAGAGCCTATTATTAAGAAAATAAAGTGACTACAGTGACATAGCTTTGTTTCCTTAACCGGCCACAATGACCATTACTTATATAATACATTCATTATTTACTAGGTGTTACAAAAAATTCCCACATTTGATCCTTAATAGTTCAAAAACTATATATCCGATAACACTGACATTGATAAGAGCCAGAGCTGAATAGTGTACAATTTTGTTGGAGGTAATTTTGAAATGATAGCTTTAATCACTGTCATGATTTTCAAGATTTAATTTTAAGTTATGTTTGAGATTTTGTAGCACACACTAACATACACATCACTGATTCTTGTGTTAAGTTCAATTTTGTACAGAGGCTTCTAACTTGACCCAAATCTGGAACTCAACTTTAAAATAATCATGGATTTTAATGAAACTGATTCATGGTCTCATATTCAAAACACCTCCAACTAAATTGTACACTATTCAGCTATTACTCATATCAATGACAGTGTTAAGGATCAAAAGTGAGATTTTTTTTTTGAAACACCTAGTATACATTTATATAATTTGGTATACGTGAACATGAATCTGAGTGATGTACATTTTGCACCATTCAGGAATATTGAGATAATCCATAATATTTAGATGTTACTTGCTGTATGAAAACATAAATTTCAGAAAGGTACTTCAGTAAATCTGGCAATCTTGAGTAGGAAGTCACGTGGAATTATATAAAGCAAGGACGTCGTAGACATTGTAGAAGTGGGTAAAATTTTCACTATATAGCACATGACTTGCGGGAATATCAACATATTAATTGCTAGATATTGAGAAAGTGAAAAGGGTAATGTATCTCGACTCAATATATTGCATTACTATGTAAGGTTAGCCTGTGTAAAAACAATAGCAATATTGATTACTACATATAAAGGTATATTTTGAAGTTATGGTCAAAAGAAGCAAAAATTTTCTTATTATTTTCTTTGTTTTTCTTGACCTTTAATCGCAAATATCTCCATTTGGCAAATATGGACTTATCGGTTTTTGCAAACAAACTCTTCATATATATGTATATATATATATATATATTCATGCACTCTTTGTTTTATCCCGTTCTGCTGAACGAGTCGAGGACAAAGCTTTCGCAGTTAGTGTCATGTGGGTGTGAGGCAATGATGATATGCAACAGATTACAAGTATGTAATTGTATTTGTGACCCTGCACCACAAAACACACAAAAAGTCGCCAGATATGAATTTTAGTTGATGGCAGATTCTTAAGGAGCAGACTTTAAGCTTTAAAATGATGTATAACTCAATTCAAATGGACTCCTCTAACCTATCTAAATATTGGAAAGAAAGCACACACTCTGGAAAAGTGTGAACTGAGAAAAGAGGCTCTGAAGTACAAGGTCTATTCATGCACTTAATCTTTGCCAAGCCGTGCTAGCTGTGCAATGAAAGGGACAAAACACAGGATGTAAACCACCCGAGCAACAACAATGAAGGAATTATCAGATTGGGCTGACATTGAGCATGCTCTATAAACCCATTCTGTTCATGATTAATGCCAACTTTCAAAGCAGTAGCATTGTCCTTTCAAAAGTTGAAGGGGTCGGTGCATTATAGTGTTAACCCACACTTTGGTGAAAAATGAGTTACATGCATATTCACCATCCTGAATCACAGCTCTATAATCCCTAAAAATGTCATCTTGAAATTTAAGCAATAAATGGTTTTTTAATGCAGTCATGTTTTTGCCCCGAAAATTAATCACATCTTATAGGCAGAAATATAATGCTAAGCCACACTTTTCAAGATGGCGACCTCCATGGTAGCAGACAGAAGGGTGTCATAAAAATATCTAAATCTGAACAGTGAGGAAACTTTTTCATCTGCAAAAATGAGTGATTCTGATTCATAACATAACTTGTACTCTTCTGCCAGTTATGAAAATGGAGATGAGATAAACATTAATGAAATTTTAAGCATTTAATGAGTATTTTGTGTTAATTTTTGTACTGTTGGGGTTAGCACTATTTTCATGCTAATTCTACTGATCATGACATTTTTCGCCAGTTTTTTTATTTTTGTTGAACTTATCACCAAAATACCACAATCACTGGTTTTAGGAGTATTTTAGCATTGTGCATTATGGCCTATAATAAAATTATTCAACGTTCATGGTCTGTCCCAGCACCTTAAAATTTCATTAGTGGGTTGGCACTTTATTCATGCTGACATTTCGCTTCAAAAGGAAAGCTTCCTCAAAATTAATCAGTAGTTAAATAACTGATGAAATATATTCAAAATATAAATCTTCATTTGTTATGTGTGGTTTTTCATCGAAATGACTTATTGTAATAAGTGTATTGTCTCTAAATTTATTATTTTTCTCGATGCAAGTGTGATCTGAAAACGTTCATATGGGTAAAACAAAATGTACAGATAGCTGGATGTTTGAACATGTGCCTTATCTGTTAGTAATTCTTACAGAGTTAGATCACTAGTGTAACAACATTTGAAATTGTCATTTTGTAACTTCTTTTGAATAAAATGCAATTTTACTATGCTTTCACAGCCATATTTAGGGGGATTAGCTATAGACAGTAGAAAATGGATGAAAACAAAATGCATTTTAATATCGATTTATTTACCTCAAATTTTCAAAAAAAAAATTCCTGCCGCTGTCAATACAGCTGTGCTTCCCTGTATAGTTTCTTACATAACCGAGACACGATACTTACATGTTTAACATCCTTTGAAAGGATGTTACATTTATGATATAACTGCAAACATTATTTTTCAAATCTAACGCTGTGGTATAAAATTCATAGTTCCACGTTGTTGATACCTCTATACGGTTTCTCAATTTAAATCAATAAACGTTGAAAGCAATCAAAGCGAAATTTAAAGCATCAATGCTGATAGTATAGTGTTTTTTTAACGTAATTTAATTGTGAGTCAATAGCTCCCTTTTTTCCACTTCTGAATTTGCCCTTTAAACTCGGTATTTATCATGCATTTTTATGAAGAAGTCTCCATGTTGGAAAGAAAATATATTTGCTGTATTCTGTTACAAATTTCAGTTATTTTTTTTCACAGGATTGTTTTCAAGATTAATTTACAAAAAAGAAAGTTTCCTTCAAATTAATTTGGAGATTTGTGATTATTAAAACTAATTGAAAGCATATAGATTTTTCATTTTTTTTTGTGTACGTTTTTGTCACCGTAACAGCTTTGACATGAGAACATTTTTTCCTTGTTCCTAAATGATCTTCATGATCCAAATGTAGTCTGAAAACGTGCATATGGGGTAAAATATATGTATATAAACACACCAACTTGGTATAAAACGTAGGCTATTCTGGTCTTATTCGGCACATTGCTTGTATGGTCTATCCTAATATACGAAATTAATAAGTGTTCAGACTTCCAAAGAGATTTTTTTCCCAATTTTTAAAAATGTTCTTTTCATGGATTTTTGGGCCATTAAGAGTTAGTCATTCATTTTGTGATAAGAACTTTCCTGCATAATTGTACACAGTCTGCATTTACCAACGAACATGGAGGAGGAGGATTCATTGAGGCATGTACAGTCATAATTCTGATGCAACACTATTTTTTTGGGGTAAATTCGTTGCCATACAAAGAAGGATTTTACAGTACTATTGGTGATTTTGATACCCTAAACAAGGAAACCAATGTAGCTAAACAAGGCCTTAATGTCTACTTTATGGTATTTTATTCCCTTTAACAAAAGACATAATAATCTCTGGAATATGTTGATATGTACCATTTTACTTTATTTTCTCTGATGTAGATACTCTAAATTTAAAATGCGTTATATGCATAATGCTGAAGAAGGGACTCTTTCCCTTCTTTTAGGTACACGAAAGATGTAAAATCCTCAATGAGATGTAACCCCCCAAACAAATCATATTATTTGTATGACACTGAATGCTTTGTCTTTTAAAACTTGAATAATTATTGGTGAAATTGTTTAATATTCACATTTCAAGATGTCTTTATGCGTATATGATTGATTCTGTGCACGTGTGTGCGTCTGAAATATATGCAAAGTTTGTCTTAATAATTCACACAGATTATACAATACAGACAGTTAAAAACAAGTATCTTATTTTAATTTCACTTCACAAAGGAGGGAAACTCAAATATTTCATTAATTTTCCATTTTAAGGGAAGAGATATTGATATTTTGTGAGTTTTCAAAAAATAAAGAGTATTTGTATACACGACGGATCAGTTGGCTGCAATAAAGTGCTAAGCCACAAATTCAAAATGTGACTTGAAAAATCCTCTTAAATCCGCCAAAATATCAGCGTAGTAAATTTCCCGAAGACACTATTCAATCTTGAGTATGTAAGGGTTCATGTACGAAAAAATTGGCCTTCTCGAGTCATTAACCTGATTTATGGATTTTTTCAAACTTTCAAATGCGATTATCTCAAAATGAACATTGTGTGGGTTAGCACTATAATGCACCGACCCCTTCAGTTATTAGACTTGAAAATGAAGAGTGTGCAAAGGATTTCAAGAAATGAAAAGGGAACTCTAAGACATACCTGATCATTCTATTCTCCCCCAAAAAAGGGTTGTAGAAAATCTCCTGAAAACACACTTTCGCATTCATGTTATGATCCCAAATAAATTATAATGTAGAGGGAGGATAGCTCTTTCAGAAAGTATGAAAAACTCAAGATTGACTCAGTTGACCCATTTCACCTTTTTTAAGTCCTCACGTAAAACCAAGGGGTGCGACTTTTTGTTCGTTTTGTGATGCACGGTCACATTTATTCCTTAGATTAGACAAGAACTGAAACAACAAATAACAGCAACTTCAATACAGTTGAGGGTGAACTATTAAACGTTATTGATACTATGTAATGTTCCGATGCTATAAGTATAAAACAACAATCCTAATAATACCGACAGTAACAATGACAACATATTTTACAGTTTACACAGCGAATGCTTCTTCAACCTCTCTCTCAAAAATAGAGAATGAGATTTCGGTAAGTACCACTCAAGATTGAGTCCTCATCTTCAATCAGTAAAAGTCGAAAGTGTGTATCCATGCATTACTTGACATAGAGACTGGACGTGGAGATGTGTAGTTTTAATGAAAGCAAGGGTTCTTTAATTAAGCATGGTCAAGTAGGTAAGTGACGAAGGTTGGCAGAACGTGACGACGGTTCCCAGCACAACGTTGGGTTGTAGTTGTGTGCGATTTTTGACATGGCATACCACGAAGCTTGCTTCCTGACAAGATTATACACGTGACAATTTTCATTCTAGACCTGATACATCACAAGACCATGAATAATATTAATGACAAGCATGTTTTTTGTTTGATTTTTTACACATCCTCTTTGTTTAAGGCACGATTCTGTTGGTCGTGTGAACTAAAAGAGCAAAAGAGGCAGAACGGGAAACCATGTTAGCATGATGTACACATAATCCTCAGATTCTTTTCACCTGTCAATGAAGTAGAAAATTTTCCTTTCATTTTGTTTTTGTCCCATTCCTTTCAATCATATCCCCCTCAGTTTAGTCATGTCATGTTGTTGTGTCCCTGTTGTTTGTTCCATATTGTCTTAATAACTTTTTGTGTTATGGACTTGCAATTTGTTATTATCCTTTCAGCCCATGAGGTAAAATTTTCAAACTATTCAACTACTGTGTAAATCTTCACCATAACCACTTTACATTTCCTACTAGCTAACAATTATTGTTATTCAACCTTCGTATTTGATTTTCTAATTGCGTTTTTTTTATTGTTTTCATACTTGTTATTCAAGTTTCAGTCAATTGTTTTCTTGAAGTTATCTTTTGATTTCGATGTGTTTTTACTGTTCTTATATTCATGTTTCGTCCTTTTATTCAAATCTCACTCAATTGTCTTTCATTAAGTTATATATAAAGTGATGTAATCTGTTTTGGTGTTGTATTTTCTGAACTTGTTTCTTTTCATTGTTATGTTGCGATTACATTCCCAGTATTAATTTTCAATTGTTTTATTTATTCTTTAGATTTGCTCTTGAATTTTTGTCATTTACTTATGATTTTAACCCCATATAAATAAGTATATATGCAGTCCATATCAGTTAATAATATCTTATTCTTTTCGTTTTTCTCACAACTTTTGAATTTTGAATCAGCTTTCCAACCTATTCCATATTTCAAAATATTTCTTAAAACTCTTTATAAATAGTACATGTTTTCATCCATTGAAATTATGATGCTTTGATTTCGATATAATCATTATATACCTCACCTTTAGTTTTCCGTAATTGACATATCACTTGTCACGAATTTTAGTTTTCTTAAATTGTCATAGATCCATCTATGCATTTTGCACAAGTCTCCAGTTGCTTTTTGTTTTGTTACTACGTATTTTTATCTAAATTTATCAAAGTAATTATTTTACAACAATCTTTTTTTTTTGTTGCAACTGATTGACAATCAGTTGCAATGAAAACATCTCGACGGAAGAATTTCATGAATTTGAATCTTTTTTTTTTCTTTCACTGTATAGATATGTTTGAGGATTGTATTTTCAAACATTCCATTTTATATTTAAACGTATTCTGATTTGTTCATTGTTATATCTAATTGCCTTAAAGACTTTTCTATTATCAGTTGTTCTTTTTTTTTCTATCCCTCATTTTACTGCATGTGTTTCCACCTGTATGTTTGTATAAATCATTTTGCACGTGTCCATTAAACTGTACTGTACTCATTGTATGCGGACCCCATGGAAGAACAGGGTTGCCATGTTCTCTTTTTCCCCCTCTAAACATAACTTTTATTTTCCGGTATGAAACCATAATCTATCTTTACTAATTTGTTGACTATCGTTTATTTTTCTTACTTTGTAATATATTTAAGCCTATGATTAAATTCGTGATTTACTTTGTGTTATGTTTTGTTGGAATGAAAATGAGAATGAAAGAAATACATTGAATTGAATTGAATTGAATTGAATTGAATTGAATTGAATTGAGTTGAATTGAATATCCAAACATCTATACTTACATTTGCGGAAAGGAAGGACATGAATGTAACCGGTTTCTGTTTTCATTTTTTTTTTCAAGAAACTAAAAAATTACGAAAGTCTTGTGTCCATGAGACATTTAACGGACTGCAAACATTACCAAATTGTCCATTTCTATCTCAAAAGTTCACTACATTTGAACATTATTCACTACTTTATAACGTCTTTAAAATGATATGTTCATAATGGTGCAGTCAAAAGGTGACCTATGCAACAGGAAGTACACAACTCCCTTTTTTCTTTATTCTGGCATTGATTCAAATATAATCTTACTAATGTATCTCTTCCTTCACAAGGCTGCGGTGGAACGGTAGATAAGAGATAATCATCAAATATTTTTCTGACATCTTTTAATGCAATCAATGAAATGTGTTCAGGGATAAATCGATGATCATTAGTGTTAGATTGATTTAGCATTTGTTCCTGCGCACTAGCGTGTTACAAAGTTACAAAGTGACAAACGCAGTGTAAGGGACATACTATTGCGCGTGGTGAGATTAGGTGGAAAGTAACATGATTACTGTAAAAACATCAGTGTTAGATTTAACACCATGGGTGTTAAATCTAACACCGATCTAACTTCAATAGAGGACCACACCCACAGGTGTAGAAAATGTATTGTGACGGTGTTAAAAAGTGTTCACCTAGCACTTAGGTCAATCCAATTCCAGTTCTATTTTTTTTTTGTTCCAACAACAACATATGAAATAATAGATATTGTTACCGCAATGAATAACAAGCGAAGTGCCGGTTATGACGATATCAGTAATTTTATTTAAAAGGGAATATAATTTCAATTGCTGACCCACTTTCATATATTTTCAATAAATACTTATCAAGTGGTGTTTTCCTGATTTTATGAAAATAGCTTAGGTTTCCCTTTATTAGAAAAAAAAAAGAATATGATTCTGATATATGTAATTAAAGACCCATTTCTTTGCCTTCATCTTTATCTAAAATATTTGAAAAACTGATATTTACAAGAACAATTAATTTTCTGAATTCGTATAATGTTTTTACAAATTCTCAATTTGGGTTCCGTCAGAAGTATAGCACCATTCATGCTCTTTTAAAGTTTATTGACCACGCTGCACACACTATTGATAATCATTCTCATCTTATTGGTATCTTCCTGGACTTCTCCAAGGCCTTCGATACAATCAATCATGAAATATTACTTTATAAACTGTCTCATTGCGGAAGGCCTTGGAGTGGTTCAGGAGTTACCTACAAAACCGAAAACAATATGTTTCTCTGAACGAGTACAGCTCGAGTTTAGAATTCATTAAATGTGGCGTCCCACGGGGTAGTTTTTTAGGACCTTTACTTTTTATCATTTATATTAATGACTTTTGCAGATCATCTGACATACTCTCATTTATACTTTTTGCTGACGATTCAAATATTTCCTTTTCTCACCAAAATCCAGATACTCTTGTACGCATCGTTAATTCCGAATTGAAAAAATAACTCAGTGGATAAGAGCTAATAAAATATCTCTTAATCTTCAGAAAACTAAGTATATGCTTTTTAGTAATTCTTGAGAAGTTTAGGCACAGGTTTTGCTTTTGATGACACTTTGTTAGAACGAGTTTCTCATATAAAATTCCTTGGTATCACAGTGGATGATAAACTTTCGTGGAGGCCGCATATTACAAACATTATTACAATAGTTTCACGCGATATTGGTATTATTAATAGACTCAAGTTTCATATTCCACTGTCCTCTTTGTTGACGTTGTATTTTTCTCTAATTTTACCTTATCTTAATTACGGACTCCTAGCGTGGGGTAGTGCCCATCAAAACTTATTAGATAAATTACTTTTATTACAAAAAAAAAGGTTATTCCTATTATTTGTGGCGTCCCGCCACGTTCCCATACAGAGCCATTATTTACTAAACATAAGATTTTGAAAATTAAAGATTTGTATTTTTTTCAACTTGGTCAGTTTATGTTTAATCACAATATAAATGCACTTTCCAGTATCTTCAATTCAATGTTCTCACGGAACCAGTCTTTTCATGATTATCCCACTAGACAATCTAATGAGTTTCATTTACCCCTCCTGAGAACTTTATTGGCTCAGAATACATTTATGTACACCGGTCCTAGATTTTGGAACTCACTGAGCTGTGTATGAAAACATTCCCCATCTTTGCATTATTTTAAGCGCAAGTTGAAATCCTTTTTATTAAATCCTCCCTGATATGTTTTTTTCCCTTAACTATAGGTTTCGTTCACCTCAGGGTTCATCATCCACCCACCAATCATTCAATCACTGAATTCATTATTACGTAAAGAAGTAGCCATCACAATCCTTGCTCAGCTGCATGCAGCACCAACTCCATGAAACACATTCTCTACCATCCCCTGTTCCATCTCCCTTGTTAAGCGTATAGGCATTCTCTCATTCTCTCCCTTTTTCTTTCTTTCCTTCCATACTTTTCATATATTCTGGCAAGTTGTGTCATGTTGCTGTGTTTCTTCTGTTTTGTCCCGTCCTGTCGTTTATCATATTTGTCACAAGTGTTTGTAAATAAGTAATTCATAAGTTTTATGAGTGGTTCACAATCTACAAGCTTTGCTTTTTAGTGGACCTCTCTATTCTTTCTTCCTTTTTTTTCAACTGAAGCATGACTTTGTATTATTATCTTTTTTTTTTTGCCAGAATGCGCTCTTATGTTTATAGATACCATTTATTAATTGCAAAGGCAAATGTTCTTTGTTAATGATGTAAAACCTAATTTATCTTGTGTTATGTTTTGGTTGAAAAAGAAAAAAAAAAGAAGAAGAATGAAAATAAATACTAAAGTGTTTAAGAGAAAACTGCTAAAAACACAGTTTCCTGTTTGTTTTATGATCCCAAACTTTAATATAATGTAGAAGAAGACTTGCTCTTTCAGACAATATGAAAAACTCAAGATTGGCTATGTTGACCCGTTTCGTGTTCTGTGTTTAGTCCTCGCACAAATTCACTGCGTGCGACGTTTTGTGATGCACGGTCACTTATTATATTCGATGCAGAAAATTCCTAATAAATTCATTTGAATTTGAAAAAAAAAAGTTATCAAACCAGTATTTATGAATAGCCTTGCATTGTTGAAGGGTATGAAGAAAGTCGTAGCAGCTGCTTATTGGTGCAGTATGATAGGCTCAAGTGCATTAATCATTCTAGATAAGTCTTTGTTTATCGTGTGATGCTGTACGATATTGGGTAGGTAGGAACTTTTAACCTTATTAGAAGTGAAATAATTCTCCTTATGTTTTCGTTAAGATCATTGTTTTACGACCTGGGTTCAGGTTTAATGATAATAGGCTTCCTAACCAGCAACGGTATAGCACTGGAAATTTTAAATATCACATATTTTGGACGAATCATCTCATCATCCATAAACATCAATGATAATTGAATTGTGCGATGCAGCCTATCAACTAATTGAATAAACATGATTCACCTATTAATATAGGATGGCTGAATTGCACAAAAGTTTTTTTTTTTTTTCTCAACCGTCTTTAGGCCGCTAGTCAAATAAGAATTCTCACTGGTTTGCTTCCTTCCGTTAATTGATCTGCATTATCAAAGAGAAAACGAACATATTTACCTTCGCTTTTTTTTCTGTTTTCTCTTTGCTCGTTCGTTTGTTTGTTTGTTTGTTTTTTTAAACCTTACATGGTTTCTAACCGAAAAGACTATGGAAGTTGATACCTTATGCAGGGAAGGACATTCAGATTTTTCTTGTAGAAAAAGAAAAAGAAAAGAAAAGAGACAAAAAAGCTTTTGTATTGCCAAGTAATTATGATATTCAATAAATAGCTGCATGTATTTCCTCCGGAGTCTTTATTGTCATAAAAAAGAATATGATATGAGACAATGCACATTATAAAGAGCTCTAAATGTAGCAGTGCTCTTCTTACACTGTTAGAAAAAAATCAACAAGTTTGTTTAAAATTTTAAACAACCACAAGTTAACCGGTGAATCGCTCAACTGTTGTTTAAAAAATTAAACAACAAGTAGTCGTTTAAACTTTTAACCCTTTGTTGATTAAAAATTCTGAACAACTGTTGTTTAAAAAAGTTGTTTAAAAATTTAAACAACTGTTATTTAAAAGTCATTTTATACAACTGGGTTGTTTAAAAAAAGTTGTTTAAAAGTCTAAACAACTGTTGTTTAAATGTAATTTTATACGACTGAGTTGTTTAAAAAAAAGTTGTTTAAAACTCTGAACAACTGTTGTTTAAAAGTCATTTTATACAACCGGGTTGTTTAAAAGTAATTTTATACAACTGGGTTGTTTAAAGCGAATATTAAATATTCATGTTTAGAATTTATACAGTTCTTAATCCCACATTACTGTACAACTCACTTGTAAATAAGCACAATAATACAAATGTTTATTTTTTTTGGCCAATTATATATTTCAGCACATTTTCACTGTCTATATCACTGACATCGTACCATTAGAAAACCTTCAATCGGTCAATATGTCCATCGATGTGCAAACAATAACAAATTGAGCCAATCAAGAATTGTCTCATCCATTTTCAGAATATATACAGAGTAACAATTCTTCTTATACAGTTAACCTTTGACAAGTCGAAGTTCTCGAGAACCGAGAAAAATGTGTCGACTTGCGCGGATTTAGTAAAAATATGCAGTTTGACTGCAGAGGAAAAATTACGAGCTTTTGTTTTGCTTGAGTTAAGTGATTTCCCAGCTGAATTGCCCTCGACTCATCTAAAGCTTAGTGTATTGTCAAATGTACATTTTGATTCCACTTACATACCAATGGGGCGCTTAACGCCGTAAAAGTCACATTTCACAATATTTCAACTAAACTGCAATGGCAAATTGAATTTGAAACATGCAAGATGGGTCCAAAAGGGCTAACTGAATGAACAGTACACAGAGAATGTAATTTTTCAGAATGCTTTTACAGTCCAATGCACACCTTACAGACACATTATCCAGTTTTATAGTGATCATACCCTGACAAGACAAGATAAATCTTGAATGAGTCTTATTTCCTGGAATAATTATCTGATTTGCTTAGAACCACTGACTTTGTTCTTGAAGTGTTTGTCACTATTACATGCGCTAGGAAATCTCATAAGCGAAGAATAAGGGAATGACCCTCTAAGGATTTGCTTTTCTCTCCCAATACTGCACTTTGTTGTCCCACTAAGAAAATATTACTGAAGGTATTGCACTACACAGCTTCTCTATTAACTAGATCATTTTTAACAATGTTCAATTTGATGTAACATTGTTTTGAATCATTTCAGTTGCAATGCTCTTGGGGAACATCTGCAATAGTAAGTCAGGGGTTATTAGATTATATTTCCTTGACAGTACAATGATGACTGTAAATATACTGCAGATGGAGAAACCATTCACATTAAGAAATAAGTTTTATCTCTTGTGAAAATTCTACTCCATACCTATATTCAGCATATCTGAACAGACCAAATAACATATACAGTGTATTGTAATTATAATGAAATTTACTCCTGTTTACTGGTGTAATTTGAGAAGTCATACCTGCTACCAACACATACAGTTGTTTTTTCTTCATAACTGGGATGTGCCAAGTACAGCACATCTGTCCAGCAAAGATCATCTCTGTCACTCCTGTGATAGAGATGGCAGTAATGAAGATTACTCTATATACAATGAAATAAATTTATAATGGAAATATACATTCTAAGAAACAGTTCATCTTGAATTTTACGAAGGCCACAATGTCATTCAGTACAGAGTGTCACCTCCATTATGCTCAACAGATATGAGGTTTTAATTTCACAATTGCTATATTTCTGAAAATTGACTGTCATGCTTCAGTATAAACCTGTGAAGATCTTGCCCAATATGTCATTAAGTCACTACTATGCAAAATACCCTTTTTAATTCATTTCTAGCCCATCTTTATCACAAGTTTTCAAGGGTCAACATTACCCACTAATAGAACAATCTTCTCATGACCTTTGATCTTTCCATGTGACATGTATCCATTACTTATTGAGTTACAAACAAATAAAACACAGATATCAAACCTTTGCTTTGACGAATGACCTAAAAGTGGACTTTGTCAATTAAACTTCTGATGACCGTGAAAATCTCATTCTACGCATCTAATCTTCCTGATTTGAAGAGTTCAGGTATGTCCTGATCTCTCTCACAGAATTGGACGTCACTTTACCAGGCATTTTGTACACAACTGTCTCCAATAACTGCCAGGCAGCAAAACATTGAGCCTGGTAATCTACATCTAGGACATAATGCACTTTGAATGCACAGTCCACAGCCTTTGTCAAAGTTGGAAACAAGAATCCCTGTCTCTCTACAATAGGGAGTTTTCGCAAGCACAACGCGGCCGGGAGTTAAGCGTGTCGTGTGCGAAATTTGCTTCTGCACATGATCAAATCTGAGGAACGTCCCGTCCGGGGAAAAACGAGTACGGTACTTGGCCAAAATAGCGTTCGGTCCCGATGCTGGGCAGGAGTGAGCCAGCCAGTCAGCCATCCAATCAGCAATCTTGTCCCCACGCCTCCGTCCTGTACAGGAAAGCGAAACTGCATAGATATGGGGACAGGAGTCAGAGTACGGGGACTGTCACAAGTGATCGCTTCCTCGTATTCTCGGTCTTCGCGTCGTGTAGCCAAAACTTCCTAATGACAAAGGTTTGCAGTGGCTTCTTCCAGGATCCTCCCATCAGCAAGATGAAGGGCTGTGGTCTCTGCTTCCTGTCATTTTGTCCAATGTAGAAAGCCAGGTCTGCGCCCTCCTGTAAAATGAAATGGAAGTGGAAAAGAAACATGCATATACATCTCGATAAAATCTTGAAATAATCTATGCAGAAGTGTTGGGTTGAGGCATTGGTATAATGAAGTCCATCAGAACAGATATATTTCCCACACCTCTCCAATGTTCAAGGTAGAGTTCATAATAAAGTGCCTGGCCAAATTCTGCAACATTTCATTTGCAAACATATACCCTAAATTGGCTATTTTATGTAGTATATAAGATCCATGTATTACATTTTCTATTCTTGCAAGGGTTAACCATGACCTGGCTGAATGAATTTTCAACTGTGTGGCCTATGGGAACTTCTGAAAGGCAATTAATTTTATTGCTGGCAAGCCCAGGCAAAAAGTATTATCAAACAAAAACTTCTTCTGAATTGCATTTCATTATTTTGGGTAAGTTACTCTTTCCAATACTAGTATAACAATTTTGTCCACTTACATTGTAGGAACATTAAGGAGTATGCGAGGTCTTTTTTCTTTTTGATATGGGGGGGGGGGAGACACCCTGTATCACATTGGATGTATATGAGTGGTATGTGATATATTTCCAGCATCTTGCTGAATATAATGATACCATAGGTCAAGTGCAATATTTGTTAATGAATGGAATATTCCTTATTGGCAACATTTGGGACCAATTTTGCATTTCATGCGAATTTTTTCCCCTTTCTATCAAAATGAAAAGGACATATGGACAAGTGTGTGATTGAGCAGTCAGGCACAAAATAAAGTAAATATGTATGTTGACTATGTTATATAAGATTTTTTTTTTTCATTAAAAAAGATTATTGTGATTCACAGCATACATTAGCAACATAGTAAATTTGCGTAAATATGTAGAATCCATGGACTAAACTAACAAATGAAACAACATAAACTGGGAATTTCTGTAACTATGGAGCACAGCTTGATGATTTCTATATTTTGTATTGCAATGTCAAAGTCCATCTCATCATTTTAATAAGAGGGCAACACAACACTTGTTTTAGAAGATTAGCCTCCGAACAGTTAGGTACTTACAGGTTGAAAGTCGTAGAATAACTCCAACGACTCCTGAAAGGAGCACTTGCCCCACACCCTCGCAGTCCAGCCTCGGCAAACTAGCAGCAGCATGCTGAATGCAAGCGTCTCTTTTTCCTCTGTGGAGCAAAATGTATGACACAGGGGGAGTATTTTGAATGATAAGTACAAATATGCCCTTTAAAAAATATTAACACAATCAAGGCTGATAAAGAGAAATGCTGACAAGTATCAGCTCATATTCAGATGCTAGCTTATGTACTTATATTGTACTTGATTGCAACCAGGATTACTAACTATGTGTGTGTGCGGGGGGGGGGGGGCTGTTTTAAAGTTGTTTGGAGGGTATTGTAGAAAATACTACACATTTTGAATGAGGGACTGATTCTGGCAACGGCATTTACTACCAAGACGGGCAAGTAATTGTGGATTAGTAGAGCCAAACTTGTAAGGCCAAGCATTAGAATTATAATGCTGTAATAATCATCATGCTATTCTACAAAGCAGCAATCAGAGTTACCATGAACTTGGATGAAAAAAAGTTGAATGGTGTTGACAGCCAGTGCCTTAATAAGAATAATGTTGCACTACTGTTAAGTGCTTAACAAAGACTACTAGTATTGCAATATGAATGACATTTGGGCTTTTGCAGGAGGTTCATGTCATATTCTGGCATTACATAAAGCAAGATCAGTTAATATGCATATATCTTAATTAGATTAGCAAGAGCAAGGGATGTTCAAGGTCCAGTGATTTTTATTCCAAGTAGTAGGAAAAAGAATGCAAAAACGTTAATAGTTCATAAAAGACTTCTCTGTTAATGTTATCCTATAATGAAAAAAAGCTTGATTATCATGTGAGTTGATCAGGCAGTGGAGAAGAAAAGGGGAATGGTAGATGAAGGAGGCAAGGACAAACCGTCCAGAAATTTCTGTGTACATGAACTGTGTGGCCGTGGGGTGCTATAATGTGAGGAGGGGCAGCAGACAGCCTCTCCCAAATAATTGTCCAAGCTGTAGTGACAGTCATTAAAGCTGCACTACCGCATGTGATACAAGGAGCGAAAGAAGCTTGTATGAGCACAATTAAAGATGTTCTGAATCCACATGTCATCTCTTGAGGATTCAGTTCCAGCAGGAGGAGGTCCAACATGAGCTAAGGAGGGACAATCTCTGCCTGACTGGCCTGACAGAGGGGGCTGAGGAGACAGAGGAAGAGCTTACTAAGGGCAAGTCAAATGTTGCCAAGGAAGTTGGCTTAGACATTTGGAAAGAGGACATCTCATCTTCATGATCTTGTCATCATCTTGGGGAAAAGGCAAGAAGGAAAGAGCAGGCAGATCAAAGTTCACTTTGTTGCGAACAAAAGGAACAAACTGTATTCTGGGCATTCTAGTCTGAAAGGAAGAGAACATGAAAAGTGTGTACATCAATGAAGGTCTAAAGACATGCAATGTGTCACTCGATCAGTGCATGATAAATGCCAAGGAAGCTTATGATGTCGAATCGGCAACAAAACCAAATACGGGAACATGACATGCAAGTTGAATGATGGACAAAGCAGAGTCATCAAGAGCCCGGATGATCTCTTTGATATTGGCTTTGAAATTACAGATCCACTTCAGTTTTTGCAGGTTTTTGCGAAAGTCTTAGAAATTAATTAACAAGCATTGAATGCATTTCTCGGTCCAACAATTTTTTTATAGTCATGTACATACTGTAAGTATTTTGTTAATGTTGTTAATAAATTCACCTCAACTCAAATGCAAAAAAGGAAAGGGTGGTACTGGGGCTGTAGATTAGAATCTCTACACAGAGCAATACTATTTAAAATGTACCTTGGGAAAGGCCATCGGTGTCACCCGTGTGACGAATAAGTAGCGTTTGCTACTATGGACATCTTGATTCCCCATACTAGAGTACTTTGTCAGCATACATGGCCATGCTGCAAACATCCTGTCTTCAGCCATGATCTCCTGGCTGAAGTCTTGCTTGATCTGTACAAATTAGGGAACAAGATTGCATTTGTAATCATATTAAGGGTGACCAGGAAAGAATGCTATAAACCAAATGGAAAAAAATATAATACTCAATAACAAAAACATAAACGATGGAGTGAATTATGCATGATCATTAGCTTCTGCAAAAATAATCATTTTTCTCACAAGTTTGTGTGAATTTGCACAATGTGCTTCGTTTGGCATGGAAATCTTGACAGACTGAGAAGAAAGCTCCTAATCTTTGCATAGAAACTTATTCGAAAGTGACAAAAGTGCCAAAAATTGGTTCCAAACCACCTACCTACACGAAACAAATAGAACTCTACTAAGGTGGTATATTATTACTACAGGCATTAAGTTTACGTGTGATGCATAGACTATATTGTGCGTTAAAAACACCACAATCTGTTTTTTGTCTTTATCTTCATTTTCTATAGGGGTTCTAGGCCTTTTTTTTTTTTTCTACTGGAAGCTTACGTAGACCTTAATTCATCGAGCATCATTGATGGCAATGATACTCAGTAAAGAATGAATTGCTCCAGCAAAAGTAGCAGAACTTAACTTGAACTTTAGTATTGGATTTTAGGGGGTTCGTTATGTTTACAGTAGATTTTAATTGTACGGTTGGACCTACTACTCATCGACCGCCTAATGTTTATTTGCTTGATAAGAATATTTAACACTGAAATTCATGCAAAAAACTTGACCTACGCGATTCAGAAAATCCAGAGCTATATAGGCTATCAAATGCCTTTGTTCCCTTTTCGATTCGGAGTTTCAGTGCAAATATATCGCCGTCAAACTTGCGTGGCCTCGTTTCAGCTCCCCGCGGTATAACGCTCCTTATTGAGAGCGACCGCTGTTTTTGCATTGACAATGCACGCAAACCGAGTTGTATTGAACACCGTGTTGTACGAAGCTTTTTAGAAACTTCCATAGACATTACATTACGATTCGGTGAAAATATTCATTTGAAATTTTGTCCTTGATTAAAACCATTAACTTTGTTAATGAACGGTGAATTTTCGCGTTTTCCCACACCATCCTCATCAACAGTCAAAGCCAATCCATTTTTATGTGTTTTGCGTGCAGTGAAGTGTGTACTATGCGTTCAGTGCGCCAATTAATAGACGGTCGGTTTATTACAAGAGGGTGGTCGTAGGGCTATATCATACAGCCGACCATGGCATAAGTTCTAAATTATGAGGTAGGAAATAATCGAGACAGGTCATTGTGTAATTGAACTTAGTTAGCACCAGCAGTCTAAAATATAGGCCCTAGCCCTTGACTAGGCCCTAGCCCTTGACTAGGCCCTAGCATTACCTAGCTAGTCCCTAACCGTCACGTTATACCCTATGCCTAACTAACTCAGCATTTTTTTTCGCCCGGGTGGGTCGGGAACAGACCGGGCTTTGTAGGGGGAAATTCACTTAATTTGCCCCGGTGGGTGGGGAATAAACCGGGGTTTGTCGGGGGAAACTCGCTCCAACCAAATGGCAGGCATTTGGGGCGGGAATTTTGGCCGGGATTGAGCCAGATTTTGCTTGAGAGTTGATTATGACTTGTACCATTTCCAGTACGGTAATGTGACCATAAATTATTTCGCTCGACTAGCAATTCCCCGCTATTGAGGACCAAAAGTTGCGTAAACGCATGAATCACGTAAAGAGCCTAGCGCGAAACATGCGCGATTTGCGCATTTTTCATGAATTTTTCTAACGTGGAACCTTCGATCGTATTGTCCGCGGATGTGCGCCGGATCGGCGCTTTACGCGATTCCACACGGGCGGGCTCGTTCACACTGCCCAAAAGTTGCGTAATCGCATAAATCACGTACCGGTAACTAAGAAATTTGGTTTTGTGTGCTTGTCCGTCGAGAATTTTACCATTTTCGCTGATTTACGCAATGAAAAATCACCGATGAATTGCGCAAGAACTACGGAAAGATCACGCAAAAATATAGCGCCACAATCATACGCGAGTTGTTAGTGATACATTAGTGATTCCTCGATCAGTATTTCGTGAATATTTACCGTGTTCTGTTAAAGATACATAGGCCTACGCCAATATCTTTTTTTTTCAGTGATTTTCAGTGATACGTAGGTGTTTCAAGCGCGAAACATGCGTCATTATTTATAGTCTGCTTTTTTTGTCAGTGGAGAGTCGTTGGTGAACGCGATAGCGGCAACATTTTTGCGAACAATCGCTGATATTCCAAGCATATTTCGCGCATTGTTCGTGTAAGAACCACGCAAACTACGCAAAAATTACGTAAAACAGCGCAATACTGCATAAAATTTTTACGCGAAGCCGAGTTTTGAGCTCCTCAAAACATGGAACTGCGTAAAGTGCCGATCCGGCGCACATCGGCTGACAACTACGAAGGTTCAAAATTGTATAGACAAACTCATGTATCGCGTAAAATAAGGCTCGAATTTCTTACGTGATTCATGCGTTTACGTGACTTTTTGGCAGTGTGACAGGTCCTCAAAAGCCAGGTTTTTGAGCAGCTCAAAACTCGGCTTCGCGTAAAAGTTTACACACTTCTAGGCAGTATTGCGCTGTTTTAGTTTTTACGTAATTTTTGCGTAGTTTGCGTTGTTCTTACGCGAACAACGCGCGAAATGTGCGTGGAATATCAGTGATCGTTTGCGAAAATGTTGCCGCTATCACGTTTATGTGCGATTCATACGCAGTTAATTGTGATAAAGCGCAGATTATGCGTGATTTTCCGTGGACCTCTGTCGTCAGGCGTCGCGCACAATCACGAATTCGCCCTATTTGGGGCCTTTGCGTGCAAAACCAAATTTCTTGCGTGATTCACGCAAACTTACGCGACTTTTGGGCAGTGTGACCGGGCCTTGAGGGTCGGGACTTGGCCGGGGATTTCTGCACAAATATTGCCCAGACTGTCGGGAAATTGGCCGGGGATTTCAACTTCAATTTTGCACGGCCTGCCGGGGACTTAGCGGGGGATTTCCGTGAAAATTTTGCCCGACCTGTCGGAGACTTGGCCGGGACTTGGCCGGGTAGTGTAACATGCAAAATTGCAAGTGGGATTCAAGTCCAGGCCATCCCCGGGTACCCATGGGCCGGGACTACAATTGACAAGTGCATAACGCTCCTTATTGAGAGCGACCGCTGTTTTTGCGTTGACAATGCACGCAAACCGAGTTGTATTGAACACCGTGTTGTACGAAGCTTTTTAGAAACTTCCATAGACATTACATTATGATTCGGTGAAAATATTCATTCGAAATTTTGTCCTTGATTAAAACCATTAACTTTGTTAATGAACGGTGAATTTTCGCGTTTTCCCACACCATCCTCATCAACAGTCAAAGCCAATCCATTTTTATGTGCTTTGCGTGCAGTGAAGTGTGTACTATGCGTTCAGTGCGCCAATTCATACACGGTCGGTTTATTACAAGAGGGTGGTCGTAGGGTTATATCATACAGCCGACCATGGCATAAGTTCTAAATTATGAGGTAGGAAATAATCGAGACAGGTCATTGTGTAATTGAACTTAGTTAGCACCAGCAGTCTAAAATATAGGCCCTAGCCCTTGACTAGGCCCTAGCATTACCTAGCTAGGCCCTAACCGTCACGTTAGACCCTATGCCTAACTAACTTGTTAGATTTCTACATCATCGAACTCGGACACTGCGCCTATTGTGCATGATGTGATACGGTGCCTGTTACAACTTAGAATACTGTACAACGAATAGGCTACCAGGTACTGTATTGTGTCAACAACGGGAATATTCCGTACGCTGATTTAGATGATTAGTTTTTGTAAAAGAAATTCGTATTTTATGTGAAGTTTTGAAAATGTATGTAAGGATTGAATTATGCAAGTGTTTATACAAGCACGAGTTGGTTGAAAAACATAATGACAAATGTACGTACCGGTACAGACGACAAACAGTTTGTTAGATCTAACGTTACATGCATGAAGGCAGGCGTAGCGCAGCCCGGCCAAGAACTCAAAGCGTGAGCCGTGACTAGCTTCATACATCATGCAAATTACAGATGGGCATGAAGCGATGTAACTATCAGTTAAATAAATAAATACCTTGGAATGACTGGCAAAGTTCTTCTATAGCTAGACCCCATTTGCTGAGAATGTTCGTGACACCATATAGCTGCATTGCAGTCATCGTCACCGCCGTCCATCATGATGAATAGCCGCGCTACTGTACAGCTATACAGTGTACATAAACGTGATGATGTACGTGTGTGTGTGAGGCGCGGTGGCCGCTCGGCGGCAATCGATTGCGACGAAGGATATATGCAGGCCCGCGCTGATTGGTTCATGACTATCACATGACTTTTGCCCATCAATTTCTGAACAACGTTGTTTAATTGTTTGGACAATCATTCCGAATTGTTTTTAAACAACCGTTGTTTAAGGCAATCAAGCTCCAATTTTCTATATTCAAACAACATTGTTTAGAATTTTAAACAACAATATTTTAAACGAAATTTTACACAGCGTTCTAACAGTGTAAGCCTTGTAAGGTTCGTTAACTTGCAGATTTGTGTGTGCGTCTTTTTGTTTGTATGTTTTGTGTTTTGTTTTTTTGTTTTTAGCACACCGAAGATGAGGGGAGAGTATAAAAATGATCACCGTCCTTGCGACGTCCGTCCATCCGTCAGTCCATCGGTTCACACACATTTACACCTGTCCAGTCCCTCAAACCGACACCCCATCCATCACGAACTCCTCTCCTCTTTACGCGCACCTCACACAAGCATACACACACATACACACACGCACACACACATAATTATCCAATGCACACACACACACACACACACACACACACACACAGTCACCCCCATATGGACGTATTAAAAGACATCCCTTGGGAATGGTCCAAAGTTACACCTACGCGCACGGCCCCTCAAGACAAAACACATTAGCAACGCAAACACCGTTGATCTGGCGTGGATGGTTTTAAAAGTAATCCCGGCAATACAGTAAATACACTTTTTATCAATGAAAAGTCATGAAAATGATAGAAGACAATTTGCTCTACAAGACCTGCACAATGAAGAGGGTGCTTATTGAAGGATGGCCCTGTGGCATGTGCCCCCAAAATACTCTTTATCCTCTTGGCAATATAGAAAACATATAATATCATTTAAAGCGATTATGTATGTTCCAAACGTACATGCTTTCAAAATTCGATCGTGCCCTATAGCAAGGATACTTTTGCTTCCAAGAAATGCGAATTAATAAATACATTAGACATTGTTTTACAATACTTATATAGTAAAAAGGTGCACACTTAAAGCGGCCCCTTGGGAGGCGCCCTAAGTTACCCCCTCAACCCCCCTCTCCTCCCCGTCCCCATATGTATATGAGTACTATGAATGTACTCTTACAGTTACCGCTAATTTGCATTTTTTGTAAATTATTTTTGCATGACCAATTCGCAAAAGGCAGCCATTGTGTTCTCAGACCTACAAAATATAAGTTTATCCATTTAAATCTTTAAAACTGGATAACGGTTCATTTCATTTCATTTCATTTTTTATTTCATTTCCGGCCAAACCATATAATATGACATTGCATATACACAAAGTCAGTACAAAGTAACTTTTACACGTCCAAATGAAATTTAAATACACGTCTTTTGTTTACATGAAACAAAACAAAAAAACATATTTTGGTAGAAGAAGTACAAGGACAAAATGTGACTGAATCATAACAAAGAAAAGGTCGGAAATGGAGGGGACTGCTAAAAAGCCAAGCTTGTAGAATGCAGTCACCTCGGAGTCGCTTTATAATAGTAATACACGAGACATTTTAACATAATCCACGGGAATCAGAACACAAAAACGAGTACGCACTCAAACGCACACACATATAACACAGTAACAAAGCAGCTCTCTTACATACACGTGGAAAGGATAAAAAGGAGATAGAAAGGGACAGGAAGACAGAGGGAAGGGCGAAGGAGGAGAGTATTGGGGGTCGATGCAGGCCACAGGAAGTTGTCTTCATAATATGAATGATATAACATAATGGTTATGAAATAAAGTAAACAAAATAAAGGCGTTAGCAGCAAGAGAAATCAGTTAGGAGCTTTCAGAATGCAAATCCCCAGTAATATAAGAATTAACAAGCATTTTCTTTAATTTTAAAGTAAAAGTGTTGAAACTTAGAGATTCTTTTATACTGCTGTCAAGGGAATTCCAGAGTTTAGGTCCAGCGAAGGAGAATATGTGACAGTGCACCTCAAAACAAACAAAAAGTCGCCAGACATGAATTTTTAGTTGAGTCCATATTCTGAAAGAGCAGACTTTAAGCTTTAAAATGATGTATAACTCAAATCAAATGGACTCTCCTAACCTATCTAAATATTGGAAAGAAAGCACAAACTCAGGAAAAGTGTGAACTGAGAAAAGAGGCTCTGAAGTACAGTGTCTATTCAAGCGCTTAATCTTTACTAAACCGTGCTGGCTGTGCGATGAATGGGACAAAAAAAAAACAGGAATTAAACCACCAGAGTAACAACAATGAAGGGATTATTAGATTGAACTGAAATTGAGCATACCTCATTAACACATTCTGTCCATGATCAATGCCAACTTTCAAAGCAGTAGCACTATCCTTTCAAAAGTTACTAGAGTTGAAAGTAAAGAGTGTGGACAAGGTTTTTCAGAAATGAAAAAAAGGATTCTAAAGACACACATAACCACACTATTCTACCAAAAATGTCCGAGATAAACTGCTAAAAAAACAGACTTTCCTGCCCGTTTTATGATACCAAATTTTAGCATAATGTAAAAGAAGACCCGCTCTTTCAGAAAATATGAAAAAGTCAAGTTCGGCTAGGTTGACCCATTTCACTTATTTTCAGTCCTCACGCAAAATCAGTGCATGCGACTTTATGTTCGTTTTGAGGTGCACGGTCACATATAGACTTTGCAAAAATTGTCCTAAACAGTGGTAAATGGAATTCATTGGTTTGTCTAGTGGGGTATGAATGTACAGTTTTATTTTGGATAAACATAGAGTCAAACACCAAAGGAAGGGAGTGATTTATTAGTTTGTACATAAACTGACCTAAATTCAAACAATATAAATCCTTAATTTTTAAAATATTATTTTGATGAAACAAGTCATTAGTATGACATCTCCACGATTCTCTACAAATGATACGAAGAGCTTTTTTCTGCAATAATAATATTCTTTCTAAATATGAGGAGTAAGTGTTGCCCCAGGCGAGAATGCCATAGTTCAGATAGGGTAAGATCAAAGATGAATATAACATTAACAAAACATTTTTCGGAAAATAGAATTTAACTTTATTGATAACACCCACATTTCTAGAAATTGTGCGGCAAATTGAATCGATATGCAAATTCCAGGTGAGCTTATTATCAAGAGTCAAACCTAAAAGTTTAATTGAAGAAGCTTCTTCTATGGCTATATTGTCCAAATAAATATTCTGAGATAACTTTTCTAAAGAATTACTGAAAAGCATACATTTAGTTTTTTGAAGATTAATTGACAATTTGTTAGCTCTAGTCCAATGAAATAACTTTTTTATCTCGATGTTCATAGTATCGATCAAATACACTGGATCAGAGCTAGAAAGGGACACATTTGTATCATCAGCAAATAATAAAAAGGAAAGAATACTTGATGAATTTATGATATCATTGATGTAAACCACAAATAAAAGTGGATCAAGTAAACTTCCTTGCAGTACACCACAAGTGATATCATGCATAGCAGATTTGTGACCATTAATATAAACAAATTGTTTGCGATTGGTAAGGTAACTCCTGAACCACTCCAAGGCCATGCCACGAATACCATAATGAGATAATTTGTAAAGGAGTATTTTGTGGTCAATGGTATCGAAGGCCTTGGAGAAGTCCAGGAACACACCTATAGTATGATGATAATTTTTCAATGGCTTTGGAGACTTTGTCTAGGAAAGTAAGAACTACATGGGATGTATTGTGTTGTTGCCGGAAACCAAATTGATTATTTGAAATAATATTATGCTTATTGAGAAAATCCAAGAGTCTAAAATGTACAACTTTTTCTAATAATTTAGAGATAATGGATAACAAAGATATTGGTCTATAATTACTGATGTCTTCCCTATCCCCTTTCTTAAAAATTGGAATAACCTTAGATACTTTCATTTCCTCGGGGACAACACCATTACTTAAAGACAAATTAAACACATGAACCAAAGGATCGACAATGCAGTTTATAATGTGTTTTAAAAGAACATTATCAATATTATCATGACCAACACTTTTTTTACTCTTTAAATTCTGAACTATATCAATTAGTTCATTCCGGTGAGTGGGAGCAAAAAAACAGGAGCTGGAATTGGGCGTATGTAAAAAATCGACAAATAACTTTTGGGACTTGGGAATCTTTCTAGCAAAACTATTTCCTATTTGTGAAAAATATTGATTAAAAACATCAGCTATAGACCTTGGGTCAACAATAGCAAGATCATTACGTTTGATTGTAGTGATACGGGATGTTGGTTTGTTTCTATTAATGGCAGAATCAATGACTTTCCAAGTATTTTGGATATCATGTTTAAAATAATATATCTGGTCACTGAAATATTTTCGCTTTGCACAACGCAAAATTTGAGTGAGAACATTCTTATATGAAATATATTTATGACGAGATTCCTCAGTTTTTTTAATTTTATCAGCATAACACAAATTATTTTTTCGGTTAATTGACCGCAGCAAAGACTTCGATATCCACGGAAGTCTCGGGGATCTTTTATAATTGCTATTATTTTTCTTAACTAAAGGAACATACTCGTCTAAGAGTGAATTCAATTTTCTCATGAATGAATCATAAGCATTATTTGGGTCCTCAGCATCATATACCTCAGACCAATCTACTTCATTAAGGCCATTTTGCAACCTAGCTACATTATCGGGGGTAATTTTTCGAAAATACATTGCAGAGGAATTCAGATTGCGTTTGCGATTATAAGGAATATGGGTAAATATGGGGTAATGGTCGGATAAATCTGATAAAACAATGCCAGAAAAGGGTAAGGGGTTAATATTGCAAAATATGTTGTCAATTAGAGTTGCTGAGTGATCAGTTACTCGAGTTGGCTTTGTTATAAGGGGTAAAAAGGATGAGGACATCATAATATCTAATAAATTCTGAGCTGAGTTTAATGTCTGAAACTTAGATAAATTTATGTTAAAATCTCCCATAATATAACAATCTTTACTGTTGAAAATTGGACTTTGCAGTAATGATTGCAAATAACTAAAAAAACCTTGCATCTCAGAATTAGGGGGTCGATAATGACTAATACAAGTATATTCCTAGAACAAGGCACGTTAACTTCAATAAAGAGTGATTCTACAGCTTCACTCATGCAGTTCAATCCACTGTGAATAATGTAATCAAGGTCTTTCTTTACGTATAGGGCAACTCCTCCGCCTTTCTTGTGCTGACGACTGTTTTCTATGAAATCATAACCGGGAAGAGAGAACGTAGGGATAGAAGTCGGACTGATCCATGTTTCGCTCAGTCCAATTACAGAGAAAGATGATTAATGAATGTCATTCATAAAACAGCAAAAAAATATCGAAATTACGATTCAAACTCCTTATATTGAGTTGCATCAAGGAAAAACTTTGAGATAATTTAGTTAGGGCTTTGACTTGATTAATTGTAAAATATTCAGAACTAAGATAGTGTTCATTATTATCTTCACCAAAAGCTACACTTTTAATATGAGAATTAAAATCATAATTTGCTTGGAAACATTTACTGTCGGATTCATTCATTGCATGAGATACCGAGCCATGATTAAACATATCAAAAAAATCTTCATTGTTTAGAGAGTGAAAAGGAAAATTCACAACCTGTGACGTACTATCCATCATAAATAAATGAAATTACAATATTCGCTGGTGGTAAGAACAAAGGTACATTCAAGTGTACGAGGCAAAGACCCAGAGAGAAGTGCAGAAGAAGCAGGGGCAGAAATGTAAGTGATATACGGAATGCAAGAGAGCGGCGCATCAACATTTTGAACTCACAATACAATACTAGACAAACACACGAAAAAAATAAACGAAACAAGGAATACATGTTACATAACGGTAGGAGTAGAAGCTATGAATATAAACTATATACACACTCGACATAGAAGGAACTGCCGCCACTCGCTAAAATTAATGAATGTCTGGAGGGTACAAATGCAGTGGAATACACTGGAATGTAATGTAAGCACTGTGATACAATACTCAAGTCTGTGACTTACAGACCATGGAATTAACTAGGTGTTATATAATAACTGCGGAGCAGTAGTGAAACGTGGGTATGGAGAAAAAAAAAAACACACGGATAATTGAAATTATCAGTGAAGACGATTTATATCCCCGTCCCGAGTGTTGCTTTAGAGTAGGTGATGTCATGAGGGCAATGACGTTAATACCAAATACACCGAATTTAACCTTCATTTTATACCTTAAATGGTCTATTTAAATACAAAGATGAGCGGTTACCATGGCAACACATTTTCGTTATACTAACACATTGGTGTCTTGCAAATCTACACTTCTAAATCATAATGCATACTAAATTTGACTTGAATAGCTTGAATACTGTAGGTGACACATTATACAGTCATCCTGCTATATTTACGTATTCAATGTCATGCCTTATGATGAAGAGTAGCAATATACATGTACAATGTCATGACATACGAATTGGCTTTAGCTTGAACGATGGGTGTGAAACAATACTTTTCAATTATTCATGACTCTCATTAGGCAGTTAATTAAAGAGAGTGGAGAAGATAAAGAACCCAGTTGGTTACCTGCATTTCGCCTCAAACTATCTGGATCACAGAAATTAACTGAGTGATGTATATTATCTGCAATATTGGAATGTGGGTAGAAATTTTAAAAAAGCAACTATCTCTACACACAGACACCGGTAAATAAAGTTACTGTAGCTGTAACTGCGGAATGCCATCTTGGAGGAAGTATAGTTCAATCACAAGCATTTGGAGTAATAAAAAATGAAAATAAAAAATCGGTTATAGCCCTAACAAGCTCACAGGTATGAAACAAATAAGCCTAATGTTTATACGATGTACTTTAAAAAGACAGTGCCGAGGGAAATTGTCGCAGTGACAGTGCGCCAGGAAAGAAGACTACCCCGTCAATCAGTCAATCAGATTATTTCGGTATAATACCAAAATACCAAAACATGAATTAGCAAGGAAAACATAACAAAAGAAAAGTAACTGTCCTTTATACCACAAGGTGTAAAAGAGGTTACCCCCTAAAAAGCGCTGGATTGACTGGACTATTAATATTCTTCTCATATAGGCCCATACAGATATTGACAACAAATAAACCAAATGCTGCAAAAGTATAAAAGCCCTGTCACACCTTTCAAGCTGTACGCGAGTAGGGATTTTTCCAGCACGCAGGAAAATTTTCTGCAGGCACACAAGGCAAGTTTCGCACTTGCGTCTTACCTGCTACACGAGTGCTACTTACTTCCTACTTGCGTGTATTCCGTAGTGACCTGCGTGAGAGCTTCGGAACCAATTAATTTTCAGTTACGAGCGACATACGGGGACTGCGAAGTACCTACGTTACACGTGCGCACCTCCGGTCAACTACGGGCGAGATACGTGCTATAGGTACTGACTCAGGTGCGGGTCAATTGCTGGGAGCTCCGGGGAGCAAAAATTTGTACTCACAAGTCAACCCGAAAGTCTTCCTCAGCCCGGTGTGACAAGGCCTTGAGCATGCTCAAAACTTTTTTCGGGTGAGTCCAGCAAAAATTGTTCTTCGCAAGTCGCACGCAAGGCTTGCCCCGAAAGGTGTGACAGGGCCTCTTACACGAAATGATTCATTGATACACACTGTCGACTTTTCCTGTTCAGAATACCGAGGAGAACTTAGAGCCCGTTTACACCGCCTAAAAGTCGGTGTAAACGCACGCTTGCCAAAATGCGGAACCAAATTTGGACCCGCATTTGGACAAGCTCCGGAGGTTGTCTCGGGCCGGCCCTGGGCCGACCTATTCTCGGTGTAAACGCACGCTGGCCCAAATGGGGTACCAAATGCGAGTCCTTTCCGCAGCGATCGTGACGTAATTGCGTAATGTTATGAGTGCTTATATCGTGCATGCTGTCCTGTCTTGTCTTGTCTTGAAGGAGCGGAGAATTCTGTCCTGCAGTGTCTCACAATGTTTTATCTCTGTATTTTTTTTCCTCACTCCAGAAAATTTGTGCATAAGTAAGGATGGTGAGAAACTGTGAAATTGATTTTTGTTGGGTAGTGGCGGTGATGTGGCGTTATTTTTTATTTGAATTATCCCAAAATCCATGCTCTGTGTCGGAAAAAATAGTCATTACATCCCTAGGTATTCAGTTCACAGAATTGCATACATACACAATACACATTTCCCGCGGGCGCGCTCCAATGAAATCATTGTTCATATGCAGAGCGCCGCTACCGTCAGAATAATGTGACCCGCTACAACAAAAAGGTCCTAAAGTCGCGCACGGTCGAAGCCGTGAAAATCGAGTTTGAATTCAGAGCATTAAAATTGGTCAAAACTTACGATTTTCTGATTTCGATATATTATTGGAGTTTATAAAATGGGTTCAAGAATGTAGCCAATAGGAAGCGCTGAAATGAGTCACGTGTTCTTCGGTTATTCTAGTCCCATCGCACTGCGTGTTAAATCCTATTGCCGATCGTCTGTGCGCGCGGCGGCTCCTTTGAATTGCATACATACAGTACAGTACGCGCTGTCAATCCTGTGAACAACTTTTAGTTCGGGCTGCCGGCCGGCCGGCCTTTCTTCCCCTGTGCATAACACGTGTGGCGTGCCTTGGGCGTACGTATACTCTTACGTACACTTTGTACAGTACAGTAGACCAAGCGTTGTGGGACCGGACGCGTACATCGAGTCACTTTGAAGGGCAACCAACGATTTAGCAAGTTAATTCTCACGCCGTTTTCAGAGTTTGTTGTCTAGTAGGCCTATATGAGGAGTCTATATCAAGTCGTTAAGGTAAAGGGTGCATATTCTATGTAAAATAAGTAAGTTTTCATGCGGGAACTTAAGTGTCCTGAAGCCCAACCCCCCATCATACTTATACTGTATGTGCGGGATTTCCGAGTGCGACGTGCGTAAATGTTTGGGACGAACATCTTCGGACGTCTTGACCCACAAAGGTACGTGAAAAACGCTGAAAAATGCTGTTAGTTTTCGAATTTTCGACCACTTTTTTAAAACAAATGATGCACAGGATTATTTCGTGGCGTTAGTGAAGGCGTAGCTCACTCTCGGGTATTTACAATGTAGTGCAACATGTACTCGGCTTCGCCTCGTGCATGTTTCACAATTGCAAATACCCTCGAGTGCGCTATACGCCTCCACTAACGCACTCTATCCTGTGCATCATTTTTATACTAACATGTCTTCTATCATCTGTCGAAATTTTGAAGCAAAATGATCAAAGGAAAGATTAAAAAATAGCGTTTTTCTGAGCCATGTTTTTTGGCGTTTCAACGAAGCAGAAACTGGTTCGAAAATTTGGATTGAGCGCCACAAATAGGTTCCGCCCCTAACAACGACCAGAGTGATCTCGTTGGCCAGTTTGCTGCTTGCTGCTAACCGAAGCGTGAAGCTCGCACACTGCCCAGTCGACTGGTGCGTGCGGGCGGGATGCGCTATGGTCAGCCACTTCTCACATCCTGGTCACTGATTGGTTGGTGAGGAGACTGCCGACGCTGATGTGCTTGAATGAACTCTTCGGGGGTTGCTAGGGCTTACCTTCTATTGTCCAGAGGTGGAAACTGAATTGCGTGTCCCTTGATCGCGATTGCGTCGAAAGGAAGACTTTTAGGGCGCTTTTCTCGAAACAGTGATTTTCCAGACGTCTCGACATGCTCTCTTTTAAACGTCGATATCTCCGCAGCCGATTATTTTTATAAAATGTGTTATTTGTCAATTTAAAGCAGAAATATTAGGGGATTATATCATGCAATTTTCAAATAATCGACCTCGCCCGACTTTAGGATCATTTTGTTGTAGCGGGTCACATATGTTATATATAGGCCGGCCCAAATTCTCGGTGTAAACGCACACCGAGTACCGCAATTTGGGCCGGCTTTGGGCCGGCCTAAAAGTAGTTAGGCGGTGTAAAAGGGGTCTAAATCTTAAACACTATTCCTGACGATTTTCATACTTTCACATTATTCATTTAAAACATAAATCAACAGTGGCATGTCTTTATAGATTTGTGGAAACTCTTGTGGTCCTTGAGCAAAGAAACCAATACATGGAAAAACCTTTAGCAAATTTGACTGAACAATAACAATAACGTAAAAGGTTAACATATTTCAGAAATGTAGCAGAGTAATTTGATAACAATACCGCTGGCTTGCAGGTACACCTTTGTATAATCTACGCGTGCTTTCTTCTTTTGTTCTCAGCTTCCTCAAGCTCCAACTCATGCATTCAGAATGCATCTTATGGTGAGGCTGCCATGCCATCATCTAGTTCATTGTAATTTGTTATAAATTTGGAAAACATTCTTATTCTTCATCGCAATCACTGTAAATTTTGAAACTCTGTGCTCAGTATATTTTATTTTTTAATTATTCTAATATAAAAAGTCTTAAAATCATCCGGCAGTCCGTTTCAAGTGGTACCTACCTAAATCTCATTCTTTATTTTTTTTTTCCTAGCTACCCAAGTAGCTACCTGAAGTAGCATGAGCTTTGTAATCTCACTAGTGCAATTGTCACTTTCAGCATTATTATGATCGATATTCCATACTTATCGGGCAGGAGTGTTCAATAATTTCAAGAACTTTCAATAGTTCACTTTCAACTCCGTTGCTATCTATTGCTGCTTCACTTCTTGTTTGTTGTTTGTCATTATTACTTTACAACTACATGACGTTGACTCGTCCTCGACTCGTTCCCAGCAGAACGGTATAAAAATTTAAAGCGCGCATGAATATAAAATATAATAAATCAGCATTTCCAATAAGCACAGGCTAGAATGGCCAAAATCCACGATAGCGGATCAACGTGAATTCTTCATGGCGACAGTTGTTTTGACCTTGATGCACGTTTATTGGACTGACATCAACTCCTGTTTTTGTCATAAGCCGAAAAAAAAAATACTAATCAATTGTTGCGTTTTTTCATAAAATTAGCTTTACATAGTAATTCAGGGATTTCAAAGTAATGGCAAAAAATTAGACGAATTATATTGATAACATGTACAAACTTAATAGTGCACTACGAATGAACAACTGTTGAAAAAATCACACCTCAAAGGAAGGAAATTCAGGGTTTTTTTTATTACCATCATACTATGAATGTCAAAGTTTTTGAAAAAAAAATCGTAATAAACCTTCAGCCTCCTACCTCATGCACGGTGTATATGCAAAGAGAGAGGAATGTGTCTCACAGATTAGAACTCGTGTGCCTTCACTGTTGACATTCTGATTGACAGCTATGTCAGTAACGTTTTGTGAAGGTGATTGTAGTGTCCAATCATCTTCACAAAGGTCCATGGGGGGGGGGGGGTGGGAGGTTCTGACATTAAATGCAATGCATGCTCCACGTTTTTCAAACGCACCCCCCCCCCCCCTCCCTTCACGCCCATGAATTGCACTAACTTTAGAGTGATCAATGGCGTGGACCAAATCGTCTGTGTCCATTAAAATATCCCATTTACGTCAACGGTGAAAAGTTGCCTGTGGATTTGAAAGGAATGGTCGCTATGCCTTCAAGACTAAACCCTGATCAGGATCTTTAGACTTTTCTTCCCCAGAGCCTACAAAAAGGCACTAATTTGACTTCTCTTGTACGCAGGTTCTACAAATCAAAATGATTATATAACTTGCTTGACATTCAGGCACCAGCAATGATAATAACCAGAAAAAAAAAAGAGCTCAAAATAAATGATAGTAATGATATCAATCACATGAAAGGTAGATGGAAAGGGAGAAAAGACGAATAAGCAAGATGCTTTGACATATCGGGAACAATCCAAACTTAAAGGAAAAATGAGAGGAAATATGCTTACTTGTTTTAAGTTAGCCATATTTTGGAACATCTTGTCTGACCTATAATAGAAATAGATGGAAGTCTTTAACTCAATCATGCAAATGAATATGTTGCGCCTGACGAAAAAATAAAGTACTATACCATAGGACTGATGATACATACAGATCTATAATCTATTATAAAACTACAAGAACAATTGTTTCTCTTTCTTGGTGTTTGGATAGGTGTTAGATAGTAGCTAAATGTTTTAATTTCATGTCAAATAAGCTGCCAGTATTGCCTATGGACTTTTTGTTTTTGAAGCATGTACCATACCAGTATCTTTATTCTGTTGTTTCATAATAATACTAATACTGACGGCTAAGTACAATTTTGTATAGAAATCTGATGCTTCTCCTGATTAATTCATAGCCGCGTGAAGCAGTCTGCTGATTGGAAATTATCGTCCTTGATCGATGTGCAGAACGAAATTACATTTGCATATTAACGCCGTGAGTTGTTTTTCCTATTTCGACAATTTACGCGATGATAAGTCCACCCAGCCTTGGCGCATGTTTATTTCTGACAGTCCTGCATCATTGATGCCTAAAATGCTCGTCAGACTGGCAGTGTCATGTAAAACACCTACAAAGATATCTACTATCCAATTGGTGAACTGCTTTATATCACATGACACGCGGTTAAAGAAAAAAAATATATGCCTATTATACCATATTGTCATTATGGGCGTGCAATTTTGTTGAGTAGTTTTGGGTATGTTGTATTCCACTCACTCCTTTTCAATTACCCCCATAGCAACAAAACCAGACTACTAACACCCGCCTTGTAATGACCATGATTTTGATAGCGAATATAGTTTTGACTAAAAACCTATACCCGCCCAAGGGTTTTCTTTTATGGTTTAACATTACATATTTCATAATATAGGCATTGAGGATGACACTGAGATACTGGATGGGTAAATATTTTGGAATCCCGTATGCTTGGCATGTATACATTATATACATAAAGAATAGAAATGAAGGACTCTGTACACGGTCGGGACGCTATGGCTTCTCGCACTCCTTCTTTCTTTCTCTTTCTCTCTCTCTCTCTCTCTCTCTCTCTCTCTCTATCTCTCGCTATCGTGTGTCTGCGAGGGTCTGTTTGTGTGTCAGATGTCTCAGATCACATCCTATAGTCATCTATTCAAAGTAGCATGAACTTATGTTGTGCCATTTTTCGTCCCTTTCTCTCTACCTATCAGTATAATAATTCATATGATTTCAGTGAATTCAAAAATGGATTTGTATACATTGTGAGGAAGCTTTAAATTGCAACCCGCAGACCACAAACATTCTGATATTCCAACTGACCTAATAATTTCATTGGCGCAAATTTGCCCTTCAGTCATAGGACGAATTTGAATACCAACAACAGATTATGAGTCGTTAAATTTAATTCCACTAAGAATCAACTTTATTAAGGTACACTAAATTAAGCTCTTATAAATACACAGGAAAATTGTAGGATGATGATAATTATGTTTTCCAAATAGCAACAACAGAAAAAAAAATGTATTAACAATGATAATTTCTGTACATGTCAAGGCGGATTATAATCGCACAGGGAAAATGATATGATTGCGTTGTGCCTTGAAATGCAATGATTTTAATACTACACATCGTAAACGCACATAATGTCAAATCTGCAAATATTGATTTCTTGAAAGCTGAGTTCTTGCAGACATTTAAGAGATTGATTGAATACAAAAGGATGCTAATTCATACATACATCATTAAGTACGTTTAAAACAAACATGATCTGTTATTGACTGGCATCCAGTAGAGTTAATTGCCTTGCGTTCAAAGTCTGTATTAGATAGTATAAGACCTAAATATAAGAACGACCCAGGTCCAATTTTTGGCCAAATTCAGTTTGACATGGGAAATTGTAGCTTATGCATGGACTCATCTTGTGTATAAATGATAAATCCTAATTACCTCCGGAAGAGCCTGAAATGAATGAGTTAGACCTTATATCAATGTAAGAATGAAGGACTTGGGTCATTTCATTAACCGTTTCATGAAAAAGCTATCCCATAAAGCTATCACATAAACTCAGACTTAGGAGAGACTTTTTCTAGAAACCATTTCATGAACAAAACTAGCACATAAAGTCTCTCCTAACTTGGCAAAGCTATGACATAAATCTAGGAGTGGTCAGGAGCACTCCTAAGTTTATGTGATAGCTTTTTGAGATTCATTGTATCAAACTTTTTTTTTCTCATTTTTGGAGTAATTGACCCCAAATTTGGCATGTGTGACCACTGTCAAAGGTAGATGTGCAAGACATCTTTTTCGTTAATATCGCGTAATGCTTTGCCATGGCAACGACATATTTTCATAAAAATCATACAAATTATTGTGGATTAAACTACTACCCTCACTTTTAAAGCGATGCAGTTGAAATTCAGCATAGAATCAGATCAATGTAATGTGTAGTTGTGCAAGACGCCTTTTTCCGTGTGTGGGTGTAAAGAAATCTCTTGCCATGGCAACAACAGTTTTTTCTATACCAATCATACAAAGAAATATGTGGATTGACCTAACTTCCTTAGTTTTTTAGCATTTGATCTAAATTTTGGCACATGTGACCGGTATAGTACGTAGATGTGCAAACTTCATTTTTCGTCATTGTTGAACAATGCGTTGCCATGGTAACAACAGACTTTGAATAAAAATCATACAAAACTTTTGTGGATTCAGCCATCTCCCTCAGCTTTTGAGCATTTGGCTTGAAATTTGGCACATGTGACCACTATGATAGCATTTGTGCAAACTTCAAACTTTCATAGATATGGAACATTGTGCTGCCATGGTAAAAGCATTTTCAACAAATATAATACAAAAAAAATTGTGGATTCAGTTTACTCCTTCAGTATTTGAGCATTTTACTTGAAATTTGGCACATGAGACTGCTAAAGTACATTGACTGATGTGCGAATTTCTTCTTTGATCGTTGTCAATGTGTTGCCATGGTAACAGAGTATTTTGAATGAAAATCATATAAAAATAATGTGGATTCAGCTAATTTCCTCAGCTTTTGAGCATTTGACTTGGTATTTGACACATGTGACAGTCATAATATGTATTTGTGCAAACTTTTCTTTCAAATTTTCTTTCGTGAATATTGAACAATGTGTTGCCACGGTAACATCATTTTTTTGTATGAAAATCATAGGACTTACCAGTTTATTCATCCAACTCCCTCAGTTTTTGAGCACTTGATTTGCGATAGTAATTATGACACATATGACGAACATAATTTTTAAATAAACAAAACACAACTTTATTCAATGTTGAACAATGCGTTCCCATGGTAACAACTTATAACAAAAAAAAATAAAACCGTATAAAGTTAGTGCTGGTTGAACAAACTCCCTCAGTTGGAGGTGAGGGTAAAAATCACAATGAGTGATAGTTCTAAAATACAAAATGCATTTTCAACCCCTGCTGGTGCAAACATCATGGAATACATCCTAAATAATTAATGTAATCATCGCGATCCCGCTGGGCGCACACAGCGTAAAATAAGTTGAATAATGCATGTTACTCTGCTTGCACCCATGTCCAGAAAAAAAAAGTAACAAATGTTTTTTAATATAATGTGATTTTGTTTATTAAAATGTTATACTGTGTTTCACAAATGATATTTTCATTCTTTCAGAATGGTTCAATACACGAGGAAGAGATAGATGTAGAAAGGATTACGAATTCAACCCTGCCGTGCACTTTTCGAGAAGGCATGCACAACACACGCGAAGAGATTTTTCAGAAGAAAAACAAAGAACGCGTTTTCACCCCTTTTTTTTATTCTTTTGGTATCAACTCACAAATGATTCCTTTTTTTATTCTTCCTCAATAATAATGATCAATTTACTTGTGTAATAACAACACAAAGACAGCTCATAAGTTTGATTGCTTGGTATATGTGACTCCATGCTTATGTTTTCTTTGTTTTTAGTGCGTACGGTTATAACGATGAACCGGTTATAACGAGGCAATATTGGCGGTCCCACGGACCTCGTTATAACGGGGTTTCACTGTATATACATTGATTTTGAAAGATTAAATTCATATATATATATATATATATATATGTATATATATGAAGAGTTTGTTTGCAAAAACCGATAAGTCCATATATGCCAAATGGAGATATTTGCAATTAAAGGTCAAGAAAAATAAAGAGAATAATAAGAATTGTTTTGCTTCTCTTGACCATAACTTCAAAAATATACCTTTATATGTAGTGACCAATATATCATTTAAAAGGTATTATTTTGTACTTTATGACAGAGATTGTACTTCAAAATCTTACAAAATGGACTTATCGGTTTTTGCAAACAAACCCTTCATATGTATATATATGATCTCATCTGTCAATCATTGCTAAGGTACTGATATGTTTAACAAAAGACATTGGAATGCACCTTCCCCTGCCTCGACTCAACAAATTGCATTTTCCCTCGTCATTTTTTTTTTTGTTAGTCACATTATAATCTTATCACAGAAACATACAAGTTACGGTGAGGCTTATGGTGAGGCTGCTATGTCATCATCCATGTTCATTGCAATATGTTATGAATATTTTGAAAACATTCGTATTCTTCATCCCAATCGTTTTAGATTATGAAACTCTGTACTCAGCATAACTAATCTATAGTTGTTAAAATGTAAAATTCTTAAAATCATCCGGCTGTCTCCTTCAAGTGGTACCTACCTAAATCTCATTCTTTATTTTATTATTTTTTTGTTGCGAGCTCCCAAAGAGACTGAATTAGCATGAGCTTTGTAATCTTACTAGTGCCGATGTCACTTTCAGCATCATTATGGTCGTTATTCCATACTCATTACGCTGGAGTGTTCGATAATATCAAGAACTTTTAATACAATAGTTCAATTTCAACTAAGTTTCAACCATTTGCTGCTTCACTTCTTGTTTGTTGTATCTCATTATTATTTTACACTCACGTGACGCTGACTCGTCATTATGGCAAGCCTTTTTTACATTTAAATTTAATTTCTGACATCACAAATTCCATTTTGTGATATAAAAAAAAATCAAATTTTTGATATCAAGAATTCAATTTGTGATATCAAGAATTAAATGTGTGATATCACAAATTCCCGTAGGTGTATTACATGAACTTGATTTGTGATATCAAGAAATCGAATTTGTGATATCACAAAATCCATTCTTGATATCACAAATTCGAATTTGTGATATCAGAAATTCGAATTTGTGATATCTAAAATTCAATTTGAGATATCACTAAATGAATTTGTGATATCAGAAATTCGAAGTCTTGATATAAAAAATAGGTTTCACGTGAAAAACCAATGGTAATTCGTGATATCACAAATTGAATTATTGATATCACAAATTCGAATATTTGATATCAGTAATTCACAGGGAATTCGAGCGTTAGTTTTGCGCTGAAATTCAACTGTGAATTCGAGCGTTAGTTGAGCGCAGGAATACACGGGGAATTCGAGCGTTAGTTCAGTGCAGTAAATCCCTGTGGATTCGAGCGTTAGTTGAGCGCAGAAATACAAAGTGAATTCGAGCGTTAGTTTTGCGCTGAAATTCAAAACTGTGAATTCGAGCGTTAGTTGAGCGCAGAAATATACAAAGTGAATTCGAGCGTTAGTTTTGCGGTGAAATTCAACTGTGAATTCGAGCATTAGTTGAGCGCAGAAATACACAGGGATTTCGAGCGTTAGTTCAGTGCAGAAAATCGCTGTGAATTCGAGCATTAGTTTAGCGCAGAAATACAAATTGAATTCGAGCGTTAGTTTTGCGCTGAAATTCACCTGTAAATTCGAGCGTTAGTTGAGCGCTGAACTACACAGGGAGTTCGAGCGTCAGTTCAGTGCAGAAAATCGCTGTGAATTCGAGCATTAGTTTAGCGCAGAAATACAAAGGGAATTCGAGCGTTAGTTTTGCGCTGGAATTCAACTGTGAATTTGAGCATTTTTTTTTTTTTTTTTTTTTTAGCGCAGAAATGCACAGGGAATTGGAACATTACGTTTGAGCTGATATTCAGATGGAATGTGTCAAGTACTGCTAACTTTTTTTTAGAACAATGTTCAAAATACAAATAACTATATATGAGAGATTTACACATCCATCATTCCCTAAATGATCATCAAGGTGTTTTTGATGAATTATTGATACAAATCAATTGTTTTGCAACATGTTATCATGAATTCAATGATACTATGTTCATTTAGGGCCTACATTTAATTCATCGTTTTGGTCCTCAAATTGTCATCTATTACTACATTATTGTTAATTATGATACATTTTTCATGTAGAATCCCCTTTACAGTAAGACTCTTCCACCAAATCGATGATAATTATGTGTGGTTGTATGTGTATGTGTGTTATAAAAGCATACCATGTGTTTGTATTGCGGAGGACCGACCGAGGGCAATCACCCCTCTGGTCTGTGTATGCCAGCAGCGGAGAATAAGATAGAGAGACTGGGAGTCATGCAGGGTGCGAGAGGGAGTCGTAAACTTGCCAAATGTCCACCACTGGTGTCGGCTGGTGGTCACATAAAGCAACGTATTTAAAGACATTTTCTCACTCCTCAAAATCAGTCCTCCAGAACAAAGGGGTGTATCCATTAAGACCAATAGTGTTGGGTGTACAGTTTGCCTGCCCCAATATGTTTATGACTATGTAAAATAATTTAAAGTGTAATTTATTATAGGCAAGTTTATTCAAGAACCAAAACCGGGGAGAACAAAACTGGAATGCATAAGCCCAAAAGTCTTCAGACCAGAGCAAGAAGAGTGAAGATATCCAGATGTTATGAGGAGTTTATGCAGCAGTATGTATGGCAAACAAACAGTTTGTCAGCTCTAAGATCTGTATTTATGTACGACTGACGATAAGTCTGGTTCTGCTATGAGATACACTGTAATTAATACACTTCAACACTTCGTGAGTTTACTGAACAAAAAATTCAGCTCTTATGCTATTTATTTTTCCAACAAGACTTCCAAAAAAATATATATTTTTACAATACTTTCCCACAAAAAAACTATTACAATTGCGTTCGTATTTACACCAAAGAAATTATAGAAACGTTCAGGAGCAATCCAATGAGATAATATAATATGCTAATAAATCCTTTCCTCATGTAGACACATCCTAGACTAATCTTATAAACACATCCTAGACCCGGGTTGAATAAAATACCTGTGGTTCAATACTTTACTGTGCGCACGTGTGGTTTCAATGTATACTGTCCGACGGGAATGGGGGGGGGGGGGTGTGAACTAGTCTGTGCGGTACTGCAGAAGTTGCCTGGATAATCGCGATGTCGAGGATGTCGTCCGGCTGGCGGGAATTGTCGTCGTGTCGACCGAGATGCTACCGCTTGCACCGGAGGACTACCAAGGTACGGGAATTCTGTCCGGGTAGCGGGAATTGCCCTCACGCTAACCGAGATGCCGTTGAGCTAATAGTGTTGCCGTCAATCTGATGCCGTGGAGTTACCTGACGGTGATTCCGCCGAGCGTATTTGCTATGCCGTCGAGATAACGATGGTTCCGTCGAGCCCAGCTCGTCGGTGTCGATCTATATGGGGATATTATAACCACCTCTCATAACATTATATATTCACAGGGTAATCTCAAACATGAACCACAGTTCAATACTTCCTTATACTTAACCAATAATGCCCCTGTATACTTCCACCATGACAAACAGATCTATATATACATACTACAGAAATAAACCATCGCCATGTATATACTCATAACTCACTTAACATATAAACATGACAGATCATCTCATATAAACTATCTCAATCAAAAACTAGCTAAACTGTATTCTCTTAACATATATCCCGTTCTCATTATAACTAACCTTTAAATCCTACAGCAACCAAAATTACATTTTAACTTATCACTTAACAAACTTCTAACTTCATTCACTTTAATTATGAACAACAAAACCTGGATTGTATTTTCCTGATACAACCATAGAAAACCAAAATACACTGTATCCACAGCTATCGCTGTAAATTTAACCATTCCACCTGAAACATTCACCTGCTGACTTGGCCTGTCTTCCTGCCAAACTACAACAAATCCTATTGCACTCTTATACAACATATCCAATCTGATATATAGCACAATCTTTACTCTAAAATTCCTAATCCACATATCATTATAGTGAACCAGCGAACGTAATATGAATCTCTATATACACACAAAAAAAAAAATATATATAACAATAATGACAAACTCAGAATATCACAAAAACAAACTTATTACAGCTACAAAACTACTTACGTCTGATTTGGTGTTCAGACCCTGAAGTAATGGTGAGGAGGAGACTTCAGCTGTTGTCAGTGCCTGCAGCATGTCTTGCGCGTACCCTGCCCTAATGCGTGGGGCTGCTGTGCCATGACTCTCTTGTCTGAAATGCAGCGCTGCGTTGTAGGCCGATCAGCTACCTCTCTACTCCTATCACCAGTGAGTTAGAAGAGCATGTCTTGCTCTGACAGATGTTCAGATCCAACTGATTTTTCCCTCCAAATTAACTTTCCTTGTCGCCTCTAATAATTAACTCCACCCTCTACTGTGCTTAAACTGGTTCCAACTAGCTTTCCCTTTCTTATTACCTGTCCCTTTTCTTTCCAACTAATTCCTCCTTTTGGCTTTAAACCTATCTATCCCAACTATCTCCCCCTAACTAAATACCTATTCTTTCCTACCAACTCTCCCTTTCTACATTAGCCATTCTACCCTGACTCCACTGATCCTTCCTCTTTCTTCCACACTGTCCTTTCTCCCTAACCACTTCTCTCCACCTGGCTTGCCCGATTCTAACTTTCTATGCTGTTTACGCCTGCTGTCCCCATTTCCCACCTGATGGCTTGCCTGAACAAATTAATCTCACACATTCCACATTCGCACTCTCAGTCACATCGTGACACAGTTAGAATGTGTAGTAAGAAAAAAGCAGTGGTACGAAGGACTTCAATTTTGTTAATCAGCGCAATGAGAAATTTCTCTTATTAACTCGGAGGAGTAACAGGGGGAGGTCGGGAGAGAGTATATTTCACGTGACAGAGTAAAAAGGAACGCAAATAAAAGTTGTAAGTCAACCTGACCAGTCTCTGCCAAATCAGTGGCGAGAAATGGAGAAAAATAAGAATATAATAATGACTTTGAAGTAATTGACAACATATCAATAATGGCATTTTAGATATGTTGCTAAACGATTTATTTTTATCGATTCTTTTAAAAACCAATTCCTAATCACTTTAAATGAAGACGAGTTGCCAAAACTCTTCATTTAGGTTTTTTTTTTTTTTTTTTTTTTTTTTTTTTACTATCGTTATATACTATGTAAAGATAACATCTAAAATTCCATAGGAATATCTGCGCTAAGCTAATGCTCGAATTCAGTGTATTTCTGCGCTCAACTAACGCTCGAATTCAAAGTTGACTTTCAGCGCAAAACTAATGCTCGAATTCCCTGTATATTTCTGCGCTCAACTAATGCTCGAATTCCCTGTGTATTTCTGCGCTCAACTAACGCTCGAATTCGCAGTTGAATTTCAGCGCAAAACTAATGCTCGAATTCCTTGTGTATTTCTGCACTCAACTAACGCTCGAATTCACATTTGAATTTCAGCGCAAAACTAATGCTCGAATTCCCTGTGTATTTCTGCGCTTCAACTAACGCTCGAATTCGTAGTTGAATTTCAGCGCAAAACTAATGCTCGAATTCCCTGTGTATTTCTGCGCTCAACTAACGCTCGAATTCATAGTTGGGTTTCTGCACTGAACTAAAGCTCGAATTCCCTATGTATTTCTGCCCTCAACTAACGCTAGAATTTACGGTTGAATTTCAACGCAAAACTAATGCTCGAAATCAAATTATTTCTTTGCGAAAGATATGTGCTGAAATTCCATGTAAATTAATGATATCACAAATTAGAATTAGTGATACCACAAAATGTACTTCTTGATACCAAAAAATGTGAATTCGTGATATCTCGAATTGAATTTGTGATATCACTAATTCGATTTCGTGATATCAAAAACTGGTTTTACGTGATAAACCAATGGGTATTTGTGATATCAAAAATTGAATTTGTGATATCAGAAATTCGAGTTTTTCATATCAAGAAAGGGAATTCGTGATATCAGAAAATCTTTTTAAAAAGTAATTTGGCTTGCCGTACGTCCTCAACTCGTTCCAAGCAGAACCATATAGGTATGAAATAAATCAGACTATTCTGCATTTCCAAGAAGCACAAGCTAGAACGGTCAAAAGCAATGATAGCGTATCATCGTAAATTCTTCAAGGAGACAGTTGTTTCGACTTTGATGCAAGTTGATTGGACTGCCATTAATTCCTATTTCTGTCATAAGCTGAAAAAGAAATTAATCAATTGTTGTTGCTTTTCACTCAAATTAGATTTACATAGTAATTCAGGGCTTTCAAAGGATTGGGAAAAATAAGACGAGTAATATTAATACCAGAAACTCGGTGATGCAGTACGCATCAACAACCGTTTCAAAAACAATAAAAAATAAACAAAAATAACACCTCAAAGGTAGGGAATGCAGAGTTGTTGTTTTTTTATTATTATTATTATTATTATCACCTATGAATGTCATAGTTTGTGTACGCGTCGATGGTGACGAGATGATGTGCTGATCTGATGCCGGACACCGTCTACCAACGTTGAATGATTTATGGTCATGTTCCGTCAGCTGTGTCAACGAACGTGATTTCAGGAAATATCATTTGCGCCCACATGAAGATGTCCATAATAACTTCATAAAGGTGTGTGGGTGTGTGGATGTGGATGTGTGTGTCAGTTAAAGAGTATTGTTTGGGTAGATCTATGTGAGCATGTGTATGTTGATGTTCATCTGCCTGTCCCTGCCTCTGTCTGTGTTTTGTTTGTTTGTTTGTTTTTACGTTGATTTTCTTAGTTCAGATGCTAAAACATAGTGACACAAAACTAGTACGATCTGTGAAAGTTGACTTCCTATACAACAGGTACCCGTCATTTGAGTCCAATTTCGAACAATGATTGCCCGCTAATCAGTAAAGGTCAATCAGCAGAATCATAGAGAGAACCAACTCATGAATTCCAAAGAATCACTCAATATGCATTAAATTGTTGTTGTTGTTGTTTTTTGTTTCATTATAAGCATCGGTGAGGATCTTTAGATGAGATATTTCTTTTAAAAAACCAATATTATTTACAAACCTTGCTTCCTCGCTTCTCATTGAGGCTAGTCCCGTCAACATTACAAGGGCGTTCAGAATACATGACTACGAAAAGATGAGTAATGATGATAATGATAGTCACATTGAAAGGAGGAGAGAGAAAAAGAGATCTTGCTTTAAAAAGAAGTAAGACAACTATTCTAAAAGCCAGACGCGTGTTACTTACTTGCTACTTGCGTGTATTTCGTGTGACCTGCGTGAGAGCTTCGAAACCGGTCCATTTTAAGTTACGAACGACATAAGGGGAATGCGAAGTACCTGCGTTACACCTGCTGCTGAGTACGTGCGTGAGACTTGCCTGCTAGGTGCTACCGCTAATGGCCTCCTACTAGTGTTCTGCGTGTGCCTCTGCGGGCAACATCCTGCGACTCACCGGAAGAAGGTTTGAGTATATTGAAAGCCTTGTCACACCGTGTATGAGGAAGCCTTGCTAGTTGACATGCGGGGACATTTTTTTTTTTTCTTTTGCTACCCGGAGCTCCCCGCATTTGGCCCACACCTGACAGTACCTCTCTCGCTCGTAGTTGCCCGGACGTGAGCACGGAAGTCTGATTTACCCGCAGCAGAGTTTTGAGCGTAACCAAAACTTTTCCCGGCTGAGTCTCCGGGATTGCCCGTAGAGGTCCACGCAGAATACCAGTAGGAGGCTGTCGCAAGTCACAGGCAGTTGACCAGCTTAAAGTACGTAGGTTGCCCGTTTATCTATGCTTTTGTGCCGGAATTGTGTGTCATCTGCATGACATTCGATTTGTTGGACATCTGCCATAATCAAAATCTTCAGAGGAATTATTCCTTCAACGAGTTGTCAGCCTTCACTCGCCACCCATGAGCCTACACGCAGGTCAAACGGAATGGACGTAAGTAGAACGTTAGTTTAACGGGTCCATCAAGTAAGACGCATGCGAAACTCGCCCAAATCACTGTCCTCCCGCAAGAATTGTCCCTGTGTGTTGGAAACTACGCACACGCATCAAGCCCGCCTATCTTGCCCAGAAAGGTGTGACAGAGCCAAAACTTGGCTGCGGGTAAAGAGGACTTGCGCGCGCAACTCCGGGTAACTACGGGTGAGATACGTGCTAGACACTGTCATGTGCGGTCATCTGTTCTTCGCGAGTCTCACGCAAGGCTTGCCCGGAAAGGTGTGACAGGGCTTTTATACATGACAACTTATACATGTTGCGGGTGAACAATAATTCAGTAATTAATCGCAAAGATAAAAGAAAAAAAAATGTATGTGTGTGTGTGGGAGGGGGGAATACTTCTGTATACATACGTGACCCTTGGAGGTATTATGTATTTTGAAGACGGCACTAAAATCTGCCCCAGTCACCTGTGGATGATTTTCTAATCTATTGAACTTTCTTTTGCAGTTTTAGCAAGGTAATGGGGAATTTGGAACTATCTGCAGTCAAAAGAAACCCGAAAGAAATGTCCCATTGCCATCGAACTCTCGGTTTTTGTTGTCTGTTTGTTTGTTTGTTTGTTTTTTTTTTTTTATAAATAAATGGCACCGCATGGCCGGGCCTAATGCAGGCAGCAACTGCAGGGAGGCAGCACAGGCTCGATACGGTGGGATTACACGGAGCACGCGAACGATTTGCGAATGACGCGAATGGCAAAATCCAGCATTCGCATTTTAGTCTGCAAAAGATCGCCAAACAAACGTGAGGGTTCGGAAGCGTCGTCAATTGTTCGCGAATGTCGTTTTTACTTCGGCGAGAATTTCAAAAAAGTTTGAAATTTTTTGCGAACCTTTTCCGCACACTTAGTCTGGATTTTATTCGTGAATTGTTCTCGAAAGTGTCTTTAAAGCTTCGTCATAGGCGCAAGACCTTCGCAAGACACGCGCGATATTCGCAAAATGTTCGTGAAACCCCAAACAGACTCCGAAACTTTGGAGAATGTCTCGCGTATGTTACGCGAAATCTGCGAAGTTTTTCCGATCATTTTACGACGTAATCGCAAACTGTTCGCGTACCTTTTGAGACATTCTCGCGAACGTTTACCGGACTTAGGAAGATGTATGACTTATACGTTATCTACAGATAAAAATCGTAGAATACACTAAAAATTAATCTCAAGTATGTAAAATTTCATTTGAACTATAGAGATTATGACATGTGTGGGAGGAACTGCTAAAAAATCAAATGCTTAACTAGTGGAGATAGGTCCTAAACAGGAACAAAAAAAATGTAGGCAAGCACGCGATAGAGAAATGAGAGAAAAAGAAAGGAGAAACAGAACAAAGAAAAAAAAAATTACTGAAGACAGCTTCCACCTCTCCTTGGGTACATTTTCTCCCATGATTATTGAAAATTTTTCGTTGTTCGCATTTCCGTCGCGTGTTCTTCGTGTACGTAACATGCTGTACTTTAGCAATGATACACACGACATTCGTACATACGTCGTGGAAACTTCGCACAGATTTCGCAAGAATAGTTTTCGGCTTCATTGTCGGAAAACATTCGGAGAAAAACTTTTCCGAATGTTGGATTTTGTCATTCGCGTGCTCCGTGAAATCCCACCCTAAGCAAGCTGCTGACATGCATCCTTATGCATATTCATTAGATGCGTAATCATTTCCAGATTTGAGCTCTCTGATTGGACTCTACCTTTCTGGTAGCAGAATCGGTGAGAAGGTCAATGTTTTCGAGATATAATTGCTGGTGCCACTCGGCCTCGTTTTCGCTCGTTCCCTCTTACTTATTTTTTTTTCTTCTTTTCTTTTTTTAACATTAGCGTTGTAGCCTCCCCCACCAACACCACATATTTTTCACCGTTTTATGTATTTATTTATCTATGTATTTATTATGTCTTAACTCATTCATTCATTACACTTAGCAGAGTGGGGTCATTAAAAGTTGTCAAGTTAAATTCGCTGCCTACCGAAGTATTCGAAAGCCACAAATAACGCCGCCGGGCTGTACTTACCCGCAGCGGCAATTCAGTCATGGTAATGCACTAGCAAGAAGCTTGCTTGCTGTGCAATAATTCTATCAATACCGACATTGTTCAATTCATGAAACACGTCCATACGTACACACGTATTATTTTGTATGCCAACAAGTACATGTAAACTCCTCAAAATAAGTTCTGCAATTAAAGTTTGACATAACATATTTATCTTATACTCGCATTATCTTCATTAATTATGACATCATAAGAAAGTCTTATTGATTGTCTTAAGAATGACACCTCATTTGCTATGATTGGGTGTTCTTGGAATGTGCAAAACAGCTGAGTATGGAGACAGATCAAAAGTAAAAAGTCGCAACAATTCTGCTATTGATAATGTACAGTTTTGATGAAAAAAGGCCACTGGAATAAGCAATGCTGAAATGACAGCACTTTCAAAAACATTTATAGACATTAGATGACTGTTTGGTCAACCTTTATGTTCAGTTTTAATCTGCAGATACTACTGCAGTTTTTAATTCATGGATGAAGCCTGGAATCTAATGATAATCTAACAATGCATTTTTTTTTCAACCACATTCCTTCCCTGGAACGACAAAGCAAATGGGAGTGTTTCACATAACACATGTTGCTCTATTTTGCAACACTTCACATTTGACCTTTCCTCATACGTAGCCATACTGTGCATTCCAGGAATACCCAATCACAGCAAGTGAGGTGTCACTTTAAAGATAATTAATCAGGCCTTTTTGTGATGTCATATTTAATGACGATAATGCTGGTATAAGAGAAATATGATATGTCAAACTTCAATTGCACAACCTATTTTGAGGAGTTTATTATACAGTGCACTCCCGTTACAAAATTATAACGAAATGTTGGTTAAAACGAGCTAGGAATTCAGGGCACAACATTACCAGCTCAATATTATGAATTGTTACAACGAAATCTCGATATAACGAAAAAAAAAACTGATTGTCACGAGGACTTCACTATAAAGGGTGTCGACTGTATATTAACCCTATAAAGCCAAAGTTATTTTCACCCCTTCTAGGCCCGGGGGGGGGGGGGGGGGGCACATTGTGCCCCCTATATAATTTCTTTATTATATAATGTATGACCGTCTTATTTGGCACATTGGTAGAGCAACTCATACTCTACATGACCCGATATTTGACATTTCTCAAGGTCATCGACTGAGTGCGCTATCTACGAAAATATAAAGAAATACATTGGAAATACGCTAAAATCATGTTTTTTTTTTTCTTTTTTATTTCTTTATCCCCAGTATATATATTTCTACTTTACATCAATCATTTTCATATTTACCACACGGGAAAAGTAAGTCAACCTTCACTATTTGTTATGGTTGAAATTTCTAAAGGTCAACGTGCGCTATTCATTACAATATAAAGAAATATATGAAACCTATGATGTGTTGCTTGGAATGCGTACATATATTGGTATCACATTTCATATTTCCAAAATATTGAAATTTTGAGTTCGCAGATTGATGATAATATGATAAACAAATGATATTACAAGCAAGGCTTGCGTGAAGATAACACACAATAAAAGGGTAGTCTTTGAAAAATCCTGTATTCTTAAATTATTTCTATTACATCTACTGTTTGATCCCTATGTCGTATAAAAAAATAACGGAAATAATGTTAAGGGTTACTCAGAACCATAATTACTTCACATTTTGGTCCTTCAGCAAATTACAGCCTAGAAAAACCCCCATTTCATCTATTATTATATTGTTAAATAAAATTGGAACAGAAAATCATGCAAAATCTGACGAACATGGTTGTCAGTTTACGGTTGCCATGGCAACCAGCAATATCGGACATGAGCTAAATTATATATCAAAAGTCACCGAATTTGGTTGAGTAAAGGGTGTAGGAGTACCAAACTATAAACTATGGTAGGGGGCACAATGCCCCCCCCCCCCCCTTGGGCCGTATAGGGTTAAAGTATGCAGCGATATAAAAACATGTACTTGTACATCATACTGTATTAATGCACAAAAGCCTCCCATAACATGTCTACCACTGTTATCTGTCTATTCTCATACTCTTTTCATTATCATATCCCTTGGATAGCCGCTCTGTAGGCAGGACTGAATATAGCCAAAACGCCCTCTGTTTTATGGCATATGGTGTGTGTGACATCCATTGGAAATGAAACATATCTTTTGCCTGCTTGTCTTATAGAATTTGAGTGAAGTTTTGTCTTCAAAACCCAATGAATTATAATGGAAACCACAAATTACCCGCAGGTTCTTGTTTTCTTTCATGATACACGTTAAAGGTTGGTAGTTTTGGGGAGCAGAAGTTTATCATCTTAATCTTCAATAGAGCCTGCAGTGAACAAACAAAGGATCGGTGTGTTGTATTAAAAAAAAAAATATCCAAGGTTACATCTGTCTATCCATTCTGCCGTTCCTTTCCGCTTATGGACAATTTTGCTAAAATTGTTTATGAATAATTCAAGTATAGTCTAACTAATGTATCTCTTCCTTCACAAGGCTGCGGTGAAACGGTAGATGAAAGATAATCATCATATATTTGTCTGACATTTTGTTAATACAGTTAATGAAATGTGTCCAGGGATAAAGCGATGATCATTAGATAGATTGATTTGGAAATTGTTCCTGCGAACTAGCGTGTTACCTAGTTACACAATGACAACGCAATATGAGGACAAATTATTGCGCGTGGTAAGGTAGGGTGGAAATTTACAGGATTATGATTGACATGTCATTCAACAAATCAATTCACCTTTATCTCTGGTGGGCGTGTTACTCTATTTCATTTCGTTCGTTTTTCAAGGTATTCATATCGTGGGGTCATCCCCAGCCTGTGACTCCCCGCGCTTGCTGTAATTTTTGTGTCTGTTGATTGGCTCATTTGCATATCTTCAGCATTTTAGAGGATACAGCCTGCGCGTCTTATAGCCAAATATCGTCACATTTTCATCTTCCATTTTTTTTTTTTACGACAAAGCTTACACGTATTTTGCAAATATTTCACTAGCATGAATGGTCATTCTGTTTATTCCAGTTATGCCATTCCCTTCGTGTGTTAAAAATATATATGTATATATAATATAGACAAACAGCAAATCATTCAACGTCATTATTATGTACTATAATTATGTAACAAGTCCGCATACCAGGGTATTTTATGAATAATCTTGTATTGTTGAGAAGTATACAGAAAGTCTCAGCAGCTGCTAATTAGTCAATCAAACACATGCAATATTATGATGGGCTCTTTTTTCTTTAATGAGGTATGTCAAGTAGGCTTACCTTTTAATCATGCTGTATAAGTCTTCTTCTGTCGATATTATATGCAGTGGAGCGGTTTGCGTGGGGATACATTACAGCTCTAGAAGATGTGAAATAAACCGAAAACTAAATTATCATAATCACTGTTGTCCTCTGTTCAAGTTAGAGTCTTCTCATCCAGCAACGGTATAGCGCCGAAAATGTAACAATATCACATATTTTGGACCATCATCCTGTAATCCTCAAGTAATAATGAAAATTGAATATTGTGCAATACAGCCTATCCACTATAGTTTCTGTAAACCATCAGTAGGTCACTGGTCAAATCATGATTCTTACCAGTTTGCTCCCTTCCGTTTGTGGGCCTGCCATAATCAAAGGGGAAACGATTTTAAAATTATTTCTCTGAGCTTCGATTACGCAGAATGTTAACGTTTGCAATGATATGAATAACATATCAAATATAGAGCACACATTTTTTGTTGTTGATATAATTAATTGTTTATAATAAGGAAGGCAGCTTGAATACGTGCTATTAAAAGTTCGTGCAGACGGATACATACCCTTATATTCGTGCTTTCGTACCGTATACGCAACCCCCCTTTTTTTTTTCCATTTCCTTCTCTTCTATCTCTCTCCCTTTTATCTGTTTGAAACACTTGTCCTGATTGTCATGCACACACAAAATGTCATATTCCACTTCACCATAATTATTTGGAAAGAGATTTTTAACCACAAACGTTAAAAAAACAACAGGAACAGGTAGACACATCTCTTCTAAAAACAACCCCAGTCATTAAAGAAGGCTAACTTTTGTTCCTATCATTATGCCTTTTGCTCCGCCCCTCCCAATCTCCCTCTCTCTCTCTTTTGTTCTCTCCCTCCCCCACCCCCCTTTCTTCGGTGATCCTTTCCATCATGTCTTCTGCAAAAATGTGATGTAGACTATGTACATCCGCCCTCTAAGGGCAGTCTGAGTAAAAAACAAACAAACTGCTAATTCCAATGTCGTTGACAATATGCTGCTGTCATGGCTGTGTGAGTGAAAATGACGGAATCATTGAATGTCTCGCACCTGTCTTTATCATCTTATCATTGCCTTTACCATTTCAGGTTTTTCTCGAATAATCAGCATTATTAACTCTTTATGTGCCATGGTGGGAACTTCCTTTGTACCAAAGAGCGTACAACCCTAAGAGGGTGTACTCTCTCGATTTTGCGTAGTACGCTCACGGGCAGGTAGGAAGCAAAGCGATCGGTAGCGGGCTGATTTTTACGTGACACTCAATGGAGAGTTATCTGCCTCCCTTTCATTTTCTCTCTTTTAGGGAGGCATACAGAGTAAAAGAAGAACTTCGGACCTCATTACGGCATTTATAAGTACCATTCCTGCCTAAGAACGAAATATAAATGAATCTTAATATCCAATCTGTAGTCCCTCAAAATTTGAGCTAACTCCTAATGATAGGGAGTAAACCATGATGTGTGATATGCATGAGGGTGCTCACAAGTTCAGAGCCCCCCTCTCTCCCTCTCTCTCTCTCTCTTACTCCATCTCTCTTTCTCCCTCTCTCTCTCCCCCTCTCAACTCTTCTCTTGGTCAACGTTGTAGGCTAATATACCATGATTTTCCCTAGAACAACCAATAGAAATCATTGTAGGCGGTCAATACAATTTTCCTTTCTATACAGTGTTTCCAGAAAAGCTGCAGAACACTATTCTATTTCTTCTTTTGGGGTTTTTATCTTTCTTTCTTTTCTTTCCTTCGTTCTTGTTGATTGGGGGGGGGGATACCGTGGATGGGGTAGTGTTGACATCTTGATCTTTTTCGTTGTGTTGCACTTTTAAAATTTGTGAATTGTATGTCTCTTTTTTTTTTTGTACTGATCATAATTACAGACATGAACATAATGTATCCCTGCATATGACCGGGTCTTTTCAACTACATGCATGTCAAGTTTTATGTATTTTATTTTTGTACATTTTGTTGAAAAGTGAAAATAAAATCTGAATCTAAATTTGAATTGGAATTAGAATTAACATGGACCAAACGAATGCGGTGCATGGTATTATTATTATTCTTTGATTGTTATGATGCACGGACATGAGGAACAGCCCTTTGGCTGAATCATGTGCTGTCCTGGAGTAAAGAAGATTATGAAAACTTAATAAAAATCTATTCTTATCAACCATGACACTCTTCTTCTTAGTATGAATTATCTTATTTATCAGAATTGTGATCTTTGTCGCGATCACCTTATACATTACTGAGAAAACAACGTGTCTTGTTATTGTAACACTGTCGATTATTCTTGCCCTAATTTCTCAAGAATTCAACAATCTTTGGGGTGCCCACTTTGGTGGAATGATATTTAAAATGTTTTTAATCAAAACGATTCTTGGACAGTGATGGGCTGAATCATGGTATCTGTCACCTCTTGATCTATACGTTGTCGGTCTTCACGGTGCACTCTGACATGTGTGTTGGAAGTCGACAGTGCATGGGCCCGGGGGGGGGGGGGGGGGGGGACTTAGAGAATGTCTTCCTCCCACACGAGGGAGCTTAATTTGTATTCTCAGAATTGATATGATTTGGTGCACATTTTGGCGGAATATTTGCAATTTTGAATTTAAAAAAAATAGAGGAAATGTAGGGAAAATGTGGCTAAGTTCGTTATATTCGCGACCTCTTCATCCAAGATCGACATAATATGCGCGTCTTCATTGTGTAAGAAGTGGACTGAAGGGGCCGGGGAGGGAGCCATTATATTTTCAAAATTAGACTTCAACCATGGGATGCACACCTTTGGTGTAATATTTGAGAATTTTCAATCAAAATAATATTTGTAATCTTCATTGCAGATCATCGTGACATGGTCTATCAAGAGTGCTAAAAAAGAAAAGAAAAATAAGAATATTAAGTTTGAAAATACAGGGGGATGATCCTCAGAAAAAAAAAAAAACAATCCAGGGGAAAATTCCCCCCCCCCCAGATGTTTTATAGGGCCAAAAGGGCAGAGGCGAAAGAGAGGGAGAGAGAGAGAGAGAGAGAGAGAATGGAGAGAAAGGCGTTAAGTAGCTCAAACTTTGAGGGAATACAGATTCGAAAATAATGGACATTTTTTATTCTTTTTTTTCACGATGCTTCTAAATGGGAATTTGAGGTCTTAAACAAAGCAATACCACTGTGGGGTTGCCCCCTTAAAAGGGAGAAAATGAAGGGGAGGCAGAATTCACTCCTATAGGTCACGTATTAGACGCTCGCGATAATCCAGCGGTTTGCTTCCTAAAATGGCCGCCGTTTGGCTCCATGGCGTACTACACTTGTTTACGTGTAGAATCGCGCGAGTAGACCCTCTTAAGGTTGTACACTCTTTGCTTTGCACCACATTATTCTGAGAAACCAACGTAGTCATACTTTGAGGAAAACATTGTGTTTTTTTTTTTTTCAAATCTATGTATAACTGATGTACAAATGTAGATTTCTGTTGAGATGGACACGGTAGTGAGCAATGTCAATGTTGTAAGAGAAAATAACAAGGTTTCCTTTAATGTAAATTCTACGTCAAATCTATGATTGTTTTTCTCTCAAATGACCAGTAGTATACATCACTGTAAAGCATGACTTTTGCACATAAAACAGTACCAGAAACTAAGAATTTACTTGCAAATCCAGTAGAGAACATCGATGGCCAGTCAATCATCACGTAAAATGCAAGCTAAATATGAGAGGAACGGAATCGCTAGTTAAACGCTTTCCTTGTAGTGGCATTTGGCGGTTTATCGATCGGTTTGGCCTGGTTTGTGCGTTTGAGCAGAATATGCAAAGTAGGCAAGCAGGCGACTGAGTCGGAGGTGCGAACGGGCTCATAAAGAGTTAACATTCTCAAGAAAGAAAATCAAAGTAATGTTGGTTCGATCTGCCCTCATTTTATCCTTGAAAGTTTGTCCACTAAAATCGTCCCTGGGGTGTCACCAGCAATAGACACAGACATCACATATCTATTTCCATTTCCCTTTGGAAGTGATATTCTGTTCTGTGTTTATTTCTATAAAGCTGAAGGAAGAAAAAAATAGATTTCACAGCGTCTTGGATGATTTGCTTGTAATTGACGACTATTCACTCCCTGGTACTACTTGATTAATGCTTACAACGAATCTTCTTCATTCCAGGAATGGGTAAATTTTCTCATTGATCCCCATATCTTTAACCAATTATAATCTCGTTGACATTGTTCGAAAATATTTATTATGTCAATTTTTTCTAACAAGCGAGGCACCTGAAATTATGAAATTGAACACTGTTGTTATTCAAATGAGTAGGAATCTTGACCCATGGAACCATGAACAATTCATTTGCGAAAGGTTAGTTCCGGATGATTTGCAGAGTGCATGGGTTTGCTTGTCCCGCTTACAAGAGTCACAAGTGCAGCAATTCCTCTTGAGATAGGTAGTCTTCTGTAGTTGCATTCATATTTTAGAAAAGTTACCTTCATTTTTTGATTCTGTTTTCTCTTTGCTCGTTTGTCTTTTATTTCTTATTTAACATGGTTTTCTAACCGACAAGATAATGGAATTTGATACGTTATGCAGAAACAACTATCAAATGTTACTTGTTGAAAAATAAACAAACAAACGACAAAAACAAAAAGGAGACAAAAAAAAAAGCTTGCTACCTTACAAAGTTGTAATATCAAAGCAACCCTTGTCAAAACTAACTAACTACAAACGTTACCTTTGTTTTCTCCCTCGAATTTTGCAAATAGGATTATGATAATCATTTCAATAACTTTGATAACAAAAGACAAAAGAGTATAGAAATAGTTTTCCTGTTCTTTAGACTCTCTACGTTATTAAGTATTTACATAGAATTATTTCTAAGACTTTGTGTTTCAATGTATTCAAAATGAAAACGAAGACGAGCAATACAATGATTAATAGAAACAATCATTACCAGATTCGTGTTAGTACTAAAACTTTTATTTATATTAAAAAATCGGCAATCGACACTTATCGCGGTATTTTTGTTTTCTTTCTGTGTGTGTATGTGCCTTGTGTGTAGTATGTTCATGCAGTGGTACACGAGCTTTCACGACTGTGGTTGGATGATCTTGAGTGCCATCCAACAATCGAACTGCCTGCTTTCTGTATAAATTGTTAAGTTCGCCGTACTTTTTCCTCTCATTCGTTCTTCTCTCCACCCTTCCTCTCATCTCATCTCCTCTCCTCCTTTCCTTCTTTTCCTCTCATCCTTTTTTCTCCAACGAACCTACCTCTTTCCTTTGTCACATTATTTTTACTGTTTAGATACTTACTTATTGTGACCGTCTTGTACCCGTGTGTGTGTTTGTGTGTGTGTTTCCTTACCTTTTTCCTTACCTTTACGTGTATTTCATTGTATTGATGGGTCCAAATTCCTACAAGCCTGTCTTCTACATGGGTGTCTCTTTTCCATTTAGATAACGCAGTCATGTTTAACAATGGTATAAGTCCATTTGGTATGCATATTATTTTGTTGTGCTACAGTGATTTTTTTTTTTTTCGATTCTGTATCGATAGCAAACATAAATATAGAGTCAGCACTAAAACTTAAGCTCGTATAGCGGGTAATCAATGGTCTTCTTTAAAAGCAGCAAAGTCATTAAACCTGATGACAGCTATGTTTGGGTATTACAAATGCTCCATTGTTTGTTTGTTTTTCTATTGCTTTGTGGTAAAACAAAATACTAAAATAGGCTGCATAGTAAAAGAGCAATATAAATGATGTTATGTTCATTTCATCCAGACTTTTAAAAAGTCAATGATTATATTATGTGAATTCATTTTATTAATATTTTATACCTAATTCTAAATAGGAGGAACGAAATAATATTCCGTAAATTGTATGGACATTTTTCCTGTTGTTTGATTTTCATCATTTCTGAGACAAATCTCAGATTCATCTCAGATTATGATGATAAAAAGACAACATGATTTTATTTTGGCGACACATCCTTAGACCACATTTTTCTCCTTCATCCGTAGGCTCATCTATACAACTGCTACTGTTATTAAACCTGTTTTACACTCACATGGTTTGCGCCCTCAACTGGTTATTTTGAGAATAGGATGACTTTATAACTACACCACTAGTGACCAGCTGAGACAGTATAATGCCATAGCAAAGGGTGAATCACAACGCGTTTAGATTTGAATTACACCGAGTTTAAAAGGCTCACGATATCGGTACAGGTGAACCTGAAAATAAAGCCTTGTATTTAGCTAATCTGGCATAATAAAGTTGTTTTATTCATAATAGGTATGATTATGAGGTGTCTCTAACTGAACACAAAACTTGGTGTGCTGATACATGATTTAAAGATATTGTATAATTCTGGTTGGGACCTAATTTCAGGTTTCTAACCTTCTCCTTTCTTTTTTTTTTTTCTTGTGTGTGTGTGGGGGGGGGGGGGAGGGCGGAGCCAGGAATTCCGTATAACGGGAGGCGCCTTTGAAAAAAAAAAAGGCGCAGGCACCCCCATATTTTTCTTTTTATTTCTTTTGTTTAAACCAAAAATAAAGAGGAGGCGCGCGTCCGGGACACCCTCTCCCTCCCCCGATCCGCCACTGGTGTGTGTGTGTGTGTGTGCGTGTGCGTGTGCGTAAATAATCTTTTATGTTAATATTTCGTTACTCGTCTTTTTACCTTTCTCTCTGTTCTCTTTTTCTTGGTGTCTCTTTTCAGAAGACCTCTTGCAGACTATTGTGTTGTGTGTTTTTTTTTTCCAGATGGTAAAACATGGAGACAAAACACGGAAACGGAGAAACAAAGAAAAAAAAAAACATCCAGAGCCGCCGACTCAGCAACACTGATATTTTGGCGCAAGACAATAATAATTGCGGGATCTTGACTAACTCTCCTCTGCCTTTTGTCTGTCCACCCTCCTGCTCTTATCCCACTCCCTTTACCTATCGGGCTCCTTACCCATGTCCTCCTAAGCTCCCCTTTGGTTTTCTTTGTTTTGTGTCACTAGCCAGTCCCTGACTGTTCTTGTTGTTTGAAGTCCGTATGTTATTGTTTTCCTTACCTGTTTGTCATTTTACCTCTGACGAAGATTCTGCTATTAAGATGGAAAGCTCAGGCCCCTTTTGACTCAATTTACCAATGATTGTCGGTTACACACTGTTATATAGGTCTTAATCCCGATAGTATGTGGGTAGATAGCGACAAGTCCAGGGATCGCCTCTGGAACTTCAAAGAATGTTTACATTGATCACGATCACCACATTCTTTCATATGCGGGTATTTATATTTCGGCAATAATATTACAGAATGGACGAATGAGTCCGCACAGGACGTCGTGCATGTTGAAATGCCGACAGTTCGTCGATGCTCGGCTCATGTACGGGAGTCAAAAGGCTCGTTATTCCGATGATTCGTTATTCCAATGGCTCGTTATTCGGAAAGAACAAAATCCTGTACTAGAAAAGATGTTTGTTATTGCTTAAATTTGAATGGGTTCGTTGATCCGAACATTGCTGAAGTTTTCCGAAGGTTTGAAAAATCCGAAAATTAAAAAACCTATATGTACTAAGTCTTCGAAATTATGAATCTCATTTTCTTATTCAAATTAAAGAACCTTTTGACTGAAATTGATAGTATTGACATTTGTGAGCTTAAGACTGGCAAGTTTTAAATCTCGTGTTTAAGTTAATGCGTGTGTGCTTCTTCCTCTTTCTTGTACTGAGGGAAAGGGGTAGTAGTATATTAGCAACCTGTTGGTTTTCATGGTTGACAGCCGCAACGAAGCTGATTGGGAAATCTTCGTCCTGACGCGTGAGCAGAACGGGATAAATGGCATCGGTACATCGTTTAGTACGTTCAATACGACAAAATATGCCCTGAAATTTTATGATACCTCGCTAAGTTAATTGTGCATTATTTGAAAACAGCAGGTAGTTCGAACTTGCTGCCAGTTAATCAGACTCTCAATGTCAGCATAGAACAAATCTCAAAGTTTGCTTCTCAGTGTTTTTCTCCTGTAGACTTATCAAATATAACTCAGATTTGAGGTGATAATAATTATTGTTTAACAAGGATAAAAATATCCTGTTTGATTTCTCATTAGATTGCTTCATACTCTAAAGAATTTTGGTAGATAAAGTGCACTGACTTCTCTTTGGTTAGCCTTCTGGGAGCTTGGAAATATAGCTCACAATTAAGGCTTGTGATGGGGGTATGGAGTTTGAACACCCCCCCTTTTTTGTGGTGGGAGGGGGTGGCTTAGCCCCTCTTTAGGTGTTTCTGTTGTGCTTGTCAGGCAGAAAAGATTCAAATGATTATTTTTTTTTTCATTCAGTATTGGGGAATGGGGGCTGGACAGTAGGTGCATGTGTCTAATTGGCAGGATTAAAACTTTGATGACGTGTTTCGATTCTGCACTAGAGAGCTACATAATAACACAAGTTCGTATGCTAATACTGAGGTTGTTAGACAACCGATGCTAGTAAAAATGGCATAAACTAATAAAACGGGAAAGGGAGGGGGCGGGATGTAATGCCTCTACCGGTAGAGATTTGCATACGTTCTCTTTGCATACGTGTACATGAGCTTAATGGCTTTTCAAATCAGATTGATACAAACCAACTGTGTTATACTCGGAACGTCTTACATCTCTGTACATGTATTTACGCACAAAGTGTTACTGATACAAGCTTGTAGTAGTGTTGTGTATGGTTTTTGTTTTTGTTTTTAGCATAACAATCAGTGCCTACTGTACTTTTATGTGTATGATTTATGTTGTCACTCGGTGCTATTTATGGCTTCATGTCTTTTAAGTGAACACTGCATTGGGACTTAACACCTGGTTCAACCTTGCTCTATGGTACCCATATGTTGTACATTGTCAGAATGTCATTCGGTAAAAATTACGGAGACATTATTATTCTTTAATTAATCACTTCCTGGAAAGCACCTTTTTGTGTGGTTTGGTGCTGCATAGTTACGGTATGATTGCTGGAACATGTATCCATTGTGTTTCAAACGATAGAGTGAGCATCCTCTTTTGTCGCAGCCCTTTGATGTTAATTTTTATAAACTTTGATGATTTGACATTTGGAATTTAAAAAGCCTGCTAGTTGCTAAATGCCTGGCCATGAGTTTACATGCTTGCGGTTTTCCTTCAAACATTTCTCCAAAAGGAAAAAGGCAGTGACGTTAGAGCTGGTAAATTGTTATAAGAGAGTGATATTTTATGCTGTGAGATTCTCCCCTGGACTTAATAGGTTAATGAAATGGCAAATGGTATTAAAACTAAAAATCAGGTGTATCAATATCGTTGATTGTGCAATCAAAAAAAAAAATGTAGATTGTAAAATCTCTCACGAAAATGTTTTCAATATATTTTGCAATATATGAAGCTTTTGCTACCAATGGCTGCTATCTTAACATCATTCTTGCTGCTAATAACTTTATACCTAAACATTACGTACTCTACGTGATGTAATCTGTATTACATTTTGAACCTTATACGCATAAGCATGAATTAAAGACTGCGTAAATACCAGTACTCTTAATGAATCTTTATGTGTGTCTACAACTGTATATTGGGTCCCGAATGCTTGTGGTATTCATGCAAATAATATATTGATGAGTCTTTGTGAGTGGTATATGACACATTGAGGATGCAGGGCGCCGTATAATGCTTCTGCAGATAAATGGCGCTGTATAAATGTTTTTTTTTTTTTTTCATAATCATCATTATCACCATTACCAATATATACATATTATATATATATATATATATATATATATATATATATATATATATATATATGACCCTGCATCACAAAACCAACAAAAAGTTGCCAGACATGAAATTTTAGTTAAGGGCAGATTCTGAAAGAGCAGACTCAAAGCTTTAAAATGATTGTATAACTCAATTCAAATGGACTTCTCTAACCTAATTAAATACTGGAAAGAAAGCACACACTCTGGAAAAGTGTGAACTGAGGAAAGAGGCTCTGCAGTACAGGGCGTATTTAAGTGTTTAGTCTTTGCCAAGCTGCACTAACTGTGGGATGAAAGGGACAAACACAGGACGTAACAGGACGCAACAACAATGAAGGAAATATCAAATTAGACTGAAATTGATCATGTTCTATCAACACATTCTGTCCATGATTAAAGCCGACTTTCAAAGCAGTAGCATTATCCTTTCAAACGTTATTAGACTTGAAAGTGAACAGTGTGCAAAGGCTTTCAAGGAATGAAAAGGGGCCTCTAAGACGTACCTGATCATTCTTACTCTCCCCCCAAAAAGGGTTGTAGAAAACTGCTGAAAACACACTTTCCCATTCACGTTATGATCCGAAACTAAAGAATAATGTAGAAGGATAGCTCTTTCAGAAAATATGAAAAACTCAAGATTTACTCGGTTGACACATTTCACCATTTTTGAGTCCTCGCGTAAACTCAAGGGGTGCGACTTTTTGTTTGTTTTGTGGTGCACGGTCACCTATGTATAATATATATATATATATATATATATATATATATATATATATATATATATATATATATATAGTTATAGTTATAGTTATAAATAGACATAGAGAGAGGAAGATGAAGGAACAAACTGGTAGTGCATTTTTCGTTAAAAAAGTTTATTCTACTTAAATTTTCGATGTCATACATCTTCAACTTTTAGGAGTTTTGATGATGACGGTACCGAAACTTTGTTTTTCTTTGAAGAAGGCGCCGAATATGCGCGTCGAATAAACGAATAAACCTTTGCTCTATTGGCCAAAAATGCATTATCAGTTTCTTTTTTCATTTCTTCGTGGACCCAATACGTGAAATCACAATACTATAATCATATATACATGTATATATATATATATATATATATATATATATATATATATATGAAGGGTTTGTTTGCAAAAACCGATAAGTCCATTTTTGAAGATTTTGAAGTACAATCTCTGTCATAAAGTACAAAATAATACCTTTCAAATGATATATTGGTCACTATATAGCTAGAAAGGTATATTTTTTAAGTTATGATCAAAAGAAGCAAACAGTTTCTTATTATTCTCTTTATTTTTCTTGACCTTTAATCGCAAATATCTCCATTTGGCAAATATGGACTTATCGGTTTTTGCAAACAAACTCTTCATATATATATATATATATATATATATATATATATATATATATATATAGATAGATATATACGATCCTTTTGTGTAATATAATCACATCATATAATAACACAATATATATCAAGTTAAACAAAAATCATCACCAAACTATCAACATCTGACATACACAACTAATACGCACTAATAATATACAAAGCAAAAGTCTATCTCTCTTCCTCTCTTTCCCCTCTTTTCTCTCCACAATGACGTATGGATGATTCTTTGCATTGTTCAGATTTTGTTACTGATAATGGATTTGCATCCATGTCGATCAATTTTTAACCGACAGCCGTCCACAAACCGTTTGCTGCATTTCAGTGAGCTGAATTAAGAAAACAAAAAAAAATAAAAACGAAATACGACGTCTTGATACATAATGTAGGTTGAACTTTAATATAAACACAAGATATCTTATGGAGAATGTGTTTTCAATTCTACTCAGAATCAACTTTATTGCGGTGCATAAATCAATTCTTCCCTAATAGGTTGCTTGACATGACATTTTGAGATGAATACAGCGCGGATAAAAGCACCAAATTCAGGATTGGTGGCTCCAATTCATGAAAGCTTGTTACGTACAAGTAGGCCTTAAGACCCTACTACGTGTACACGTATTCTCAGCCGAGAGTGAGTTACGTAAGGGGCTGCGGAAAGTTCTCTTTAAATATTTGTGCGTGGGAGGGGGGGGGGGGAGCTGGGGGAGGTGTTTAAGGGTCGGTGATCTGTCCCCCCTCCCTTACATTAGGAAATTTTTCTAAGCCCCTTTGATTTGTACGTAACTCTAAACTAGGAAGAGTAGGTTACACTGCAATGGTACCGCAAGAGCATTTCTGTTTATAAATCTCTCATTCATGTCATTAATTCAACAACCTCCATGTGTCAAATGCTTTGTTGCTCATGGAATTCAATAGGTAGTGTGTTCATGTTTTCAAGTTCCATAAAGAATAATAAAAGAAAAAATCAACACATCTCAACCTCTTTTCTGATACAACTTGTACTATGTTGCCTCAGATACGTAAGTTACTTTTGCGGCATGAAGCTTTCGCGAATGATAGGAGACTGCTTTTTACTTTTCTTTTCTTTTCCACGCGGCAAGAAACTTCCACGAATTGCCACTGGCATTCAATGCATTGTGTTTGTCGCGCGCATTTTGCTTTCACGAATGTTGGCCACTGTTGGCTCCTCGCGAAATTAACGGAAGTTTTATGCCTGCTGAAATCCCTGGAAAATTAAAATTCAGCATTTATACCTTAAAAGTAATCAAACAAAGTCCATTGCAGAGGACTCCTACTCTAATACCATTGGGTTTGAACCTCGGGCCTATTTCTCCAAATTTGATGTTTTTATCCGCCGTGTAACGGTAATTTCACTAAACGACCTGACTATACAAGCACAAATGAAACAAAAGACAATGCTTTACCGATAGTAGATAAATATATAACTTCAGCAAACTATCTCGACCATCTCATTTTGAATGAATGAATGAATGAATGAATGAATGAATGAATGAATGAATATTGATTGGATGGACCAGCTCACACCATTGACATCAAATAGCAGAGGCTGTGCTAGCCGATTCTGGATCCTACACTCCAGCTCACAAGTTTTCTCGTTATCCTTTTTTCCCTGCACCTGCAGAGAAAGGAACAACCTAAAGAAGGATCCTGCAATCTTCCCATCACTCGATGTCTTTAACAAGGCATTGAGGGAAGCCCTCATCTAGCATTCAGTCTTGCCGATGATTTTTGGCAGCCGGTCACACGTACCTAATTACTCCACAACACATTTGTTCATTCTATGTAAATAATAATTAGCCCTTATAATGCCTTGGCCCGGTCTGTTAGTGCCATAGGGACGGCATGGACACCACGACTCTGCAGTACGCTGATGTTCAACTATGAAGGATGCTCTTCTACAGAAGAAGAAGAAGAAGAAGAAGAAGAAGAAGAAGAAGAAGAAGAAGAAGAAAAGAGAATGTATACATCCTTCGTAATATTAAAAACAGTATACCGTACTAGCGATCTCAGAGTCAATTTCCAGAACTGTGTTATAAAGTGAAGTATTTGCGTTTTCAGAGTGAATGTAAAAGTGCATAGAAAAGACCACAAGTTTAGTTTCTGATAAAATTGTGTTTGAAAAGCCGTGCTTCTTACCAATCCACCATCAAGCTTGTTTTAAAAACTACCAATGTCTAATTACATAACAGCTGATAGATTTAGCCGACATTGAAAAAAAAAATGCCATGATTTCAATATTCCAACCGACGCTTAATACGATATCTTATATGTATGTTTTCTTTAGAGCAAACTCAAGTTAAGAGTGGAATTAACGCATTTCATATAGGCCTACCTTCCAAGTGAATTTCCTCTGATAGACATTTTTAAGTTACAAGCTAAGCTCAATGGCCCTAAATGATAGTAGCTATTCAGAAGTATTTTACATGCAGCTTGTGCCTCATGAACAAATGCCTTACGATGGTAATAGAACTTGTTTGCCATTTTCACGGGAAATCTCTTCCCTTGAGAAAAAAACAAATTAAGGTTCGCTATCACTTGACCCTATAGTTCAATAGTTATTGTTGACATCGTTACGGGAATTGATCACGGTTGCTTATATGATTAGGACAATGCGAATCCAGTATTAATTTCGTTGTGATATTTTTAAAAACATTTTCTTTTATAAACGATAAACGACGGAGTAATCTTTTTTTTATATAATTGAAAAAAACAAAGCAAGAACAATAAACTAAAGTTTACTTTGAAAGACATTTTCGGGAGTTAACAACCCCTCAATTAGTTCCTGCATGACTTTAAAACTCTTCACGACAGCGAGTAAAACATTTATAATTCTTAACCACCGGCAACGTATTATACTCAATTCTCAACAGCGTACAGTAAAGCAAAAGTCATGCCATGCTTAGGGAGAAAAAAAAAACAAAAAACACACACACACACGCGTATCGTCACAGTATACATAGCCGACTTTTGTATCTCACAAAAAAAAAAGAAACTAGAAAACTTATAGGCATTCGTGCGAAGTTATATTTTTGTTATGCATCGTGTGCATGTGATTATACATTGACGTATCATTCTGTACATAATTGTTAATGCTTACTCGTAACCTGGCCTGCATGCCCATAACAACACATTCTATTGCTAGACTAGAAGCTGAATATTGCAGTGTAACAAGGATCACACGCAAACTTTACGAGCTTCTTCATTTCCCCGTAAACTGTGACTGTAACAGGTGCGAGCAATGAACTGTAGGGCGCCATCAACCAGCTGTACGGCCAAACATCTCTTGTCACTTTGGCTGTCGTACTGCAGGTCTGAGGAAGGAGACAAATGAAACGATTACCAGAATCAGAAACAGGAATCGAGGGGAAATTACTACGCTTGGAATAAGAACAACAAAACAACAATAGCAACAGCAACAAAACTTTAAAATGCTTACCTGTTTAATGGCTAACATAAGTAACAGATTTATCAATTTTCATTTCGTTTCTTCTTTATTCACATTATAAATGCTCTATAACAAGGTGATAAGACAATACAAAAACAAAAATTCACCAAAAAAAAAAAATAAAAAAATGAAGCAAATACAATATGGTCTGTGACCCTGCATTACAAAACCAACAAAAAGTCGCCAGACACAAAGCTTTATCTAAGGGCAGATTTTGATAGAACAGACTTTAATCTTTATATTGATGCACAACTCAATGCCATGGATTCTCCTAACCTATCTAAATAGTCAAAACAAGGACAAATGTGTGTACAGTGCACTCCAGATATAACGAACATGGTTATAACGAAATTCCTGTTAGACGAAGTAAAAACTCAGACGGCATCAGTATCAGCTTTATGTTTTTGTATTGTTTAACCGTTCGGTTATAACGACATTTTGATATACGGAAGACCACCTCAGGTCTCGAGGACTTCGTCATAACGGGAGTTCACTGTACGTGCTGGTCTATTCAAGCGCTGAATCTCACCGTGACCTTTTCTATTTGCAATCAGTGGGACCCCCCCCCCCCCCCCCAAAAAAAAAAAAAAAAAAAAATGTTGATCTTCACAGCAGAAACAATGAAGTGATAATCAGATTACACTAAATTGACCGTGCTCTACTCAATCATTCTATTTATTATTAATGCCACTTTCAAAGCAGTAGCACCATCCTTTTAAAAGTTTGTACAGTTGAAAGTGATGGGCGTGTAGAGGGTTAGAAATGAAAGCACAGTCATCATAGCGCTATCATAGAAAACAAAATCTCGAAAATCTGCTAAGAACGCAATCAAAATTCATTTTATGATCTCAAACTAAAGCATACTGCAGAGGAAAACTTTCTCTTTCAGAAAACATGAAAACATACAGATTAATCAGTTTGACCAGTTTTATACCTGTTTTGAGCCCTCACACAAAATCACTGCGTGCTACCTCTTGTTGGTTTAAAATTACTATGCTTTATCAGATGGATGTCCAAAATATGTAGAAACACATATGTAAACAAAAGACGCATAATATGTTTATCTTCATAAACAATATCATCTTCATGTAAAGCAAAGAAAAAATAAAAATCATACGCTCTCAAGAGGTGTTCAAGAGCACGGAGACCACGGTGGTCCCCCTATAGACACCCACCAACCTACCACCCAATAGACGACAATCCGAAGCATCGACGCTTATGTCCACAACAAGTCATAACATTAAATACCCGATCCTAGCTCAGATGTCCTGTCAAAGGCGCACCTCTTCACTCTGCGCAAATACTGCAGAGATGATGAATTAAAAAATGATATAACCTTCAAACAAAAAATATTGAACCATCTCAAATAAAAAAGAAGTCGGAGCTCAGTTTGACCGCCTTACTGATCATTTCCACACCAGTTGTGATTTCCATTGTATATCATAGTACTGGGTTCATTTTATCTGCATAATTCGATTCCTTGATCATCAAAACATACTGTCACTGCCGCCTGCGGCCGACCAGCCGTTTCTGCTCAACTTACTCTCTGGCAAACAGTGGTTACTGAAAGTATGACGGTCGCAAAAGCAAGCGCGCCATCTTGCGTTCATGGTAGACTCAGAGAGTCTACCAATGTTTAAGAATCCCCCCCCCCCCCCCAAAAAAAAAAGAACGAAAATGAACAATCCATGCTCCTGCAGACATGGGAAGGGGGGGGGGGGGTGATCCAGATCAACTGTCAAAATTGATAATCTATTCTTGTGCAATTCTCAGCTTTCCTTTTAGAGGTATATACTATTTCCGTTCATAACAGGCAAACATAATTATCGCTGGCAAAAAAAGGACACAAAACAAAATAAAAGAAAACAAAATCACAACCTCCTTGGCAGAGACAATTAACAAACTTTGTAACGATATGTTAAAAAAGAAACACAAATAATAGATATATTAATGATTATAATCCATCTGCATGTTCTAATGTAAACTATCCATTTCGATACATAGTAAAATGGAAAGTACTCAGGGTGACTGAGGACTGAATTGTCCATGAGTATCATCCGAATAATCTGAAATATTGAGTGACATTATAGTGCAATCACAGAAAATTTTCTTGCATCCCCCAACTTCACAGTTGGATGATGCAGAAATCTAAAAAAAAAAAAAGATTGATGATGTAATCACCCCAAATAGTATTTTTTTTTTCTAAATTACTAATGATGATAGATTGGAGATACCTGGGTACATAAAATCAATACGCAGTTTGTAAAAAAAGAATCAACTACAAACAAACAAACGAACAGGAAAAAAAAAAACAAGCAGCAAAATCATGAGAACATAGATTAATCCCTGTCCTTGAAAAAAAAAAAAAGTCAAACTCATTGATATCAAGAGATCAGTCTCATGGAGGACATGAAACCAACGTATTAATAATAGAATGCTGGTAGATTAAACATGATCTTTGAAAGTAAATTTTATAGTAGGCCTACTATTAGATTCTACCTTCTCACCGCGCCTCCCCATTCCATGCAAGACCAGGTTAGACACTTTTGCTTAGTGTTGTGATATAGACCTACAGGGCAGACATGTGCACTTACTAAGAGACTGGTTCGCAAAGAGACAGAGACTGCTTAACAGAACACTGTTGCCGTTAGGAGGATACCCGCATCGCCAGTAACCTTGTATGTCAAAGTCCCCCAAGGTCCACGATGTCTGACCTGATGGCCAGCAACATGAGCAGTACAACCAGATGAGGTCATGATCACCACACTGGTCTCTCACTGCATTCACTATGTCGAGGACGTAAGACTGGTTGACAGGGATCGGCAAGGTCCCTGTAGGACACATCCCAGAGTACCTTCTCTCTTTGTTGCATGTGATTTCAGTGGAGTCTGCCCAAGAGATAAACAACAAACTCATACAAACACACACACCAAAATAGAATACATGTAACAATAATGATAGAAAACAAGTAATCGTAGATTCAGACTTTTTTTTCATGACATTTTATCAAGTTTTCAAAACACGCGCATTGCGAGTAAGGATTGGTAGCACATTACACTATTGTGAGACAATACATAGTTGCACATAATGACAGGAGAAGAAGAAAAAGAAGAAAAAGTGTGTCCCGGACACATTATAATGCAATTTAGTAAATCAGAAAGATAAAAAAAGTGCAGTGTAATATGTATTTTCATTGTTACAGCAACAGTGGCACATTCGTTTTTTTTTTTCCTTCAGACCTCTCAATCTCAAGACCCCTATCCTCATTATGCAGTCGCGAAAGACACAAAGCGGGGAATGTGTATAGTTATCATATTGTGTATAATTGACACGATCTATTCAGTTTACAAGAATACAATAAGACAAGGCTGTTATCGTTGACAAGGAGAGACGTAAACATGCAAGCATTTGTTTCTTTATTTTGATTGGCTTTGAGCCCTTTGTCGTTATTATAAGCAGGCAGAATTCGGAGATACATACATGAAACATTGTGTAGTCAGAAATATTAACAACAGAAATATGATTCTAATTTAAACAAATGCATGGGTTATGGTGCATGGAGAAAACTACTATTATCATTATTGTGTTAAAAATTAAACTGATTCTGATACAAGTTTTTCACATTTTGTGAGGTAAATTTGAGTAATCGACTATCCTTTTGTATGTCTTCATTTTAACTTTAAAAAAGTTCCACATTGATTTCAGCCTTTCACGTGTTTCAGGAATGACAAAAAAGGAAGACATACTAGTTTTGAATACGGAAGGTAGCTATAAAACATCCCTGACTGTTATAGTTGCAAACAAGTCAAATAACTTTCATGAAATGAGCACCTATATCAAATATACGTTTTATAAGTTACCGTATATTTCCATGCTGATGTACACACCCAGTACAAGTACTTGTGCACATCAGATACGAAAATATATATACGAAATATACGGTAGTTTACAAAACGTCTCGCAGTTCCTGCAGGGTTTACTGAGCAATGTCAAGTGTTCTAATTCATCGTTTTACTTTTTTCTGTGAAATGTTATCTTCATCAATAACAAAACTACAGGGAGCACAAATTGGATATGAACTCAATATAGATTTTTTTACATATTCATCGTTCACGTCATTTTGACTACTTGTTTCAACATTGATAAGCAGGAGTCAGGGAAACTGCATGGCTTTAGGATTATTTCCTTTAAAAAATCATAAAGAGAGATACTAAACAATAGGTATAAAGATTTCTTTGCAACCCCATTTTAATGGTTAGAATATCATAATAATTATTGTGTTTTGAACATTTCTCTCCATGATTCCAGTGTTTTGTCGAGATCTTTTCAATTTCCCATTTCTCTTTTTTTTTTCGGTAGAATTATGTAGCAAAGTAGTGATTGACTGAATAGTGTGAAGTTATATAGATGGAACTGATTTCTACTTAGCGTTTAGATATAAACGAAAGAAAAACTTGAAATCTCAGAGAAAAGAACATACAGGGTGCTGATCATTCAACTCATACCTGCTGTGACATGATAATTTGCAACGGCCGCAGATATATCAGCGCACCCTGTACTAGGGGTAGTGGTCTCCTTCGTGGTTGTCTGAACCGTCGACATCCACTCCGTCGTCGACCCGGAGTGAGTACTTGACCTGGTCCCGTCGGGTGTGCTTTCAGACACCATCCTCGTAGTGGCTGACGGGCCCGTCTCGCGGACACCCTTTGTCTGTGTTACAGAAGTCTGTGTTGGAGAAGAGGTGTTCTTCTCAACTCTGATCCCAGATGGTACAACGCTGGTAGATTCTGTCCACTTGTCTGTCGGCGTAACTGCGTGGAAAACATTTTAATATGTTGTTCAACAATCTAAATAACTGCCGATTTCACCCAATCATTATCATAAATTATATCTTACTCATCTGTATCTGTTCTTCTGGAATACGTGTAACATATTTTTCCGTACATGACCCTGCACGACAATACTAAGAAAAAGATTTTAGATAAAGGCCGATTCTGAAAGAAAGGATTTTAAGCTTCAAATTGTGTACAACTCAATTCAAATGGACTCTCCCAACTTATCTAATTAAAGAAAGTAAATCCTCTGGAAAAGTGAGTGATAGGCCCTATACTGAGAAAAGACGCTGCAAAGTAGAGGACCTATTTAAGCACTTCATCTCTACCAGGTCGTGCTCTGCGATAAATGGGGGGGGGGGGGGGGGAACAGGGTGTGAAACACTACAGTTAAAACAATGAATGAATGAATGAATAAATAAATAAATAAATAAATGATTGAATGAATGATAATATTAAGTTGACATTATGACTGCAATATCAACACTTTCTAAATAAAAACTGATACAAACTTTCAGTGATATAGCGCCATCTATTAAAACATGTTTTAGGACACAATGGCCCGAATTCACGAAGGTGATACAAATGAAACCATGGTTTAAACCATGGACAATGATGGACAAAAACTATGGAGCGCCAAGTGTCGCATGGAATATTTCGTTACCAAATCAGTCATTTCGTCGATGAAATGATGTAACGAAATATTCCGTGCGACACTTGGCGCTCCATGGTTTTTGTCCATGGCTTAAACCATGGTTTCATTTGTACCACCTTCGTGAATTCGGGCAAAGTGGAGGCGGTGAATTCTGAAGACAAATACACATCAATGTATCATTATGCACCTTAAACTGCCGATTCCTCGACGTATTGATGACATATCATTGTTCAAAGAATAATCGTAATTAGAAGGAAAGGAAAAGAAACATTAACTATCCATACGGGCATATATGACAAAGTATCTCCTGACCATGTAACTTATTAATTGAGATCGTAAAGAGAAATCTCTTGAACATCGCTACCGACAGAATACAATTATAACATGAATCTATTTTAAGAAAAGAAAAGAAAAAACAATAAAGAAAGAAAGAAAGACATGTCTGGCATACAGGCATTCTCCTCAGTGTTATGATAATATAAACACAGGTATACATTATTAACCTTACCTATGATTATAATCATACAGGTTTAACTATTAAAATCAATGTTAAACCCATTCCACTAATAAAAGGGGAAATGTGACATTAGACGTAATGTAGGCCTACATGTCAGGAAAGTAGAATGCAAAAATGAATGCTGGTAGGTAGCCTTATTTTTCTATTTGTAATAAAATTGGAGAAGGCGACTGTGTTGTTGTTGTTGTTGTTGTTGTTGTTGTTGTTGTTGTTTTCTTTTCAAAGCTCCTTTGGCGTCCGGTACGATGTCACTTCGTAGATAAAGATAATAATTAATTCCTAGTGAGCGACAACATCAAACACCCATTTACAGACAATGACAGATTGGCAGAAAGAGTTCATTCTTTGTTCTGTTGTTTATTCTTACCCATGTCACATACGTCTCCGGTAAACCCCTCAGTACAGTTGCACGTGAAATTAGTCTTGGTTTCCTCACATACGCCATTCTGGCACGGCTCTTTCCAGCAATCTGTTTGATAATATCGATTAACATTTTACACTTGCACCCAGCAACATATCGGCTAACACCATCCATGTAATTGTTTGAAAAATGATAAGGATGATAATAGTAATAGTTATAATAATAATGATAATAATAATGATAATAATGATAATGATAAAAATAATAATAATAATAATTATTATTATTATCATGACAATGAAAATAATAGTAATAATAATAATAATAATAATGATAACAACAACAACAATAATAATAATAATTATGATAATAATGATAATATTAAGAAGAAGAAGAAGATAATGATAGTTATTATTTGTATAGCGCATTCCAGACTTGTTAAGAATTCAAGTCCCCTTTACAGACTTACCCCATGCATCACTGGACATATTGTGAATTGTACCAAAGTACCGCATCCGTGTAAATCATTTGATTTTCTTTTACACGTGTAATTTGTAGAACTTCTGTTCATTTTACAAGAATCAAATGTGAACTATAACATTTGTTTGGTTTTATTTTTTTCTAATTTGTTTGCCATTCAACTAGCTTATCGCGTCATTTAATGTCAGAAAACTAAGAAAGAAGCGCGATAAAGTTGGTCTGTCTGATAATATATAATGTAATTGTTCGATAATTCAATCCAGTATATACACTGCAAAATGAAGTTAAAATTAGTCCTAATACGAAAAAGAGCGTTTAGCAATTTGAAGTTCAGGAAAAGTTTATTGAATATAGTGTTAACGACAGTCCAGAAGAAAGGACAAAGCCAGTGTCTCCATTAAGAACTGGGAGCACATTTAACTTAGCAGTACACTCTCTTAGGTCACCAGGCGTATACATAGAAAGTCAGGAAATCTTATCTCATTTCATTCCATTTACTTCATTTCTTAAACACGCAAGTGTAGAATATAGTCATTTGAATACACATACGTACACAAATTCTATATAAAAAATTGCAATCAAGGAAAATACTAACATTTTAGAGGAATATGTGTTATGTGTGCTATGACAATAACAGGTTAAAAGGTGACCAATTTCCAACAAAGGAAAATGCAAAATTCGAATATATTATAATTATACTTGGTGTCACACACACACACACAAACACACACACACAAACGCACACACAAACATTTCCCACTTTTGTTCGAAAACTATACATCATAATTATGGCCGGTGGAACTGGGGGCGGTTTGGTTGTCAGCTGAAGAAACCCGGAAGTGGCACTCAAATTTGCGCTGAAGACCTTGTTTTGTTTTGCTTTGTTTTGTTTTGTTTTGTTTTGTTTTATTTTTTGCTTGTCAGCTCATGAAACCCGGAAGTGCCCCCCCCCCCCCCCCAGTTTTGAAAACGCTCCACCGGCCCTACAGATAACACTGTCATTGATATGAGTAAATCTGAATAGTGTACAATTTACTGGAAATGATTTGAATATGAGACCATGAATCACTTTCATTAAATCCATGATTAATTTCAAAGTTAATGGTTAAGTTCCAGATTCGGGTCAAATTTGAACCCTCTGTAGAAATGTGTATGTGGACGATTGCTTGCAATGACCCTGAACAAAAGGCATGAATGCCACGAATACCACCTTTCAGAGCTCTGCTGACAAGGGTTCTGGACTCTTGCTCCAAGGGACATGAATGCTTTATCAATAGTCCATGATGGATTACCCTGGGCACTGCTAGTCTGAATTCAGGGGTAAAGGGTAAATGCATGCAAATGCAAAAAGTAAGCACATGATGTCATGTGCTTGTATGCACTACATTTCAGGATGAATAACACTAGCTGTGATAGTGCAATGCTCATGAATATGTAATAGAGCATTCAAACCCGGCCATTGTTCAGGTCCATTGTCTGGGTGTTCACCACCCACTCCCAGACACACTTTGACCCCTGTGCAAAATAAAAATTTTGTACAGAGTTTTGTACAAAATCTGAATCCTAACTTGACAATAAATCTTGAATTCAATGAAACTGACCTATGCTTTCATTTTTAAATTACCTCCAACAAAAGTGTACACTATTCAGCTGTCTAGTTGCTCATATCGGTGTCAGTGTGGTCTGATATAATAGTTTTTGAACTATCAAAGATGAAAAGTGGGGAATGTTTTTGTAACACCTTGACTTTGCAGTCAGGTTCAATTAGATCAGCGCCTCACTGAAAAAAATAAAAAATAATGCCATAAAGTCAAACATTCCAAGTTTGTTTTCCAATCATTAAATTTTGTAGATCGTACAACGAACTAAGAATTTTCATCTTTTTTCATTGAAATGCCCGTCGAAAAAAAAAATCAAATTAGACTGAATGCGAGGAATCGCCTTTTCGAACATTTTAAATGGGCATGTCAGCATTTGAGTTCGGAATAGTTTATCAAAGTTGAATAATAGGACGAGTTTTACACGTGGAATTACTAACATTGTAGTTTGTAAAAGCTATAAATGATAATATCAAAACGCATGTTTCTGTCGAGCAAAATCGTTGTTACAGATGCAAGGAAAATAGAGAGCATATCTATTCTGGTCACGGATCTATTTTTCATCGCAAGGTTCGTAACTGATAGGCATCAATTGCAATATCCCCTTGTAGAACCCACAAAATTAATGTCATTATCGTCCACTAATGTCAAAGTCATCACAAATGTCATTACAAGTCAACCACAAAGGTCAAAATCTGATTAACCACAAATATCATAACACGTCGTCCACAAATGTCAAAATTTCCATTTTTATTGCAAATATCATGACGCGTCAACTTCAAATGTTTAAACCCACCGCGTGCAATATAGTAATGGACTAAAATTTGATCAACGCTTGTTTGCCAGTCCGTCTGTCTGTGTATTGCGAAGAAACTTGATGGCTGGATGAAGGTTGATCGCAGAATTACCTGCAAATGTCACGGCGCATCAACCGCAAATGTCAAAACTCGTTGTTTGCATTATAGTAGAGAGAAAGATAATGTGATGAAATAAAACGAATAAAAATATAATCAAATCAAATCAGTGCCTTTGGTTTATATGTGTACATATATATGAAGTGAATCGTCTGTTTAGAGCAATAATTTTTAATTTATTTATTAGGCGGTTCTGTAGAAGAAACGACGAAAATTGATATCGGGCCACAGATTTTTAGTAGGGTACTTCATATAGGGAGAGGGAGATAACAAGAAATACATTGCATTCTCTCGGAAAGGGACATTTCTGTCAAGAATCACAACTTTTGTTTTATTGCTGTTATCGGACATTTTCATGAATATTCTCTTTTTTTTTTTCAATACTTCCGGACCAAACTGTGCGCGAAAAGTGTTAGTGTACTCTCCTTTCTTTCGTTCAAAAACTGTAAACCTTTGAAAAGCCATATGCCGTTCAGTGTCTTGTCATTATTATTTCAAAAACAAAAATCATATTGTTTTACTTCGGTGGACTGGGCCAATGCCCCCCCCCCCCCCCCGGATCGCTAAAAAGAAAAAAAGAAAAAAATGCATCAGCCGGTGAGCACTGGGACAGAAGACATAATGGGGGGGGGGGGGGGGCGGTGCCCCTATATCCGTCGACCCACGGTACGCCACTGAACTGAGGAAAAGAAGAGAAGAGCTTCCACAAAAGTTATTAAGTCAGTAGTAATGATGCGAGTGAACTCATCACATGTACATGTGTACAACCCCTGGCTATGTACATGTACACTATGCGATCAATGAGTTTTTAAATTCTGAAATTAACTTCTATCCACCCACCAAGTTTCATCCCAATAAACAAACAGACGGACAGACAAACCGGGAAGGTTGGAAGAGACTCCTCCCACCTCTCAGGATAGAGACACTTTCATGAAAGTATGGTACGATTCACTGTTTTTCATTAATTTAATGCAAGCAATTAGTTTTGACATTTGTGGTTGACGCATTAGGACATTTGCAGTAAAAATGGAAATGTTGACAATTAATTTTGTGTTCGACGTGTTTTTACATTTGTGGTAATTTTGACATTAGTGGGCGATTTCGACATTAATGGGCTCTTCGCCCCGTCTCCTTCGCCAACTTGTAGTCAAGGAGCCATGCCCAGGGTACATGAACATAATCAAACACTATCCTTGTGTGTTCTATTCCTGAATGTACGTTGCATTCTCTACCCGATTTAAAAAATAAAAATAAATAGATGAAAGAAATGTAGGCCCTAATAAATTGCATAGACATTAGACATTAGACATTACGATATCAATGGAAGAAATGATTCATATTCAAAATAAGATAAAATACAATAATTTGCTTTGATTTGGGGTTCTTTCAGTGATTGTAATTTAAAGTTGGAATGTGATTTCATGAAACAAGTACCTAAAATGTTCACCCTTGCACATACTAGGCATGGATGTGGGCACTACAGCATCCTTTGACAAAAACAGAAAAAAAAAATGGATGCAATAGCATGAGAGAAACCTAAATCAAATATCGTGCTAATATGATTGCTCGAAGTTTTAAATAAATTACGCCAAAACTAATTTGAATGCCGGAATAGCGGCACTGAGCAGTCAAAAGACAGACAGACAGACACACTGTCACACACACACGCACACACACACATCAGCTCAAGCTCTCTCTCTCTCTCTCTCTCCCTCTTTCTCCATCTCAGTAAAGTGATTGACCACTTTGAATGGTTTACGAATTTGATTGATACAATTTTGATCATCTATTTACTCATCGGACCGATCTAACCAAAGTCTTTTGTATGAACAAATTATATTCTGTATTGTTTAGTTAATAGTTGACGTAGGATCAAAGCACGCAATGTTGTTTAATTTTTTTTTTAAGCATTCTACAAATAACAATCCTGTTACTACATTGTCATCGTTTATATTGATGCTGCCTTTCCTTGTATACTTTGCAACCCCCCCCCCCCAAAAAAAAAAAAAAGATAAGTGATTGAACAGAAAAATTAAACAACTGAAAAATGGAACCGAATTGATTTGAATAAAGCAACGAGAGTCTTACGCGGAAGGCGACAAATCCAGTAGCCACCCTGAGTGCAACTCTTTGGAGAGAAAGCACGCTTCATGAACTTTGGGATGAGTTGAACGTCCGTGCCGTTGACTTTCTTTATCTTGCATTGTTGGTGCATGTGTATGGGGAAAGTGTACGTCACATTGTACTTGTTCCTGCATACACCGTGGGCTGCAAATGCAACGGCAGAGTTTAAATGGCATGGTTTTGAAGACGTAAAGAATTGAAACATGACACACGTATATTAAACCGAGAAAGACCACCAGGCTTCCATGTTATTAAGAAGCTTTGTTATACACCTATGGCAAGAAAAATCACTTTTTAATACATAATGTTCTGAAATATTAGAAATGTCTTAACTTTTTATGTGCCACGTTCGCACGTCCGACTCAGTCGATGGCGTGCCAACTTCGCATATTCTGCTCAACAAACAAAGCCGCCAAAACTGATCGATAAATCGCTAATGCTGCGGTAACAATCAAAGCGTTTCTCACGCTTTTGTTCCTCTCACATACGGCTTGCATTCTATGTGGTGATTGACTATCAAGCGGTGTTCCCAACTAGATTTGCGTGTACATTCTAAGTTTCTGTCGTTATTAATGTGCAAAAGACATGCCTTTACAGTAATGTAGCAACTGGTAGTTCAAAAGAAAAATTGAAAATAGAATCATTATACATTTTAAGCAAAGTTTGGCATTCCTCTTTAACTTTGCTCACTGTTATGTCCAGCTTAACAGAAAAATTTGTACAAGTTATACAAATTGGAAAAACAATTCTTTCTCAAAGCATGACTACCTTTGTGTCTCGGAATAACGTGGCACACAGGGGGTCTCCACCATGGCACATAAAGAGTTAATACTCGAAAGTTTCTATATCGCAATGACCTGCGATCGTTGATATTTTCATTTTTCCATTTCCTACCTTTCCAATCAAGCCTAAACTCTACATTTCAATGGATTACACTTAACCATATAAACATACATATATCCTTACAGGGAGCGATTAAAATAGAGTGTTATGTAAACGTACCGGTATGTTTTTATAATGTACTAACGGCTGGGACAGGCATTGTTTATGAAATTATCATAAAGAATAGGTGGACGTGAGAGGGAGGAAACAAAGTAATCATTGCGGTTACAGAGATTGAAGCAAAAGAGCAGTATCTTGTACTTAGAAGGTACCTCAAAAATAAATTCAAACAAAGTATACTTCAAACGCAAGAAAAAGATTGACAAAAGAAATACAGACGTTTACTCACACACATGGGTCATGGCTATATACTAGTCTACCGTTCAAAGGACATGAAGTTCTTTCAATGGCTAGATTAAAATGCACATCTAAATAATAAAACAACAAAAATGACAAATTACATCTATATAACATTGAAAAACATTAAGCATAAAGGTTGCACAAAAGATATGTATAAATGCATAAATTAAGTTAAACCTGACTTAAATGCAATCATGTAGTACGATACGCATTGTTAAAACAGTAGAATGCAGACACGATACAGCCGTCACAACACTACAATAGATTAGATCAGGGAGGTGAGAGGTCACCTCCCTAATTAGATCGACTAACATGAACAACGCTGGGACGGAAGGACGAGGAAAAAAAGAATTTGGAGTCACAAGAAGCGCTTTTCATACGCAACTCTTTGTGTATCGATGTCTCCATCTATCTTGGAAGACTTTCACCGTTTTATTTTTTTTTTCCTCTACATTTTTAATACCTAATATTTCCCCAGTCTGCTTGAAACTTGAAGTAATTTGCCCTTCCGCTTTATGGCCTCTCCATTTTAAACACTCTGTGTGCCATAGTGGAAGTCCGATGTGTGTTACATTATTCTGAAACCGCAATGCACGAGCGCTCCTAAAAAGAACTCTGGTTTTTTGTTTCTCTCTCTCTCTCTCTCTCTCTCTCTCTCTTCTGTAAAAGCCATGTTCAATTGACGGATTCATGCTAAAATGCACTACAGTTATTTTGCATAGAAAACGGCAAGCTTTATACTGCGTAGCATAGATTGTTAAAGGCTTTGGACACAACACCCTAAAATCAGGCTGCTCGGCCGGCTCGGCGGCGGCCGGGCGGCAGGACTCTAGCAATTTTCGCTTGGGCACCAACTGGCGGTCCCAAAACATCATGCTTTTATTTATTTGTGACCCTGCATCACAAAACCAACAAAAAGTCGCCAGACAGGAATATTTAGTTTAGGGCAGATTCTGAAAAAGCAGACTCTCAGCTTTAAAATGATGTTCAACTCAGTTCAAAATAATGGACTTTCCTAACCTACCTAAATAATGGAAAGAAAGCACACACTCTGGAAAATGTAAACTGAGAAAAGACTGGCTATGAAGTAGAGGTTCTATTCAGGCGTTTAATCGTTTAGTACCAAGCTGTGCTAGCCGTAGTATGAATGGTACAAAACACAGGATGTAAACCACTGGGGCAACAACAATGAAGGGATTATTAGATTAAGCTGAAATTGAGCATGCTGTATCAACATATTCTGTCCATGATTACTGCCAAATTTCAAAGCAGTAGCAGTATCTTTTCAAAAGTTATTAGAGTTGAAGTGAATTGTAAGCAAGGGATATGAAAAGGACCTCTGTAAGACATACCTGATTACACCATTCTAAAAAAAAAAAAAAAAAAAAAAAAAAAATTCCAATTCATTTTCTGATCACAAACTTAAGGATAATGTAGAAGAAGAATAGCTCTTTCAGAAAATATGAAAAAACTCAAGATTGACTTGGCTGACGCGTTTCACCTTTTTGGAGTCCTCATGTAAATTCAATTGGTGCGACTTTTGTTCGTTTTGTGATGCAGGGTCACATTTATTTTTTTAATCTCTTTTATTTGTTGGGTTTCGTTTTGTTTTATTTTGTCTTCTTTTTGACATTTGTTTGTCTGTTTGTTGTCTGCTTTTTTGTTTGTTTGTTTGTTTGTTTGTTTGTTTGTTCTTTTTTCTTTCTCTTCTTCTTCAGGGCACTGCTCGGTAGCCACTGAAGTTTTGTAATGCGGAGTCAAAATGTCTGCACACGTTCCACACAGGCCAAATTATCTGAGAGTACCTATAGAGGGTATCTCGCTCGTAGTTGCCCAGAGGTGCGCAGGCAGGTCCGATTTACCCGCAGCCACGTTTTGAGCATGACCACAACTTTTTCCGGTTGGGTCGCGGGGATTACCAGCAGAAGTCCACGCAGAAAGCCAGTAGGAGGCCCTTAGCGGTAGCACCTCGCAGGTAACTCCCACGCAGGTACTTTGCACTCCCCGTATGCGACCAAGATAATGACAATAGACTTCTGCCATTCCTTCAGAGGAATTCTTTCACTGAGTTGTCAGCCCCAACGCGCATGGCACACAGGTCACACAGAATACCCGAAAGTAGAACTTTAAGGGATGACACAGTATTGGTGGAGATGAGAATTGGGCATTTATCTTTTTGCGAGATACTAAGAAAACACTTATGGTAAAGTACAGAGCATGCCATTTTAAAAGGAATTCAAAGTTTAGTTGATGGAAATCGGGTTTCGAATGACTGAAACATCCAAAAACAATGTAAAACAAAGCTATAGTAATAAAGTGTGGGTCCCACAATTTATTAGAATCGCTCTTTTTTTTTTTTTTGATATCTCAGCCATTTCAAAACCAATTTTCATCAAATAAACGTTGAATTCCTCATAGAATTACATGCTCTTTCATATTTCATAAGAAGTTTCTCATTATCACACCAACCAAAAAATTGTAGAAACCTGAAATAAGGCTCTCAACCAAAACTATACGATCCCTTTAGTAAAACGCGTCCAACAAGTAAGACACGTGCAAGACTCGCCCAAATCGTTGTCCGCCCGCAGAAATTGTCCGATATGCTGGAAAATCCCACACCAACAAGCCCGCGTATAGCTTACCCGGAAAGGTGTGACGGGGCCCTTTTTGGCTGCGGGTAAATATGACCTGCGTGCGCAACTCCGGGTAACTACGGGTAAGATACGCGGTAGGTACTGTGTAGTGCGGGTCATGTGCGGGAACCTCCGGGTAGTAAAAATTGTTCTTCGCAAGTCGCACGCAAGGCTTGCCCGGAAAGGTGTGACACGGCTTTAAGCTTCGAGAGGCTACCGAGCTTTCGTCCAACCCGGGACGAAAACGGGAGCGCAGAAATAAAATATACCGTTGCTATGGCAACGCCGTTTCCACAAATTCGAAACATACCGTCTTGCTTCTCTTGTTCCAAAGAACATCATGTGAGCCGAATTGCATGAGCATTGCTATTAAAAACAAAATATGACGAAGTAGTTTGATCTAAACATTTTGTCCTAATTTGTTTTCATAATACATTATTTGGTTACCATAGCAACGCAGTTCCAACACATTCGAAAAAAATGTCTTGCACATCTTCAACCTGACACTAATATGTGTGTGCCAAGCTTCTATAAGCATTTTGCTTGAAAAATGAGGAACTTTTTCGATCCCTGATATTTCCCCGATTAATTGTTGCAATATGCTGCTACCATGTCCATGCAGTTCCCCCCCCCCCTTTTTTTTTTGCCATGAAAGAACGTGACTTGCACTTTTACCAAAGGTCAATGTGCGTGCAAAATTCCATGATCATTGCTCGACAAATGCGAAGTACCTCGATTACCATGATTACTACAACCTATTTATGGCTATAATATGCCGTCAACGTGGCAACGCAGTTTCCAATACATTCGAAAAAAAAAAATGTATTGCACATCTCCATCCCAAAATCAATGTGTGTATGATTGTGCTAAGCTTCATGAGCATCGCTAAAAACTTGAGAAGACTAATTGCAACGTGACGTACCGACTTTCTACCGCGATTGGTGGACTTGTCGGCTTTTGCAACAAAAAGAGTGGACTTATCGGTTTTTGCCGCAAAAGACATTGAAAAGTACAAAATTTCAAATTGTCTTCTTTTCTAAATTTCTGAGAAAAAAAAACAAAAAACCTTCTATTACATAGTTAACTGACATTTATGTATGGCTTGTACATCATTCGCTTTCTATGCCAACAGAAAGTAATGAAATCGTGATTTAAAGGAAATGAACAAAGTGGACTTATGATCGGTTTTTGCTAACAAGCAGTTCATATACATTTATAACAATCTTACATATACAATGTACATACACAACATATACATAAAATTACAGCATGAAATAAAGGAAATCTATGAGTTTGCGAAAATATCTAAAATATGCGAAAATGCTTGAAATAATTATTGAAGAATGTTAAAAACGCAATGGTTGTAGAGTACACCCTACACACGTAATACAAAGCATACTATTTATACCATTGATATTGCTGTAGTTGATTAACAAAAAAGACAAAAGAATCTAAGACAATGATATCAAACTAACTCTAATTCATTACTCTTGACAAATTGCTACACTACGTTGCTGTCACACGGAAAATTGAGTTGGGGGGGGGGGGGAGCGAAACTGACAACGTGATGTGAAGAATTAAAGGATGAACGGGGGCTGTTGAGCAAAATCTTGAATTTAAAAGAAAATACTAATTGACTGCTCGACAGGATTACACGACATCGCTCAGGCATTGCTGGGACCTATAAAAGCCCGCGCTCGGCTGCTTCAAAGTCATTGGGCGTTGTCTCAATTCTAGCGGCGACCGAGCCGGCTGCAAATCGGCCGGACGCCGCTCCGAGTTGTGACCGCAGCAACAACTAGTGTACTTTGGCATTGAAAGATTTGTTGATTGGTGGATGCACGGTTGTACGTCCCATCATATTTGCATTAAAAACATGTCTTTTAGACAGAGAAGTAGTCTGGTCTGCAAACATGGCAACCAAAACCTGTTTGTGTTCAGGTAATAGAAATCACTCTCCTGTCTCTTTTCTTTTCTTTTATTTTCTTTGCTGAAACTTTACAAAGCTGCGTTTTGGATCTGCTAAGTATTTATAATATTTATTTTGCATACATCCATCAAGTTTTGTAACATATACCGGGTATTGTTTATACTGAAATATAAATTCATTACGAGAACAGAAGATTAACTTCAAACTAAAATCTATCGTTCGAAATGTTTGGATATCTGACATTTAATCTAACTTTTTATCAAATTATGCATACTTATCACAACTGCGGAGAAAACAAAATGAACTCTAAGCTAAACAACTTTGTCCCATGTAAAGATTTCATAGTGCTAGAGAGAGGGAAAGAGAGAGTAAATAATATACGTAGATTTACAAGTTTTATTGCTTTTTAGCATTTTAGTTCATTCCTTTCAGAGAAAAGGCAATAAATCAATAGCCATAATTACCTATCATGGCGTAGGCAAAGACCAGACCAAATAAAAGGATGGTCCGCTAGGAAAAAAAAAAAGCAAAAACAAAAACAAAAAACAAATGTTACAGAAAAATGTCTATAACATTCAGTGACTGAGAATGAACATTGTGAAGACTATCAAGAAAACTTGAAATCTCTTTTTTGTTTGCCATTATTTTTATATGCTTCATCGTAGGAACCAAGTTTTCATACACTATGACACTTGATTTCTTCATGAAATCACCCATACAAACACATACTAACACAATTACACAGACAGACAAATGCGAATTCACACACACACACACACACACACACATACACACACCTAAACAATTCTTCAAGTATTAGAGCCGACATGCTCTGTATATCCTAGACAAATCGTTTTCTTTTTCGATGTGACGCACTTTGCCATAATGCAAAGGACGAGTATTCCTTTCATAATGACATTTCGCACTTGAGATTCCCCGCTTTGAGCACAAGCAGATGTGTGATAATGAAAAGTGAGATCCGATCCAAAATATACAAACTCGTTGACGACAACGATACCATGCGAGTATCAAGAGTTGATTATTACCGTGTCTTTGTTTTTGTTTAATCCCATTTACCTAATTTTTGCATCGATGTTCATAACGACAACGTCGAATTCGAACTTCGGACAAAATTCCATTGTAAGATACGTCAATATTACAGAAATACCATACCATAAAAAAAAAACCAAGATTTCTGACTCCGACATAACGCATTGAAGGAGATAACATGAAGGAAATCACTCACCATTGTTGCTTTTTAGAAGATCTGATTGGCAGGAATGGGCAAACGTTGCTGATTTCTTAACTAATGAAATGACGAGAAAACGATGCAATAAGTGTCTTTATTTAAACGATCCCTGTTTATCAAGTAGGACTTGAATCTTTAACCTTGAAGATGTTTTCCAGATAGTTGCTTGACCTTGAAGATAAACTTGGATGGAGATGTGCAGCGGCAGTAGGTGACAGTGTAGAGAGCAGGTTACTGGAAATGAAAACAGTTTATTCCGCAGTACAAAGTTAAATGTGCAAGTGAAATCCAGAGCTGAGTTTAGAGTTATTGTAGTCTGGAGCCCAAAGGAGGCTGCATCCCTGTGATGACAGGTAGGGCGGCCTCCTGGAAAGCAGCAGAATAGGTATAGTTCAATGTCCTGATTGTGCGGGGGTAGGAAGAGTACCTGCACGCGTCGATGGTGACGAGTTGATGTGCTGATCTGATGCCGGACACCGTCTACCAACGTTGATGAGCCTTTTGAGGTAATGGATTTCTTGTCATGCTCCATCAGCTGTGACAACGAGTGTGATTTCAGGAATATCATTTGCGGCCACATGATGATGTCCATAATAATTTCATGAAGGTGTGTGGGTGTGTGGGTGTGTGGATGTGGATGTGGATGTGGATGTGTGTGTCAGTTAATTTGTTTGGGTAGATCTATGTGAGCATGTGTGTGTTGATGTTCATCTGCCTGTCCCTGCCTCTCTCTATTTTTTGTTTGTTTGTTTTTACGTTGATTTTCTTAGTTCAGATGCTGAAACAGAGTGACAAAAAACTAGTACGAACTGTGAAAGTTGACTTCCTATACAATAACAGGTACCCGCCATTTGATTCCAACTTTGAACAATGATTGCCCACCAGTCGCTGAAGGTCAATCAGCAGAGCCATAGAGAGAACCAACTCATGAATTTCAAAGAAACACTAGATATGCATTTTTTTTTTTCAGATTAAGCATCGGTGAGGATCTTCAGATGAGATATTTCCTTTCAAAAACCGACATCATTTACCAACCTGGCTTCCTGACTTCGCATTGAGGCTATCCCCGTCAATTTATGTATACTGGGCATTCAGAATACAGTAAAGATAATGACCAATAGAAGATATGTGTAGTGAGAATGATAATGATAGTCACATTAAAAGGAGGAGCGAGAAAAAAAGAGATCTCGAAAAAAAAAATGGAAGACAACTATTCTAAAAGCTAGACGCGTGCTACTTACTTGCTACTTGCGTGTATTCTGTGTGACTTGTGTGAGAGCTTCTAAGCAGATCCATTTTCAGTTGCAAGCGACATACGGGGACTGTGAAGTACCTTCGTTAACCCGGCGAAGTAAGTGCGTGGGAGTTGCGAGGGGCTGCCGCTAAAGGACCTCTTACTGGTGTTATGCCTGTACCTCTGCTGGCAACCCCCCGCGACTCACCCGTAAGAGGTTTTGAGTATGCTCAAGGCCTTGTCAACCGTGTCTGAGGAAGCCTTGCTGGTTGATTTGCGGGGACATTTTTTTTTTATTTTTTATTATTTTTTTTTTTTTTGGCTACTCGGAGCTCGGCGCAGTTGGCCAGCACTCGACAGTACCTAACACGTATCTCGCCCGAAGTTGGCCGGGGGTGCACACGGAAGTCCGATTTACCCGCGCAGCAGACTTTTGAGCATGACCAAAACTTTTCCGGGTGAGTCGTAGGGATTGCTGCAGAGGTCCACGCAGAACACCAGTAGGAGGCCCATAGCTGTCGCTAATCACAGGCAGTTGCCCGCTAGAAGTACATAGGCTGCCCGCAAATCTATGCCTATCTGCACTGGAAACGTGTCATCTGCTGGCATTCGATGAGCCTACAGGTGTTTCACTAGCAAGGAACGGTTTCGAAACTGCCCATATGATGTAGCTGGTCAGTTCTGCGGACGTGTAGCGAGCTATACGAGCAAACTGCATGCATGCTGAGGGTCAGTTAGTGCCTTTCTGTTGGTTAGTTGAGAGTCAGCTGTGGTCAAGAAAATGGCATTCCTTCCGACCTCTACCGTATCAAATCCTTCAAAGGAGTTCCTTCACCGAGTTGTAGCCCTCAGTCGCCTCCCGATGCGCCTGATACGGAGGTCACACGGAAAACAGGTAAATTGAACGTAAGAAGCACGGGTCTAGCAGGTAAGACGTATGCGAACTCTCCCAAATCCTTGTCCGCCCGCAAAGATTGTCTTGCATGCTGGAAAATCCCCACAGGTAACATAGCTTGCCGGAAAGGTGTGACAGGGCCTTGAAGGATGACGATGATAGACAACCTGCGAGTTCTACAGGGAGATCGTTCCAGTATTTTGGTCCTGAATATACGTGATTTTACGTGCTAGGTACTGTCATATGCGGGTCATCTTCGAGGACCTACGGGTAGCAAGAGTTGTTCTTCGCAAGTCGCAAGCAAGGCTTGCTTGGAAAGTTGTGACAGGGCCTTTACGTAAGTATGAGGATGACAATGATAAACAACCTGCAAGGTCTACGGGGAGATCGTTCCAGTATCGTTATGGATAGTTATTGACAGAGTAATTGTGACCGTGCACCTCAAAACGAACATAAAGTCGCACACACTGATTTTGCGTGAGGACTGAAAATAAGTGAAATGGGTCAACTAAGCCGAACTTGACTTTTTCATATTTCATTTCATTTCATTTCATTTTTATTTCATTTCCGACCAAAATATATAATATGACAATTTTATATAAACAAATTAAGTATAATGTAACTATTACATTTCCAAATGAAATTTAGATGCACGTCATTTGTTTACATGACTCAATAAACATACTAGTTGAAAAAATACATGGGCAAAATGTGACTGAATCATAAGAAAGAAAAGGTCGGAAATGGAGGGGACTGCTAAAAAGCCAAGCTTGTAGAATGCAGTCCCCTCGTGAGTCGTGAGAATTGTGATAATAATGTAACAAGACAATTTGACATAGTCCTCGGGAAACAGAAAATAAAAAAAGTATACGCACACAAAAATATTGTCTGAAAGAGCGGGTCTTCTTTTACATTATGCTAAGATTTGGTATCATGAAACAGGCAGGAAAGTGTGGTTTTTTTTTTTAGCAGTTTATCTCGAACATTTTTGGTAGAATAGTGTGATTATGTGTGTCTTTAGAATCCCTTTTTCATTTCTGAAAAACCTTGTCAACACTCTTCACTTTCAACTCTAATAATTTTTTTGAAAGGATAGTGCTACTGCTTTGAAAGTTGGCATTAATTATGGACAGAATGTGTTAATGAGGCATGCTTAATATTAGTTTAATGTAATAATCCCTTCATTGTTGTTACTCTGGTGGTTTACTTCCTGTTTTTGTCCCATTCATCGCACAGCCAGCACGGTTTGGTAAAGATTAAGCGCATGAATAGACACTGTACTTCAGAGCCTCTTTTCTCTGTTCACACTTTTCCTGAGTTTGTGCTTTCTCTCCAATATTTAGATAGGTTAGGAGAGTCCATTTGATTTGAGTTATACATCATTTTAAAGCTTAAAGTCTGCTCTTTCAGAATACGGTCTTAACTCAATATTCATGTCTGGTGACTTTTTGTTTGTTTTGAGGTGCAGGGTCACAATTACTTTTGAATACGTACAGTGTACAGGGAAAAAAAAACACACACATCAGAACGATCCTTTGTTGAAAATTTATACATGACAATGTTGCGGGTGAACACGAATTATTCCCAAAGAGGAGCAACTAAAAAAAAAAGTGAGTGTGTGTGTGGGAGGGGGGGGGGGAGGGGTGGTTGGGGTGGGGGCTACTTTTGCATACTCATGGAGGTATATCATTATGTATTTTGAAGACGGCACTTATGAATGCTGTTCATATCTATAGTATACTTTATAGTAAGGTAATGGGTAATTTTGGACAACTTTATTCAAAAAACAAAATGTCCCGTTGTCATCAGACTCTTGTTGTTTCTTATTTTCTTGCCAGTATTAGATGATTTAATCCCAAGTTTGTAATTCATATCCAGATGGAACGAATCTGAGGTTATGCGTACATCATGTTAAAAGGATTTCGTCTTTTCCTGTATTGCCCTTTATCATTAGTTTATAGGATCGACAAAATAGGAAATACTGTGCATTAGACAAAGATGACACAATTAATGAAATGATATTGTTCATTATTTGTTCATGGATTTCACGTTGTATCACGTTGAGAATATAAATGGCCTCTTGTCACCGTGCTTGTGTTATTTTGTCCGGAGGAGAGCTTCGTGGTATAACATCTCATAAATCGCATGATACAACGAACCCAACGAACAAAAAACCTTCGTCACATTCTTGTTTTCACCACAGCTCTACAAATCTTTATGTCCAGTCTTAAAGGTTCCCTGAAATACAAATAACATGGTAATTTGTGTTGATTTATGATACCCTCAACCACACTTTTGCGGTGAAACGAAATTATCGAAACATTACATATATGATATAATATATATATAATATAACTAATTTTTCTTATATTTTTTCTTCAGATTCCCTGGATACGCCCGCCAAAAACAAACAAAAACAAAAACAAAACAAAAACAAAACAAAACAAACAAACAAACCAAAGAAAAATCCTTCAAAACTAATATTCCCGTTGTGATCTCATCTGTCAATCATTGCTAAGGTACTGATATGTTTAACAAAAGACATTGGAATGCACCTTCCACTCGACTCAACATAACTTGCGTGTCCCCTCGCTATGTTTTTTGTTAGTCACATAATATCACAGAAACATACAAGTTATGGTGAGGGTTATGGTGAGGATACCATTTCATCATCCCTGATCATTGCAATGTGTTATAAATTATAAAATCATTCTTATTCTTCATCCCAATCATTATAAAGTATGAAACTCTGTACTCATTATAACTAACTTATAGTTGTTCAAATGTAGAAGTCTTAAAATCATCCGGCTGCACCTACCTAAATCTCATTCTTTCTTTTTTTCGAGATACCCAAGAAGCTGAAGTAGTATGAGCTTTGTTATCTAACTAGTGTCAATGTCACTTTCAGCATTTTTTTTATTATGATCGTTTTCCTTACTTATCACGCTGGAGTGTTCAGTGATATCAAGAACTTTTAATGTAATAGTTCAATTTCAACTAAGTTGCAATCATTTGCTGCTTCACTTCTTGTCTGTTTTTTTTTCTCATTATTATTTCACACTCACGTGACGCTGACTCATCCTCGACTCGTTCCAAGCAGAACCATATAAGAATAAATCGCACATGAATATAATATGAAATTAATCAGCGTATTCTGCATTTCAAAGAAGCACAGGCTAGAACGGCTAAAATCCATGATAGCGGACCATCGTAGATTATTCATGGCGACAGTTGTTTCGACTTTGATGCACGTTGATTGGACTGCCATCAATTTCTGTCTTCTGTCATAAACTGAATAAAAAAATCTAATCAATTGATGCTGTTTTTCCCTCAAATTAGATTTACATAGTAATTCAGGGCTTTCAAAGTAATGGGAAACTAAAATTAATGTCGCTACGGCGACTGGTACGCCTCCGTCATAATGCATGGCTCTCCTATAGGTCTATGGCACAATGTCTTGACAATATGTGATGACAGTTTCACATAATTGGCAAAATATTAAAATGACAGGTTTGTCACAATTGTGTTGACTGTTCGCTTTCCTTGAACTATAGGTGTGCTATAATCCATTGTCTAAGGCATATTACCCTGGCCTTTGACCCTATGACCTCAAAATTCACAAGAGAATCACTGTCAGTTAGAACACGCATAAATATGTAAGTTTCATGATGATATCTTGAGTCACTTTTGTATGTGGAGGAAGAAGTGTAATTTAGCTCTTCCATTTGAGCTTTGACCTTTTGATCTTTGATCTTTTGGCAAGAAACTTCCCAGAGAATCTCTATTTGGTAATTCATGAATATATTAAGTTTCAAAAAACAAATCCTTAAGGCATTGCATAAATGTGAGGGGAATACTGAATTTTTGACCCATAATCTTTTACCCATGTTCCGTAAATATTCCCTACCAGTCAGTAGACCGAAATGTCTAGAAGCAACTCATCGTTTGTCTTTACTTGCAGGGATAACATCAACCTATTTCAAGGGGAGGGGGGGGGGCGTTCTGACATTAAAGGACAAGTTCACCTTCATAAACATAAGGATTGAGAGAATGCAGCAATATTAGTAGAACACATTAGTGAAAGTTTGTGGAAAATTGGACAATCGATGCAAAAGTTATGAATTTTAAAAGATAATCGTGTTGGAACCGCTGGATGAGGAGACTACTAAGGCTTGTGATGTCATATGAGTACAACAGTATAAAGAAAATGTAAAGAAAATTCAACATATTTTCACTTTTTTCGCATTATAAAAGAACACTTGACTTGCCTCTTTCTAAAGGCAATGGGAATAATATTACCAATAACATATGTCAGTAACGAGTCAAGGGAATGTGTACTTTTTTCAAAAGATGAAATTTTGTGAAATTCTCTTTATATTTTCCTTATATTGTTGTACGCATGTGACATCATACACTGCAGTAGTCTTCTCATCCAGTGGTGACAGCACAAAAATTTCAAATATTCATAACTTTTGAACGGATTGTCCGATTTTCCTCAAACTTTCATTGATGTGTTCTACAAACATCTACATTCTCTCAATCCTTATGTTTATGAAGGTGAACTTGTCCTTTAAATGCATGGCCGGCGCCACGTTTTCCAAATGCCCCCCCCCCCCCCTCCCCCATCCCCGTGACGCCCATGACTCGAATCGACTTCAGAGAGAACAGTGGCGTGGAGCAATCGTCTGTGTCCATTTAAATGTCCCATTTTGTTCAACGGTGAAAACCCTGATCAGGATCATTAGACTTTCCTTCCCCAGAGCCTACAAAAAGTACTAATTTGCCCAATCATCTTGACTTTCCTTGGACGCAGGTTCTACAAATCAAAATGATTATGTAACTTTCTTGACCTTTAGGCACCAACAATGATAATAATCAGAAAAAAAAGAGCTCAACATAAATGTCTGTAATGATATTCTTTATACGACAAGCCGATGGAAAGGAAGAATAAACGAAATGCTTTGTCAAAAAACAAAACTAAAATAAAAAAAAAATGAGAGGAATATTACGCTTAATATATTGTTTTAAGCTAGCCATATTTTAGAACATCTGGTCAGATTTATAGAAAAAATAGATGAAACTCTTTTATCCAATTTAATCATGCCATTAAATGTGTTGTGCCTGAAAAAATCTACCATTGTATAGAACTGATGATACATAGAAATCTATATGATCTATCATAATGCATTGATAAGTTAACTACAAGGACAACTGTTTCTCTTTCTTGGTGTTTGTGTATGTGTTAGATAAAATTTCATGTCAACTAAGCCGCCATTATTGCCTACGGACTTTTTTAAAGCATGTATCATACCAGTATCTTTATTCCATTGTTTCATATAGTGACGACTGAGTACAATTTTGTATAAAAATCTGATGCTCCTCCTGACTAATTCATAGCCGCACGAAGCTGATTGGAAATTATTGCCCTTGACGTATCTGCAGAACGAAGTGACATTTGCATAATTATAAAAAGCCGTGAGTTGAATGTCCTTTTCGATAATTTATGCGACGGTAGGTCTACCCAGCCTTTGGGTCAAACCTGACAATGTTGAATTTTTCATATTTCCTGCACGAGGTATCCTTCTATTCTTTTTTTATTTAGTTTGGGGTCATAAAGTGAATGGGGGAGTGTGTTTTCAGCAGCTTTTCTACTACGCCATCTTATGAAGAGTATATTAGTGTGATCAGGTATGTCTTACAGACCCATTTTCATTTGTTGAAAAATCCTATCCAGCTCTTCACTTTCAGTTATAATTAAATGTTTGAAGTATAATGCTACTGTTTTGAAAGTTAGAAGTTTGAAAGTTTGGCAGTAATCACGGACAGAATGTATAGATAGATCATATTCAATTCAGGTTAACCTGATAATCTAATTAATGTTGTTGCTCCGGTGGTTTACATCTTGGTTTTTTATTTTCGTTTAGTTTTTTTTTTTTTTTTTTGTGTGTGTGTGTTTTTTTTTTTTTTTGGCCCATTCATCGCACAGCGAGTAGAATAGTGTTATTAACATGATTAAGTGTTCCTCATTAAGTCCTCGTTTCATTTCGTAAAAACCCTGTCCATACTCTTCACTTTCAATATCCACTAACTTTGAAAAAAAAAAAAACAATCATGCTAGTGCTTTGAAAGTCGGCATTGATCATTTGAATAATGTGTAAATGAAACGTGCTAAATTTCAGTTTAATCAGATAATCCTTTAAATTGTTGTTGTTCCGGACGGTGGTGAACAATCTATTTTTGTTCCATTGATAACACAGCTAGCACAATAGCTTATGTAGACCCTGTACTTCAGAGCCTTTTTTTTTTCTGAGATTACACTTTTCTAAAGAGTGTGATTTCTTACCAATATTTAGATAGGCTAGGAGAGTTCATTTGAATTGAATTACGTATTATTTTAAAGCTTAGACTCTGCTCTTTAAAGGGATCGTACAGTTTTGGTTGATACCTAATTTCAGGTTTCTAACATTTTGTTGGTAAGATAATGAGAAACCTCTTATGAAATATGAAAGAGCATGTATTTCTAGGAGAAATTCAACGTTTATTTGATGAAAATTGGTTTTGAAATGGCTGAGATATCCAAAATAGAGCGATTCTAATAAAGTGTGGGACCCACACTTTATTACGATTGCTCTGTTTTACTTTGTTTTCGGATGTTTCAGTCATTCCAAACCCAATTTTCATCAAATAAACTTTGAATTCCTCGTAAACTGGTATGCTCTGTATTATATCATAAGTGTTTTCTTGATATCTCACAGAAAGTTAAAAGCCCCATTCTCACGTCTACCAATACTGTACCATCCCTTTAAGAATCTACCCTTCACTAAAAGTCTATGTATGGCGACTTTTTTGTTTGTTTGTTTTGGTGTGGTGATGCAAGGTCTAATACGTTTGTGTGTTTGTGTGGGTCTGCTTGTGTGAGGTCACATCATAATCATAATACAAACGATTAATCATCCAGTTCATGTCGCGCTATTGGTACTCGTCTTCTCTCTCGTTCTTTCTCTTTCTCTCTCTCTCTCTCTCTTTCTTTCTCGTAATTCATACGATTTCAACGCATTGAAAAGTGGATTAGTATACATTGTGAGGAATAAGCTTTACATTCTGATCATTCTGATATTCCAACTGGCTTAATAATTTCATTGGCGTATATTTGAAATATCCTCTTGGGACATAGGACGAAGTTGAATACAAACAACAAAATATGAGTCGATAAATCTAATTCCACTCAGAATCAAGTATATTAAGGTGCACACTGAACAACCATTAAACTGTAATAAATACACAGGAAAATTGTAGAGAAACCTTCTTTTTTTTTTTCAAAATAGCATCAACAGAAGAAAAAAAAACGACCAACGAAAACAAAAACGGAGCGTCAGAAAATGTCGAAGGCTTAAGAGAAAGTTTTTGTACTCTATGTTTATCATGACTAAAAACTGCGACATAAACAAGAAAAAAAGGAGAATAACAGCGAGTATACATTATCAATCAGTCAACCTTTGTCACCCCAGACGAGGAAGCTGCAATTCCCGTCTGTTGCAATAACACACGCACCATGTATGCCTTTGCATTGCCAGCGATTTGCGTTATTAGTTAACGAGTTTATTATTTTTTCTTCTTCTTCTTTGGAAATGTGTAGTTCTGTGTAACTATTATAACAATAATGGTATTTTAGATGACAACGTCATTAGATACTCTGTCAGAGACTATTGGTGTAATAACGACAATGATCTCGATGTACTTGTCAAGGCGGATGATAATCGCACAGAGAAAAGAATGTGATATATTGTACCTTGAAATGCAATGCTTTTGATACTACACATCGTAAACGAGCATAATTTCAAATCTGCAAATATTGATTTCTTGAAAACTAAGTTTTTGCAGATATTCAAGAGAGTGACTGAATACAATACGAAATTAATTTTTACGTATATACTGAGTACATTTGAAATAAACATAATCTCTAAGAGACGTACAGTACTATAGTTCAATTCAACTTTACTTTCATTTCCATGAAATAAACAGGGAAAATTGAATACAATGCATTAACAGAACATATTTGTAGTAATTTAAAAAACGTAAGCTTGTACCATAAGCCAAGCTTGTACGATATGGGACCCTCAGAAATACATAAGAGAATGAATAATGATTTCTTGAAACTACAAACAAACATATGAAACAAAATCAAAGAAACCAATGTCAACTGTCATGAAACTTGAAAGTGACTAGTAGCTTCCATTACCGTCAAAGTCTGAATTATAAGTATAGATTTTTTTTTCCATTAAAGTGTAGTGACTATGATAAAAGAGCGCATTCATACATACAATGATTTTATTACTAAGGCGTGAATACAACCTGCATGGCAACTGTAGTCTGTGATTATAGTACTTTATGCCTATGCGTGTGTATTCATACACACTATTGTTAAGACTTGCATACAACCTGGATTACAATTTTAGTGATTGCAATAGATATTCGTATTCATACATAATAAACACACTATAGGATTTCAATCAACCTGCATGACAACCGTAATGAATGTAATCAAATTTACCTATTTATGCACACAATGATCATATAACTGTCGAGGCTTGCATACGACCTGCTTGACAATTACGCTTTCAACCAACAAAGAAAGCGTTTTCCTCCCTAGAAGCATGATTATGATAATAATAGTAATAATATCTATAGGAATAACAATAACGATGATGATAGTTATGATATTACAATAACAATGATAACAATAACAAAAATAATACCTGTACTAATATTCATGTCTTATTTACCCAGGGTAGCCTCTTCAGTGTTGCTACTCCCCACCAGAGTACCCTGCCATTGTTATTACCCTTGCGTAGCTATACAGGTACCCATTCATACGCCTGGATCGAGAGAGAGAGACATGGTGGGTAAAAACATCTTGTTCAAGGACGTAAGCACTGGACGGGAATCGAGGGAGGGTCCTCCGATTGGGAGTCAGGAGTCTTAGCGACTATGACACAGCGCCCCCAGTAGAGGCAGAATCACAGACAAACAATGCGAGCTTTGTCAGATAAGGTGAGTCCAAAGAAATGAAGAGAGCCCTTAGACTTCTTTACGGCAAGACCACTCTTCGTACTTTGGCTGTCGTCACGCGGGTCTATTGGGAAAGACGGCAAGTGAATAGATTTTTTTTTTTTTAACTGCTGTGTTGCTAAACAATACATTTGCTGCTAATTCTCACCTTGGTGACTGTGCCAATGTGATCAGTTATCCAGGCTTCATACATAAAAACTATAGAAATCCTCTCAGCTTTAAAATTCTGGAGAAAACGTGTGCTAAAAAAATTCTAAAAAAAAAAAGTCTTTGGACACTTTTAAGACTACTAACCAAGATTGAATCTCAGCGAATGTACTTAAAAATTGTGGATCTGAACTCGCTTGAAATCTTTCTGAGCTGTTCAACGCCGAAGAGAGCATAACAAGCTTCTTTGACAGAGGTAACCAATCAACTAACCAACTAACCAACAAATAGACAAACAAATAAACAAATTCGTAAACACCAGCTAGTGATCTGAGCTGTTAGTAACTGGCTTACAGCTCCTGCGACCTGCATCAGCGTTTCTAATATGTAGGTATACCTGTCTCTTGATTGGGTGTCTCAACAGTCGTTTTCCGCTCTGTCGTCGACCTGGAGTGAGTTCTTGGTTCGATCTCGTAAGGAGTGGTTTCAGACACCACTCTCGTTGTGGACGACTCATGAAGAGCCTCTGTCGGTGTTTCAGAAGTCTGTGCAGGAGAAAAGGTGATCCTCTCGTCAGTAACCCCAGGTAGCTTAGAGCTGGTAGATTTTTCCGAGGTGTCTGTCAAAGTATCTACGTTGAAAACTAGAAATGTCGCTACAGCGACTGGTTATACCCCAGCCAAACAACATTTCATAAGCTTTGGTCAAAACAACATTTCATAAGCTTTGGTCAAAAAACTGAGGAAGTAGTTAAATCCGCAAGATCTTTCCTTGATCTTCTGCCATTAATATGCCGTTACCATGGCAACGTACTTTCGGGTACTGTCGAAAAATGCGTCTTGCACATCTACAACCAAAGGCACACACCAAGTTTCATGGAAATTGGGCAAAAACTGAGGAAGTAGTCTGCAACACAAAATTTTCCATCAGTTTGGCTCATAATATGTGAGCTGTTACCATGGCAACATACTTTTTGTCACTGTCAAGAAATGTGTCATGCTGACCTATATCCTAAGACAAACATTCAATATGAATTACATGAGAATTGGAAGAACACTGATGAAGCAGTTTTGCCATGAAGCATTTTGCCCTATATTTTACCAATAACATGCCGTTACCATGGCAACGCACTTTTTGCCACTGCGGAAATATGTGTCTTGCACATTAACATATTCAGATGAACATCTGTACCTAATTTCATAAAAATTGATCAAAAACTGTGGGAGGAGTTCGCGACGCAAAATTTGTACCCATTTTTGCCCATAATATGCCGTTACCATGGCAACATACATTTGGGTACTGTCAAAAAATACGTCTTGCACATCTACAACCCAAGGCACACATCTGTGCCAAGTTTTATGGGAATCGGTTGAAAACTGAGGAAGTTGTTCGCGACGCAAGATTTGCAACGGACCGACCGCCCGACCGCCCGACCGCCCGACCGCCCGACCGTCCGCTGATTCCTATATACCCCCTTCAAACTTCGTTTGGCGGGGGTATAACAAATCAAGAAGACAGATAGGAACTCATTATTTGCCGCCGGTGGTAACTGCTTCAATTCAAATGAAACCGTTAGACACTGAATATGACGATATTTGATTAATAATTTCTCCTAAAGAGGAAAGAAACAACATTTTAATTGTGTTTGTGTTTGTGTTTGTGGGTACTTTCTATAACTAGTTAATTTCATAATAAATCCCTATCAAAATTGTATAGCCCCTTTTGAACTGCTATTCCTCTTATTGATACAAAATGCTTTAGTCTTAGTCAATGTCGAAGTCTGTTCCTCTTTTACATTGCCATGCAGTTAACCTCCAAAAGCTATGATTTTGAGATATTTCCCAATCGAAAAGCGTATAATTTCAGTGATAAGTGCGATTGACGTAGAATATTGAGAAGAAAGACCTCTATCCAATGCAAGTCTCATCAGGGAAGGAAATAGTTCAGTTTATTCTTACGGAATTCACGGATATTCCCGGTGAACTCTTCAGCATAGTGGCACTTGAAACCAGTCTTTGTTTCCTCACACGTCCCATTCCTGCATGGCTCTTTCAAGCAATCTGTTTAATGAAACGAAAATAAGTGATATATATGATTGTGTGTATGCTTGTTTGTTTGTTTGTTTGTTTGTATTTTCTCAACTCATTTCATATAGCGATCTTGGTGAGATTAAACAATTGAATAGACCCTATCTAAACCTGAAGTCTTCTCATTTTTGTCACTGGTGTGTACTTTCTTCCGATTTTAGACAGGTAAGGAAACTTTATTTCTAGAAAGTTGTACATCATTACATTATGAAAGCTGCTATACCAGAATCCGCCCTTCTTAAAACCTATGTCTTGAGACGTTTTGTGATACAAGGTCACAATATCAAAACACGGCGTGGATAAAGTTAATGATTCAGATTCATGTTCACCGCCCTGAAATGAGATGCAAAAGTGCAAAGTAAAAGACCCATATATGCCATTCAGTAGTGCATTTGGTCATATCACTGAATTGCCTACCTCGAAGCTCCTGGCAACTGTAAAGCTCAAGAGGACATTGAATAGATAAAATTAATAACGATACTAATGTATTCTTTAGTAGTAACTCGCTTGGTGACATAATACACATCCAAGGCTCGACACCGTACCTGGAATGCGACAATCCCACTTTCCAGGCCGAGAGCGAGTCGCGTAGCATCTCTTCGGGGTGAAGAACTTGGCGTGAACTTCGGGATGAGTTGGACTTGAGTGCCATTAACAGTCATGATGTCGCATCGTGTACGTATGGGGAAAATGTAATTGCCGTTGTACTTTTTCCTGCATAATCCATGGGCTGCAAATGTAACGACGGAGTTGATATGTTTGTATGTTAGCATTGTACAAAACATTGCAAACTTACAATGCAAACGAGTGTACTTAATTTTCACATAGAAATTTGTTAATCTCATTAGTCGCACGTAACAAGAGGCTCGTTCCTCTGGGCGAGCTCCAGAAAATGCAAAGTGTTCTCAGAATCACACCACGACTCTCTGCTGATAAAAAGTTCCATAAAGGAGAGAGAGAAAACAAAGTTGTTTTTCAAAAACAAACAGAAAAAGTAATGTTGCAACCTTGAAGGCTCTAGTTGGTTTTAAAAGGTGTCACTAACGTTTATTATCTTTTTTTTTTCAACGTACCATACCTTAATACACAAGGGAATTTCCTATATCAAATGCAGGATTATACATGCAATTTTAATACATATTTATGCGGGAAAGCAGACATGTGAAATAAAGAAAAAAAAAACGGCTTTTAGGTTCAGGTAACACCTCCCTGGTATGATATTAAGCCCCATAGTGTTTCAATCAGCATTGAAAATGTATCTCCAGTAGGACGAATAAACAAGTGCAGAAAAGAATAAGAAGAACATGAATTATTAAAGAGTACTTGTTGGGGAGGCTCCTGACTGCATTGTTGATTGCATTTTTTTTTTCTTTTTGTTAAAAAAAAAATGTCAGGCATATAAGCAGCATTTCCCCCACAAAAAAAGAAAGTACTACTGCAATTGAAACTTCCATAAATTCTCATTTTTTCACCATTCAAAAAGCAGACTCGTCATCCACGAGCTGTAACATAAACAACATTGATCGGATTCGATGCACATAATCAGTGTCATTTCCTTATGCACTTCTTACGACTTCATGTTCATTGTTTTTTTTTTTTCATCAGAGCATTAGACGTTAGGCACTGCATATTTTTTTTATTCCGTAAAACATTTTCATTTGTTTATGTTAAACCGTTACATTTATTCTAAAGAGGGAAAACCGAACATGATAATTTAATTGCTATCAATTTAAATAGAATCAAGACACAGTTCCATATTCGGTCTTTTTTTTTAACCAAAGTGAGAGAGCGAAGCCCAGATATATAATTATCTGATATTCCGTATAAAAACGAGAGACCGAATGGTAGAATGGTCCGCTTGAAGTAGAAAGAAAAAAAAAAACGAAAAATAACAAATTGGGTTCAAGATATGTAAGCAGAATATAAATGCATATGCAAAGTATATAATTTATATGACCATGCACCGTAAACCCAACGAAAAGTCACTAGACATGAATTTTTAGTAATGGGCAGATTCTGAAATAGAAGACCTTTAGCTTTAAAATGATATATAACTCAATGTAAATGAGTTTTCCAAAACTATATGAATATTGGAAAAGAAAGTCCACACTCTGGAAAAGTTTGAAATGGGAAAAGAGGCTCTGAAATACAATGTCTATTTAATCGCTTAATCGTTACTAAGCCGTGCTACCTGTGCCATAAAAGAGGACAAAAAAAAAAAACATGATGTAAAACACTGTAGCAACAACAATGAAGGGATTGTCAGATTAAGCTGAAATGTTTCATGCTCTGTCAACACATTCTGCGCTTGATAAATGCCCATTTTCAAAGTAGAAGAATCATCCTTTCAAAATCATCATAGTTGAAAGTGAAGAGTATGCAATGTATGAAAGTGATGAAACAAAATGATAAAAATGATAAGGATGAAAAAGTATGAAAATAGAACACATAGAAAAATTGAACACAATCATTCATAAACTGAGAGTATCAAGAGTTGGTAAGACTCTTGGCTTTTCCTCCTACGTAATAATCAATTATTAGAGATCCACACCCCTCTGGGGAAATGTGCAATATTCTTAGAAAACAGAAACAACAGTAATGATCAATATGTGACCGTGCATCTCAAAACAATCAAGTCATATCAATTGATTTTACGTGAGGACTAAAAAAAAAAAAAAAGTGAAATTGCTTACACTGAGTCAATCTTGAGTTGTTCATATTTTCTGAAAGAGCTATATTTCTTCTATATTTTTCTTTAATTAGTATCTTTATAATGAATGGGAAAGTGTGTCCTTTCATTGTTATTTCTCCGTTGGTTTACATCCTGTGTTTTGTCCCTTTCATGGCACAGCTGAGCTAGCGTGGCTTAAAAAAAAAAAAAATAAGCGCTTGAATAGACCGTGTACTTCAGAGCCTCTTTTCCCAGTTCACACTTTTCCACAGAGTATGTGCTTTCTTTCCAGTATTTAGGTAGGTTAGGAGAGTCCATTTGAATAGAGTTATACTTCATTTTAAAGCTGAAAGTCTGCTCTTTCAGAATCTACCAATAACCATAATAACTAAAAATCTATGTCTGACGACTTTTTGGTGATTTTGTAGTGCAGGCTCACACATGATATAAAAACACACTTTCAAGTTGAATTTCCTTGTATTAAATGAAACATAATGTAAATAGATAAAGGACTTGAAGAGTTTGTTTGCAAAAACCGATAAGTCCATATTTGCCAAATGGAGATATTTGCGATTAAATGTCAAGCAAAATAAAGAGAATAAAAGAAAAAATGTGCTTCTTTTGGCCATAACTTAAAAAATATGCCTTTATATGTAGTGACCAATATCATTTAAAAGGTATTATTTTGCACTTTATGACAGAGACCGTACTTCAAAATCTTCAAAAATGGACTTATCGTTTTTTGCAAACAAACTCTTCACTTATACCTAAATGAGAAACAAAGACTTTGCGTAGAAAATGTAGAGAATACTTTATACTATTAGTTTCTCGGTACTGCAAATAGAATGTGTAATGATTGCAAACAGTTCAATGATGATTATACATTGCCTAGCACCAAAAACAAATATTGGCTGCTGATAAAATTGTATTGATAGTGACCATGTGAGATATAATAATTATGACATCGTATATCTATCTTCCCATCTTGTTTTTAAAAGGAGGACGTTTTCACACAGGATTCCAAAGAAAAATAATAAACATAAGAAGAGAAATGAAAAATAGTTGAGAAAGTTAGATTATTATCCAGTTTCTATAGCTGAATATTTTGTTCATAATTATGATTACTATCAATGTCTCATGTTGCCTTTGCTGACAAATTCAATGGTGATAACTTACCATAATTGTTGCTCTCTCGATCGAAAGTTTTACTTTTAAAACTCGATGATTCCTTTCGTCAAGGAAAATGGAATATCAAAGTTCTTGTTTTTCTGACAGTGCGGGCGACAGTCAGCCGTGGGTGGCGCGTGAAACGCGGTGGAACTATAAACAAGCTCAGTAAGCTCATGAAGTTCCAGGATGTATGCTGTTATCAAATTGGCCTGACGATGAATTTTCATTAACCTGAGTTTGATAAATAACAAAGCAATCATCTGCGAAACACCTCTTAGTAGATTAATATCACATGACATGGGGCCGCGGAGCAGTTTTGTTAAAGGTGGTGGTGATATTACTGACATTATCTTAAGGGTAGCAATATCACATCCCCCTGCTTTCTGAAAGCGGTTAGTCAAATGTTGTGTTATTATGATAGAAAAGTGATTTTTGAGGAATTAACTTTATATTTTCTTTATGATGTTATCCACTCATACCCGCCCACGTCATTATTCCTATAAGTAGTCTCCTCATCCAGCAGTTCAGACGCAAAAACTTTTAAAAATTCATAACTTTTGCATCAATTGTCCGATTTTCCTTAAACTTTCACTGATGTAGTCCACTAATATTGCTGCTTTCACTCAATTAAAATGTTTCCTTTGGTTGTGGCTTCATTTCAAATGAATTTGGTAGTAAAGTATTAGGGAGATACGAGGTGGTGAACTTTCGATATTATTTTTCTCCTTCGCTTCACACAGAGCTTCGATGACCGTTACGAATTCAAAAGCTGTCGCCTCTTATCGCGGAGTTAAAGGGACTTTACAGTACTGGTTGAGGTGAGGATTGAGCCTGTAACGTTTTAAGAGATATTCAGAAACCACTCTATAAAATGTTAAAGGGCTTAAAATTCTGAGGAGAATGAAAAGTTTACTTGATAAAAATCGGTATTGAAATGACTGGGATATCAAACAACAGGGTAAAACAAAGAGATCCTAATAAAAGTCGTTGCCTTCTAATTATATTAGGATCGCTATTTTGGATATTTCAGCCATTTCAAGACCAAAGTTCATAAAATAAACGTGGGATCCTTTTTGAAATAACATGCTCTTTTACATTTCATAAGAGGTTTGTCATGATCTCCTTAAAATAATAAAATGGTTTAAATTTGACGGTATTTATCGATCAAAACTATACGATCCCTTTAATGGCACCTCATCGCCGTGCCTGATGCAGGCAGCAACTGCAGGGAGGCAGCACAGGTTCGATATGGATGATGAACCCGCTGAAAGGCATACTTGTATGTGCATAAATTATTCATTAGATACAACGTCATTGCGAGAACTACTGTCGCTGATTGGACTCTACTTTATTGGTAGCAGAATAAGTGAGAAACAAATTTCGCTCGTTTCCTCTCAGCTAGTCTCTTGTTCAGCCTTTAGGCCTTTGTCAAAAGGCTAACTTGGAGCCCAATTCATGTATCATTTTTATGAAACTGCTAAAAGTACTCTTTAGCCCTCTACACCACCAACATAATTTGCCACCATTTTGTATGTATTTATGTACTTATAAATTTTACTTATTTATTCATTTATTTATTTATCTATTTATCTATGTATTTATTTGTTCGTTATGTCTTCACTCATTCATTCATTACGCTTTACAGCGTGGGGAAAAAAAATAAGTGGTCCAATTATTAAAGTTTGCTGCCTACCGAAGCCTATACGAAAACCACAAATACCGCCCATAACCACGTGTCAGCCAATTAGGCGTAGAGTTGTAAATTCATCGGTAACGGTCGATCTAGTCGAGGACTCGAGACTCTCTACCTGTCAGTGTACTTACATAAAGATCAGCAGTAAAGCTGTACACACATCTTTTGTAACTAATGTTTTAATGAGGTATCGATTACATTACCAATCACATCATATTCGTGAAACAATAATTGAACAGTGAACATTGATACATTTTATTTATTTTTTTGATAGCATGTATTGTTGGGATTTATCAGGGCATTTTACGAGTATCATCAGAAACAATACAATGTCCCTGTAAGTTATACAGTCAAACCTGTCCCAGCTGCCACGAAACTACAGCAGCCACCTGACACAAACAGAACACCTGTTGAGCAGATAATATTCAGCGCGTTTTTGTTTTTGTTTTTGGTTGGGTTTTTTTTTTTCAGCCCCTCAACCCTGCTGGTCATTCATGTCTAACTTTCAGTGATCGCCAACGGGCTGCACTTACCCACAATTCAGTCAGGGTAATGCACTAGAGCAAGAAGCTTTCTTGATGTGCATTATACGATTCTATCAATACCGACATTGTTCAATTCACGAAAAACGTCCATACGTACACACGCATTATTTTGTATGTCAACATGTACTTGTACTATATGCACTCCCGTTACAAAGTTTTATTTGTATAAGGAAATGTTGGTTGAAACGAGCTAGGAATTCAAGGCACAACATTACCAGCTCAATATTTTTAATTGTCTATTTGTTCGGTTACAACGAAATCTCGATATAACGAAAGAAAACTGGTTGTCCCGAGACTTCGATTAAAGGATGTCGACTGTACATTTAAGTACATGTATATAATACAGCGATATTACATGTACAATTGTATTGATGCACAAAAAACCTCCAATAACCTGTCTACAGCTTTCACCTGTCTATAATGGCCACTCTTTTCATATATATATCCCTTGGATGGCCGCTCTATATGCAGGTTTGATTGTTTGAATGTAGCCACAACGCTCTCTGTTTTATGGCATATACTGTGTGTGGAATCAATTGTAAATGAGACATATCTTTTGCCTGCATGTCTTGCAGAATTTGAGTGAAATCGTGTCTTCAAAATTAAATGAATTATAATGGAAACCACAGTAACCCGCAGGTTCTTGTTTTCTTTCACGATACACAATGAAGCTTGGTAGTTTTTGGGAGCAGATGTTTATCATCTCAATCTTCCAATAGAGTCTGTTGTGAGCAAACAAAAGATCGGTGTGTTGTATTAAAAAGAAATAATGTCCAAGCTTACATGTGTCTATCCATTCTGCCATTCCTTTCCGCTTATGGCTCAATTTTGCTAAAATTGTTTATGAATAATTCAAGTATAATCTTTCTAATGTATCTCTTCCTTCGCAAGGCTGCGGCGAAGCGGTAGATGAAAGATAATCATCATATATTTTTCTGACATTTTTTTTTAATACAGTTAATGAAATGTGTCCATGGATAAAGCGATGATCATTAGGTAGATTGATTTAGAAATTGTTCCTGCGAACTAGCGTGTTACCAAGTTACACAATGACAACGCAATATGAGGACATTATTGCGCGTAGTAAGGTTGGGTGGAAATTTACATGATTATGATTGGCATGTCATTCAACAAATCAACTCACCTTTATCTCTGGATGGCGTGTTACTCTATTTCATTTCGTTCGTTTGTCAAGGTTTTCATATCGTGGGGGTCATCCCCAGCCTGTGGCTCCCCGCGCTTGCTGTAATTTTTGTGTCTGTTGATTGGCTCATTTGCATATCTTTAGCATTTTAGAGGATACTGCCTGCGCGTCTTATATCCAAATATCGTCAAATTTTCTTCTTCCATTTTTTTTTTTAACGACAAAGCTTACACGTATTTTGCAAATACTTCACTAGCATGAATGGTCATTCTGTTTATTCCAGTTATGCCATTCCCTCCACGTGTTAAATATATATATATATATATATATATATATATATATATATATATATATATAAGATATATATATATATGAAGAGTTTGTTTGCAAAAACCGATAATTCTATATATTATGTCCATATTTGCCAAATGGAGATATTCTCGATTAAAGGTGAAGAAAAATAAAGATAATAATTTTTTAAATATAAAAAAATTGTCGCTTCTTTTGACCATAACTTCAAAAATATACCTTTATATGTATTGACCAATGTATAATTTAAAAGTTTTTTTTTTTCCTTTATGACAGAGACCGTACTTCAAAATCTAAAAAAATGGACTTATCGGTTTTTGCGAACAAACTCTTCATGCATGTGTATATATATATATATATATATATATATATAGCGAAGAATCAAGAAATAAAGTAGTAATGCATTATGTCGCCAATAAGAATGAGTTTATTGAAGAACTCAAATTTTCGGTGGCCTCCACCTTCTTCAGGAGTCTCGACGGGGAATGTCAATACCAAAACATAAATTGAATATGAAGAGCGCGCACTCATACACAGAATTGGTTGCTATGAGAGTGCGTGGAGGCCACCGAAAATTTGAGCTGTTCAATAAACTCATTCTTATTGGCGAAATGATGCATTACTAGTTTATTTCTTGATTCTTCGCTATATTGGAGCCAATACGTGAATTCGCAACATTATATATATATATACATATATATATATATATATATATATATATATATATATATATATATATATAATATAGACAAACATCCAATCATACCAGGGTATTCTATGAATAATCTTGTATTGTTGACGAATATACAGAAAGTTCCAGAAGCTGCTAATTAGTCAGTCAAACACATGCAATATTACGATGGGCTTTTTTTTTTCTCTCTCTTTAATGAGGTATGTCAAGTACGCTTACTTTTAATCATGCTGTATAAGTCTTCTTCTGTCGATATTATGTGCATCCTGTAATCCTCAAGTAATAATGACAATTGAATATTTTGCAATACAGCCTATCCACTATATAGTTTCTGTAAACCATCAGTTGGTCACTGGTCAAATCATGATTCTTACCAGTTTGCTCCCTTCCGTTTGTGGGCCTGCCATAATCAAAGGGGAAACGATTTTAAATTTGTTTCTCTGAGCTTCGATTACGCAGAATGTTAACGTTTGCAATGATATGAATAACATATCAAATATAGACCACACCTTTTTTGATGTAATTAATTGTTTGTATTCAGGAAGGCAGCTTGAATACGTGCTATTAAAGGTTCATGCAGAAGGATACATACCCTTATATTCGTGCTTTCGTACCGTATACGCAGCCCCTTTCTTCCATTTCTTTCTTTCTTTTTTTCTATCTCTCACCCTTTTATCTGTTTGAAACACTTGTCCTGATTGTCATGTACACAAAAAATTTCATACTTCACCATAAATATTTGGAAAGATATTTTTAGCCACAAACGTTAAAAAAAACAACAGTAACAGGTAGACACATCTCTTCTAAAAACAACCCCAGTCATAAAAGAAGGGTAACTTTTGCTCATAATTCCCTTTATATTTTCTTTAAGATGTTATCCACACATACATCATTGTCCCTATAAGTAGTCTCCTCATCCAGCGGTTCAAACGCGAAAACTTTAACAATTCATAACTTTGTCATTGTCCGATTTTCCTCAAACTTTCATTGATATATTCCACTAATATTGCTGCTTTCATTCAATTAAAAAAAAATATATCGTTTGGTTATGGTTTCCTCTAAGTGAATTTGGTGGTAAAATATTAGGGAGATACGAGGATGTGAACTTTCGATATTTTATTTTTCTCCTTCGCTTCCCACCGAACTTCGATGACCGTTATTCAAAAGCTTTCGCCTCTTATCGCGGAGTTAAAGGGACTTTCCAGTACTGGTTGAGGTGAGGATTCAACCTGTAACGTTTAATGAGATATTCAGAAACCAATCTATGAAGTGTTAAAGAATGACAAGTTTATTTGATAGAAATCGGTTTGAAATGACTGAGATATAAAAAAAAAGTTAAACAAAGAGATCCTAATAAAAGTCATTGCCTGCTAGTTCTATTAGGATTAATTTTCTTTTCCTATTTCAGAACCAATTTTCATAAAAACAAATGGTGAATCCTTCTTGAAATTCCATGCTCTTCATAATTATTTCATTAGAGGTTTCTCATAATCCCATTAAAAAAAAAAAGTGTTATAAAACCTGACGTTATTTCTCGATCAAAACTATACGACCGCATAGCCAGGCCTAATGCAGGCAACAACTGCAGGGAGGCAGCACAGGCTCGATACGGATAAGCAAGCCGCTGACATGCATCCAGCTTATGCATATTCATTAGATGCGTAATCATTGCGAGAATTGAGCTCTCTGATTGGACTCTACCTTTCTGGTAGCAGAATCGGTGTGAAGGTCAGTGTTTTCGAGAAATAATTGCTGGTGCCACTCGGGTTCTCGCTCGTTCCCTCTCACTTAGTTTTTCGTTTTGTTTTCTTTTGTTTTTTGTTTTTTGTTTTGTTTCTTTTTGCCTGGAGGCCTTTGTCAAAAGACTAACTTGTAGAATATACGTCATGTATTACCGTTGTATGCAGCTAACATTCACATTGTAGCCTCCCCACCCCCCCCCCCCCCCCACCAACACCACATATTTGTCACCATTTTATTTATGTATTTATCTATCTTGTTTATGTCTTTACTCATTCATTCATTTCACTTAACAGAATAAGGTCATTAAAAGTGTCCCAATTAAATTCGCTGCCTACCGAAGCCCTCGAAAGCCACAAATAACGCCGCCGGGCTGTACTTACCCGCAGCGGCAATTCAGTCATGGTAATGCACACTCAAGAAGCTTGCTTGCTGGGCAACAATTCTATCAATACCGACATTGTTCAATTCATGGAACACGTCCATACGTACACACGTATTGTTTTGTATGCCAACATGTACATTAAACTCCTCAAAATAAGTTCTGCAATTAAAGTTTGACATAACATATTTCTTTTATACTCGCATTATCTTCATTAGATATGACATCATAAGAAAGCCTTATTGATTATCTTTAAAAATGACACCTCATTTGCTATGATCGGGTGTTCTTGGAATGTTCAAAACAGCGAGTATGGAGACAGATCAAAAGTAAAAAGTCGCAACAATTCTGCTATTGATAATGTACAGTTTTGATGAAAAAAGGCCACTGGAATAAGCAATGCTGAAATGACAGCACTTTCAAAAACTCCCATTTATAGACATTAGATGACTATTTGGTCAACCGTTATGTTCAATTTTAATCTTCAGATACTACTGCAGTTTTTAATTCATGGATGAAGCCTGAAATCTAATGATAATCTCACAATGCAATCTTTTCAACCACATTCCTTCACTGGAACGACAAAGCAAATGGGAGTGTTTCACATAACACGTTTGCTCTATTTTGCAACACTTCACATTTGACCTTTCCTCATACTCAGTCATACTGTGCGTTCCAGGAATACCCAATCATAGCAAGTGAGGTGTCATTTTAAAGATAATTAATTAGGCTTTCTTATGATGTCATATCTAAGGAAGATAATGCAGGTATAAGAGAAATATGATATACCAAAGTTCAATTGCAGAACTTATTTTGTGGAGTTTAGTATACAGTGCACTCCCGTTACGAAATTATAACGAAATGTTGGTTAAAACGAGCTAGAAATTCAGGGCACAACATTACCAGCTCAATATTTTGAGTTGTTACGACGAAATCTCGATATTATAGCGAAAGAAAAGTGATTGTCACGAGGACTTCGCTATAAAGGGTGTGGACTGTATATTAACCCTATAAAGCCCAAGCTACACTGTATTTTCACCCCTTCCAGGCCGGGGTAGGGGGGGGGGGACATTGTGCCCCCTATATAATTTCTTGATTATACAATGTACGAAGGTAGAGCATACCGTACTCTACATGACCCAATATTTGACATTTCTCAAGGTCTGATATACAAAGTATGATAAACAAAGCATTATTACAGTCAAAGCTTGCGTGAAGATAACACAAAATAAAAGGGTAGTCTTTGGAAAATCCTGTATTTTTAATTATTTCTATTATATCTACTGTTTGATGCCTATGTCGTATAAAAAAAAAAATAACGGAAATAATATTAAGGGTAATGCAAAACCATAATTACTTCACATTTTGGTCCTTCAGCAAATTACAGCCGAGAAAACCCCCCATGTCATCCATTATTATATTGTTAACTAAAATTGGAACAGAAAATCATGCAAAATATGACGAACATGGTTGTCAGTTTACGGTTGCCATGGCAACCAGCAATATCGGACATAAGCTAAATTACATATCAAAATTCACCGAATTAGGTTAAGCAAAGGGTGTAGGAGTGGCAAACTAAAATATGGTAGGGGGCACAATGCCCCCCCCCCCCCCCCTTGGGTTTTATATGGTTAAAGTATGCAGTGATACAAAAACATGTACTTGTACATCATACCCCTGCATTAATGCACAAAAGCCTGCGTATTGTGTCTACCGCTGTTATCTGTTTATTCTCATACTCTTTTCATTCTTATATCCCTTGGATAGCCGCTCTGTATAGGCATGGTTGAATATAGCCAAAACGCCCTCTGTTTTATGGCATATGCATGGTGTGTGTGACATCCGTTGGAAATGAAACATATCTTTTGCCTGCATGTCTTACAGAATTTGAGTGAAGTTTTGTCTTCAAAATCCAATAAATTATAATGGAAACCACAATTACCCGCAGGTTCTTGTTTTCTTTCATGATACACATAAAAGGTTGGTAGTTCTGGGGAGCAGAAGTTTATCATCTTAATCTTCCCATACAGTCTGTTGTGAGCAAACAAAAGATTGGTGTGTTGTATTAAAAAGAAAAAAAAATCCGAGGTTACATCTGTCTATCCATTCTGCCGTTCCTTTCCGCTTATGGCTCAATTTTGCTAAAATTGTTTTTGAATAATTCAAGACTCTTTCTAATGTATCTCTTCCTTCGCAAGGCTGCGGCGAAGCGGTAGATGAAAGATAATCATCATATATTTGTCTGACATTTTTTTTTATACAGTTAATAAAATGTGTCCAGGGATAAATCGATGATCATTAGGTAGATTGATTTAGAAATTGTTCCTGAGCAGTAGCGTGTTACCAAGTTACAAAATGACAACGCACGCAATGAGGGACATATCATTGGGCGTGGTAAGGTTGGCTGGAAGTTCACATGATTATGATTGGCATGTCATTCAACAAATTAATTCACCTTTATCATTTTCTGCCTGGTGTGAAACTCTATTGCATTTCTTTCCTATTTCAAGGTATTCATATGGGGGGGGGGGGGGGGAAGGGTCATCTCCTGTGGCTCTCCGAGCTTGCCGTAATTGTAGTGTAGGTTGATTGGCTCATTTGCATATCTTTAACATTTGAGAGGATACTGCCTGCGCGTCATATCCAAATATTGTCAAATTTTTCTTCTTCCATTTTTTTTTTTTTACGGCAAAGCTTACACTTGTTTGAAAAAAATACTTCACTAGCATGACTGTTTATTCTAGTTATGTCATTCCCTTCGTGTATATATATATATATATATATATATATATATATATATATATATATATACAGGGCTCGACACTAACGGTGGCCCGGTGGCCCGGGGCCACCAAAAACACACGTCGGGCAACCAAAATTTCAGAAATGAAGAATTTGGTGGCCTGATCGAACCACAAAAAAGTTCGGATGTTTGCCTTTGGGCCACCATAAATAAAAGTTAGTGTGGAGCCCTGATATGTATATATATATATATATATATATATATATATATACATACATATATATATATTTGCATATATATATATATATTTACATATATATCAATAATAATGTCACAATACACTGTAAAAACATGGGTGTTAGATTTAACACCACGGGTGTTAAATCTAACACCGATCAAACTTCAATAAAGGACCACACCCACAGGTGTTAAAAATGCACTGTGATGGTGTTGAAAAGTGTTCACCTGACACTTCTTGGTGTTAATTTGACACTGTACCTGGTGTTATTTTGACACTGTACTGGTGTTAATTAAAAAATGACACCACATGGTGTTGATTTGATACTTGTTGGTGTTAATATCAATGGTTTAACACCCGTCCAGCTTCAATAAGGGACCACACCAGCTGGTGTTACTTTGGTGTAAAATTATTTTCACATTTTTTTCAAAAATCTAGTATTTTAATGTAAAATTCTTGATCGTCTTGTTTAAATTAAAAATCAACAAGAAGTGCAGTTACTAAGAAACTCTTCAAAAAACAGTTTAAAATTTGGAAATGACACCCGGGGGTGTTAATTTAACACCATAAATGAGCACCGAAAATTTAACACCAGCTCGGTGTTCACTATTTCACACCGGACTTTTTGCAGTGTAGAGGAATGCATTAAATGCCCATTGCCTTGATTTTAATTCAGAATCGGAATTTTCGGTGCAGAAACTTATCATTGTTCTAGTATACACTACACTGACGAAGGCCCGGGGCGGGTTGAAAATTTTGTGAATCATTCGAAGTCCAACACGTAGAAAATTCCAAGATATATATAAATATAAATATATATATATATATATATATATATATATATATATATATATATATATAAATATATATATATATATATATATATATAAATATATATATATATATATATATATATATATATATATGTCTGTGTGTGTGTGTGTGTGTGTGTGTGACCCTGCATCACAAAACCAACAAAAAGTTGAAAGATATGGGTTTTTAGTTAAGAGCAGATTCTGAAAGAGCAGACTTTAAGCTTTAAAATGATGTGTAACTCAATTCAAATGGACTCTCCTAACTAACTAAATATTGGAAAGAAAGGATACACTCTGGAAAATGTGAACTGTGAAAAAAAAAAAAGGCTCTGAAGTACAGGGTTTATTCAGGCTCTTAATCTTTACCAAGCCATGCTAGCTGTGGGATGAATGGAACAAAAATTAGGATGTTGACCACGAGAACAACAACAATGAAGGGGATATTAGATTGACCTGAAATTGAGCATGCTTCATTAACACATTCTGTAAATTATTAATGCCAACTTTCAATCCAGTAGCATTATTCTTTTCAAAGTTATTGGAGTTGAAAGTGAAGAGTGTGGAAAGGGTTTTTAAGAAATAAGAAAAGGGTTCTATTAGAAACATCTAATCACACTAATCCACCAAAAGGAGTTGGAGAAAAACTGCTGAAAATACAAGTTTCTGTCTGTTTTATGATCCCAAACTGTAATATAGTATATATAAAAAAAGACTATATTGCTCTTTTAGAAAATATGAAAAACTCAAGATTGGTTAGGTTGACCCATTTACCTATTTTCAGTCCTCACACAAAATCACCGTGTGCGACTTTTTGTTTGTTTTGTGATGCACGTTCATATAATATACACATATTTGTATATCAAATACAGTCAAACAGCAAAACATTCAACATCATTATGATGTACTATTTGTAACAAGTCAGCATAATGATAAGGATAATGATAATGAATAACATTTATATAGCGCTTAATACTGATGTTTCTAAGCGCATCAATCCAAAAAAAAAAACAAACAAACAAACAAAACAAGAAGATATGACATACACATTAAAATACAGCATTATGTACATATTATGATCCAACGAAAGCAATAACAACAGAATTAAGGTTGTGTAAACAGATAAGTTTTCAACAATGACTTGAACCTATCAACATTTTCAGCATTACGAATATAAAGAGGGAGTTTATTCCAAAGAAGTAGGGAAATAACAGAAAAGGCCCTGTCACCATAACTGGTACAGGTGCTGGGACCACGTGATAACTGGAGAGTGGAGGAAGAACGTAGAGAACGGGTTGAAGTGGAGGAGCGGAAGGAAATCAAGTCTTTAAGATAAGATGGGGCAAGATTATTAGATATCTTGTAAACGATGAAGAGGATTTTAAAGGTTACACGTTGACGAATGGGGAGCCATTGGAGGGATTGGAGAACTGGAGTAATGTGGTCAGATCTTTTTGTAAGGGTCACAAGCCTAGCAGCTGTATTTTGAATTCTTTGAAGTGGTGCAGTACTTGAAGCAGGGAGACCAACAAGAAGGGAATTCTAGTAGTCAAGATGAGAAGAAACAAATGCGTGAATGAGACGTTCAGTGGAAGACTGATCCAATAACTTACGGATTTTACCAATTTTTCAGATACCCCGAGCAGCAGAACGACCTGAATTCTTAATATGTTGTTGAAAGTTCAGATGCTTTAATATCTACAATAACTCCGAGATCTCTGACGGACTGAGAGATGGGGATAGTACTATCTTCATAACAGGGTATTTCATGAATAATGTTGTAATGTTAAAGAGTATACAGAAAGTCTCAGCAGCTGCTAATTTGTCAATCAAACACATGCAATATGATGGGCTCTTTTTTTTTTAATGAGGTGTGTCAAGCAGGCCTATGCTGTATAAGTCTTCTTCTGTCGATATTATATGCAGTGGAGCGGTTTGGCTGAGGGTACATTACAGCTCTAGAAGATGTGAAATAAACCATGGAGCTACTAACGTTTGTAGATCCACGAATAAACCGAGAACTTAATGTTTTTATTATAATGTATCATAATCACTGTTGTCTTCTGTTCAAGTTAAAGTCTTCTAATCCAGCAACGGTACTAGCGCCGAAAAGTTAACCATATCACATATTTTGGACCATCATTTTGTAATCCTCAAATGATAATGAAAATTGAATATTGTGCAATACAGCCTTTCCACTATTGTTTCTGTAAACCATTATTATAGGTCACTGGTCAAATCATGATTCTTACCGGTTTGCTCCCTTCCGTTTGTGGGCCTGCTATAATCAAAGGGGAAACGATTTTAAATTTGCTTCTCTGAGCTTCGATTACGAATGTTATCGTTTGGAATGATATAAATAGCATATCAAGTATAGAGCAGACAGTTTTTGATTTAATTAATTGTTTATCATAAGGCAGCTTGAATACGTGCTACTGGAGGTTCGCGCAGACGGATACATGCCCTTTATATTCCTGCTTTCGTATCTGTACACGCAACCTCCTTTCTTCCATTTCTTTGTGTTTTTTTTTCTATCGCTCTCCCTTTCATCTGTTTGAAAACAAAATTGTCCCGATTGTCATACACACACAAAATGTCACGCCATCTTAGGAACAGGAAGACACTGACGCCATCTCCCCCATGAAAAGGCAGCTCCAATCATCAGGAAAGGCAATTTTTTGCTCCTTATATAAATTATATGCCTTTTGCTCCCCTCCTCCCATGTCACTGTCACTTTCGTCGTCCCCCCCCCCCCCCCCCATCATCTTTCTCTTCTGCAATCCCTTTCTATCATGTCTTCTGCAAAAAATTGATACGGACTACCCAGGTATGTACATCCGCCCTCTAACGGCAGCCTGAATATTAAAAAAACCCACTAATTCCAATGTCGTTCACAATAATGCTATGGTCTGAGGGAAAATGACGGAATCGCTAAATGTCTCGCACCTACATTTATCATCGCCTTTACCAGTTCAGGTTTTTCTCGAATAATCAAGATTATTTACATTCTCAAGAAAGAATAAGTCAACGTAATGTTGGTTCGATCTGCCCTCATTTTATCCTTGAAAGTTTTTCCACTAAAATCGTCCCAGGGGTGCCAACAGCAAGCTATAGACAAGTGTCACATTATTATTTTCATTTCCCTTTGGAAGTGATGTTCTTCCCTGTGTTTATTTTCCTACAAAGCTAAAGAAACAAAGAAAAAAAAGTTCACAGCGTCTTTGATGATTTACTTGTAATTGACGATTATTCACTCCCTGGCACTACTCGATTAATGTCTTACATACTAACAACGAATCTTCTTCATTCCAGGATTGGGTAAATTTTACTCATTGATCCCCACATCTTTAACCAAGTATAATCTCGTTGACATTGTTCGGAAATATAATTATGTCCATTTTTCTAACAAGTGGGGCACATGAAATTGTGAAATTGAACAATGTTATTATTTAAACCAGTAAGGATCTTGACCCATGAAACCAGGAAATTATGCGAAAGGTGAGTTTCAGTTGGCTTGCGCAGTGCATGAGTTTGCTTATCCTATCTATAGCCACATGTAGAACAGCAATTCATATTGAGATAGATAGTCTTCTCTAGTTGTGTTTATTTTTTTTTTAGAAAAGTTACTTTCATTTTGTGATTCTGTTTTCTCTTCGCTCTTTTTTTTTTTCTTATTCAGCATGGTTTCTAACCAAAAAGATTATGGATATTGATACTTTATGCAGAAATGATGTTCAAATGTCCCTTGTTGAAAAAACAAAAACAAGAAGGAGACAAAAAGCTTTTATATTGCCAAGTAATAATTACGTCATTTAATACATGGCTGCATCTATTTCCTCTGGAGTCTTTATCTGCCATTTAAAATTAGCTTTGAGACAGACAACGTTATAAAGAGCTTTAAATGAAGCAGCACTCCTCTTAGGCCGTACAAGGTTTGTTACCTTGCAAAGTTGTAATATCAAAGCACCCCTTGTAAAAACTCACTAACTACAAACGTTACTTTTTTTTTCTCCCTCGAATTTCGCAAAAAGTCTTGAATTTTCTTGTTGATGATATTTATTCCAATAACTTTAGTAACAAAAGACAGAATGGTGAATATAGAAATATAATAATTATGTCCTGTTCTTTAGACTCTCTTCGTCATTAAATATCTACATAGAACTGTTTCCAAGACTGTATTTCGATGTATTGAAAGTGAAAACGAAAACAAGCCATACGATGATGAATAGAAAAAAAAAATATTATCAGATTCGTGCCAGTACTAAAACCTTTGTCCATAGTAAATAATCGGCAGTCGACACTTATCGCGGATTTTTTTTTCTTTCAGGTGTGTTTGTATCGTGTGTGTGGTATGTTCATACAGTGGTACACGAGCTTTTACGACTGTGGTTGGATGATCTTGAGTGCCATCCAACAATCGAACTGCCTGCTTTCTGTTTAGATTGTTAAGTTCGTCGTGCTGTTTCGTCTCATTCGTCCTTCTCTCCACCCTTCCTCTCCTCTCCTCTCCTCCTTTCCTTCTTTTCCTCCCCTCCTTCTTTCACCCTCTTAAACCTATTCCTTTCCTTTGTCACATTATGTGCCCTGTCTACATACTTATTTATTGTAAGCGTCTTGTACCCTTGTGTGTGTGTGTGTGTGTGTGTGTGTGTGTTTCCTAACCTTTACGTGTATTTCATTGTGAGTTCCATGTATTGATTGACCCACATTCCTACAAGCTTTTCTTCTACATGGGTGCCTCTTTTCCATTTGAATAACGCAGTTATCTTTAACAATGGTATAAGTCCATTTGGTATGCACATAATTTTGTTGTGATACAATGAACATTTCTTTTTTTTTTCAAATCTGTATCGATAACAAACATACAGTCATAAAGATAAACAACACCATAAACATAAAGTCAGAGCTAAAACTGCTTGTTTGTTTTGGTAATCAATGGTCTTTCTTTCTTTGCAGCAAAATCATTGAACCTGACAGCTAAGCTGGGTATTACAAATGCTTCATTTTTTTTCTTTAACATTCTATTGCGTTGTGGTAAAACAAAATACTAAAATAGGCTGCATAGTAAAAGAGCAATAAAGGATGTTATGTTTATTTCATCCAGAGTTTAAAAAGTCAATAAGTATAAATAAATCTATTTTATTAATATTTCATACATAATTCTAAAAAGGAGGGGACTACATGATATTCCATTATCTATCATGGACATTATTCCTGTTGTTTGGTTTCCATCATTTCTCAGACGAATCTCAAGATTGTGATGATAAGAAGAAAACAGGATTTTATTTTGGCGACACATCCTTAGACCATAATCTTCATCCGTATGCTCATCTACAATACTGCTACTGTTATTAAACCTGTTTTACAGTCACATGGTTTGCGCCCTCAACTGGTTATTTCGAGAATAGGTTGACGTTATGACTATACCACTAGTGGCCAACTGAGACAGTATAATGCCATAGCAAAGGGCGAATCACGATGCATTTAGATTTGAATTACACCGAGTTTAAAAAGCTCACGATATCGGTTCAGGTGTACTTCAAAATAAAGCCTTATATTTACCTAATCTGGCATAATAAAGTTGTTGTATACATATGACTTTGAGGTGTACCTAACTGAACGCAAAACTTGATGTGCTGATACATGATTAAAAGATATTGTATAATTCTAATTGGGACCTAACTTCAGGTTTCTAACTCTTTTTTATGTGTGTGTGTCTGTCTGTGTGTGTGTGTGCAGGGGCGGATCCAGGAATTCTGTAAATGGGAGGCCCCTTTGCAAAAAAAAAAAAAAAAAAAAAGGGGGGGGGAGCGTACGCACCCCCATATTTTTTTTTGTATTTCTTTTGTTTAAAGCAAAATTAAATTGGAGGCGCGCGCCCGGGACACCTCCCCCCCCCCCCCCCCCCGTCCACCATTGGTGTGTGTGTGTGTGTGTGTACGTGTTTGTAAGTAATATTTTATGTTAATATTCCGTTACCTGCTTTTTTACCTTTCTCACTGTTCTCCTTTGCCTTGTGTCAGAAGACCTCCTGCAGACTATTGTGTTGTGTGTGTGTGTTTTTTTTTTTTTCTAGATGGTAAAACATGGAGACAAAACACGGAGACGGACAAACAAAGAAAAAAAAAATAATAGACAATCCAGAGCCGCCGACTCAGCAACACTGATATTTGGACAATAATAAAAGACAATAATAAATGCGGGATCTTCACTGACCCTCCACTGTCTTTGTCTGTTTACCTTCCTGCTCTAATCCCCCTCCCTTTACCTGTTGGACTCCTTGCCCATGTCCTCCTACAATTGTACGCTCCCTTTTGGTTTTCTTTGTTCTGTGTCCCAAGCTCGTCCCTGACTGTTCTTGTTGTGTGAAGTCCGTATTATGTGATTGCTTTCCCTGCCTGTTTGTCATTTAACCTCTGACGAAATTTCTGCTGGGATCCAAATCTCAGGCCCCCTTGACTCCATTTACCAATGATTGTCAGTTACACACTGTTATAAAGGTCTTAATCCCATTAACATTGCTGAAGTTATCCGAAGGTTTGTTTTAAATCCGAAACATCTCGTGCATACGTTAATGCTTGGATGCTTCTTCTTCTTCTTCTTTCTTGTGCTGGGAAAGGGCTACAATTAGTGGTATAATATCAGCAATCTGTTGGTTCCTCATGATTTATTCAAAACCGCACAAAGCTGATTGAAAAAAAAACAAAAAAAAACCTACGTCCTGACGCGTATACGCAGAACGAGATAAATGTCATTTGTACATCGCTTAGTACTTTCAATTCGACAAAATATGCCCTAAAATTGTATAATACCTTGCTATTGTGCGTTATTTAAAAAACGACATGTAGTTTGATCTCGCTGCCAGTTAGTCAGACTCTCAATGTCAGTGTAGGCCAATATTCAAGGTTTGCTTGTCAGTGTTTTTCTCCTATAGGCATATCAAAATTATACAACTCAGGTTTTAGGTGATGATTATTCAACAGGGATAAAACTATCCTGTTTAATTTCTCAAAATTGTTGCACATTTTGAAGAAATAGAATAAATTGGCATGTAAAGTGCATTGACCTCTGTTTGGTTTGCCTTCTGGGAGCTTGGGAATATAACCCACAGTGACGGATGGTGATGGGGGGGGGGGTATAGAGTTTGAACGCATTCCATTTTGTGAGGGAAGAAGAGTGGCTTCGCCCATATTAAGGTGTTTTTGTTGTTGTTTTGCTTGTCAGGCAGGGAGGACTATTATTGTTATTATTATTATTATTATAATTATTATTATTATTATTATTATTACTATTATTATCATTATATATACATGTGTGTGTGTGTGTGTGTGTGACCGTGCATCACTAAACAAACAAACAAGTCGCAAGGACGCAAAAAACGTGAAATGGTCAACCAAGTCAATATTCACCTTTTCATATTTTCTGAAAGCGCTACATTTCTTCTGCATTATTGTGAAGTTTAGGATCATAATATGAATGGGAAAGTGTGTTTTCAGCAGTTTTTCTGCAACCCTTTTTGGGGGGACAGTAGAATGAGTAGTTATGTCTTAGAAGCCCCTTTTAAGATCTTGAACTCCTTTGTACACTCTTCACTTTCAAGTCTAATATCTTTTGAAAAGATAATGCTACTGCTTTGAAATTTTGCATTAATCATGGGTAGAATGTTTTGATAGAAGATGCTTGATTTCCGCTTAATATGATCCCTTCAATGTTGTTGCTCCGTTGGTTTACATCCTGTGTTTTGTCCCTTTCATCGCACAGTTAGCACAGCTGTATGCTAAAGATTAATGATAAATTGAATAGACCCTGTACTTCAGAGCTTCTTTTCTCAGTTCACACTTTTCCAGAGTGTGTGCTTTCTTTTCAGTAGTTGGATAGGTTAGGGGAGCCCATTTGAACACCAAGCTGAGAGTCTGCTCTTTCAGAAACTGCGCTTCACTAAATATCCGTGTCTGGCGAATTTTTGTTAGTTTTTTTGTGATGCAGGGTCCCATGATATCCGTGTCTACACTGTAAAAATTCTGTTTAGTTTCTAAACACCTAACTAAACACTTTTCTGTGACAGTTTTAAAACACTGCGACGCGTTTATATATTGAACATGTTTAGGAGCTAAACACATGCTGTGTTTATTTTCAGCACACCCTAGGTGTTTATCACACACACATGTTTATGTTTTAAACGGTTCTAATGTTTAAGAACTAAACACCTGCTCTGTTTATAGGGTAAACACTAAACGTTTACACCATAATCACTCACAATGTTGAAATACTTAACACCGCACAGTCACATAATCACCCACAATCTAAACACTGAACCAAAAAATAAACATGACGCATTGAGTGTTTAGGATGTAAACACTGCGACATCAAATATTCACTGTGATAGATTAAAAACACTGCGACATGTAGTGTTTTAGTGTTTATTCTCAGAACACATGTCTGATTTTTTGATCGATCACAAAATTGCATACACTAAACATGTGACATGTTTACATATTAAACATGGCAATTTCTCAGTGTTTATATGATACATGTTTACACCTTATACCACATGTTTATACGAGACATGTTTACACATCATAAATTCATACATGCTAATTTCCACGTGTTTACATGAAACATGTTACTCATCATACATGTTAATTCCCATGTATTCATTAATGTAAAGTGGATTGTTTCCACTTTTGCATGGAATGAGATAAACGCATAACATTATATAGAATTTACCCAGTATGTACCAAATCATCAGCACACTTACGTCGCATAATACCAGGGAAGACCTGGGTTAGCTTTCACAAACATTTTGGCTACAAGAGTCAAAGGCAATTCTCTGAATGCAAGTTATCAAAACATCAGTCAAAGCTTGGGCAATATCTGATGAATAATAACTTAAATTCCTTGAAATATTACCATGTTTTGCTATATGACACCATACTGAGTTAAATGCAAGAGACCTGGGAGTCACTGGCCTGTACACGAAGACGTAAATGAAATTCTCTCTTATACACACAGTAAAGTTTGTATATGCAGGAAATTGCACTCAACTCACTTTGAAAAAATATTGCATTTAACAATTACTTTTCAGTCACATGTAATTCTTGGCCTACTTTCAAGAATTGCCTTCTTTCTATTCAGAACTAATTCTTATTATTGTCAAACAAACTAATAAACTTGTTGATTGTGAATTGCAACTCAACGCTTCGGAAGCTTGACACAATGCATGTAACACCTCCAGGAACATAACTGCAGTCTGTGAACAAATCCATGCCGACCTTGAAGATTGCATCAATTATTGGCAAAGTGCTTTGGGATATCCGAACCAGATTAGGTTCACGGCAAATTATACCATGCACAACATGGTTGTATTGGTACTGATCAGGGAGTGTAGATGATGAACTCCATCATAAACAACCCCCCCCCCCCCCCTCAAAAAAAAAAAAATGTTTTCACAGTATTTAGCCTGTGGTGAACATCTGCGCTCCCTGATCAGTACCAATAATGGAACTTAAATACATGATATTGTTCTTTTCACTGCGACGATCACTGACAGTACATGTAGGCTAACAGTACTGTATGGATTTTTCACTTTTGCTATTTTGAGAGAAATATTAGAATTTTAGTGGATTTCAAGGGGGTGAGTGAGAAAAAACTTCTACCTTGCTAGAACTTTGGAGAAAGAGGTCAAGCTCAGTGGGTATACATGAATAGTCTATTAGAGTCTAATCAGTCTTATCATACTCCACATAATCATGGTGTGGAGGGCTAATTTCAATCTCGACACAGCAGAATTTTTTTTGGTAAAGACATGAGGATATGAACAAAGAAAAAATAATTCATTGCAACTGGAGGCGGGAGGGTATGCAAGGTTGTCATGAATACGCGATGTGATCAGCAAGACTCCTCCCTTGTCAATTTGGCAGTCAGTTGCAAGACTCCTACCTATTCTCCATACATGTTGTACTACATTTCTAATACCTCTCTCCATGTGACCGATTTCAAGAATATCTCAGAAAGAAAATAACTACCGAGTACTGCATTTCCTATCAGGTCTACAAGAAAATTGCAAAGAATTCCAAAAAAATACAACTACATGTACTGGCCTCTTATTTGCGTCCAGTATCTGCTGATTGTATAGGAAGCACCTGAGGGAAAAAATTAAATGGCTGATATTTTGATTTGATTTGCTTTGATTTCTACATTCCTTTTTGTACAAGAATACAACAGAAAGCCAATCGAACAAAGTTCTTGAGTAATATCTTAAAGGGGATGGCTAGTAACTGATCAGTGGGAATCAGTGGGAATGCTGAGGGATGATTGTTCCAATCCTTGTGGGATTCATTTAAGAGTACATTATATATCTATTCTTGTGTGAAAATTATTTGCTTCAGAATGGTCTCATATTCAAGTAATGTGCAGTTTAATGCTTCCAGGTAAGCGTCCCTGGTCAGTGACGGGGCATTAATCTGCACATTACCTGAATACGAGACCGTTCTGAAGCAAATAATTTTCACACAGCAGTAGATATATAATGTACTCTTAAATGAATCTCACAAGGATTGGAACAATCATCCCTCAGCATTCCCACTGATTCCCACTGATCGGTTACTAGCCATTCCCTTTAACAGTGAATTACAAGGACATTGGTTGATGAATAAAATGAAGTAAATAAAACTGTTTTTCTTAATAGTGCAAAACGATTTCGAGCAAGTGTCTTTACATATCAGTTGAAATTACAATTTTACGTATCAGCTGTTAAAAAAGACAATTAAACATATCTATGGGCAATAGCAATGCAGGTGACCATTATCGTAAGCATAGAGGACAATGGGCTGGCATAGGTAAAATAAAGTGATCTTAAAAAAGGGTGGGTCAGGACTTATTAGAATCACTTTGTTTTGGATATCCCTGCCATTTCAAAACCAATTTTCATCAAATAAACATTGAATTCCTCTTCAAATTATATAGGCCCCCTACCTTCATATTTCTTTAGAGGTTCGTCATTATGTAATACACACACGCATACACACACACGGAGAACTGAAGCCCCAATCGCATACAAAAGTCTATCATCCCCAACATGATTTACGTTATTCTAGTATACCGGTTTAGATGCACACTGTTAGTGAAGAAAAAAAAAAACAATAAAAAGGTTGCTCTAACAGGCGGGATGTCTCCTAATAGGTATGTATAGTGCATCATGACGATGTGAGACAACAGAACATGGCAACCGGGAAAAAGATTATTAACATTCAAAATTATCACCCATGGTTCATTTCCTTTTTGTTGTAGCGGGTCACATATGGCATGTAGGCCTATAGATATACTGTATATCAGTATATCTTGCGATGTCCTTGTAGTCCTCAGATGTTTGCACTTTAAGACGGGTTGTTATAGAAGTAAGCGCATGCATCTTTCATTCGAATCCAGACAGGTTTGGCGTGATCCCTGAGCAATTCTTCCATGACGTACTGGTGCTGGTAAAAAGAAAAGGAAAACAAATCAGTTGACTTTTCATTACAATAGACTTAACTGCTCCCATAGATTCTGAAAATGAATGAATAGCAAAGAAGTTGACTAAATCCATAGCAAGTTCAAATTATAAGGGTAGAACAGAATCCCTTCATCACATTAGCACTTAGTGTCTTGCGTCAGTTTTTACTTACTTTGCTGAATTTTCTGGAAATAATTCAAGACTTTTTTGTTGTTGCTTCTTTCTTATTCATCATCATTCTCAAGCAGCGTTACAACCATTACTGTATCCTTTGTCTCTTGGGTGAAGATATTGCTTTTTAGTGGACCTCTCAGTTCTTTTTTTTCTCAACTGAAGCATAACTTTGTACTTTTTCCAGTATGTGTTCTTTCGTTTATCTGTATCATTTATCTTTTGCAAAGTCGAATGTTTATGTTTATGATGTAATTCCAAATTTATTATGTGCTATGTTTTGTTGGAAAATGAAGAATGAAAAATAAATGAATTGAATTGAATTGAATTCACATCTGTAATTTACACTTTCAACAATATTTGCAATAAATCAATTTTCCATATTTTTTTTGTGTATGTAATGGATTGGATTCGGGAGTCGGAAGTAGGTCCTCCCCCCCCCCCCCAGAAAAAAAAAAACAAAACAAAACAAAACAAACAAACAACAAACAAACAGAAGAACTTCTAAGAACGGTCACCTCAAATTTCAAATCCATGAACGGATAAGAAAGATGTCTGTGTGCGCATGCGCTGGCCGTCGATTCAGTGTAGCTCTCCCAAGGTCCTATCGACCGAGTCACATTCAGTCATCAATTCGAACAGAAAGGGACTAGTGGCAGAACCAAACGTTGCCCGAAGCTTGTTTTCAATACTTCAACTTAACTGGTGAGTCTTCAAATTGAAGAAATGTTTGGAATTTAAGTTGATATTTACCCGCGATACTACGTCTGTCGTGATCCTGAATGCTACAATGCCCAGCCCCATTTAGCTATGCTTATGGGGCTGCTGGTCGCAGTTAGCTATGCATATGGGGCTGCTGGTCGCAGTTATCATGCATGCAGTAACGGTTTCGTACAATACGTGTACTGTATGTTGATTCTCGCGGATACCGCGGTACCGCGACGGCTCTGGTACGAAACCATTATTGCATGATTACTAAGATATGAGAGCACTTTGGGGCGAGTAAGTCTCACAGTGTTAGTTATATGAAAGGTACTTTAACCTGAAACACAAACTAAGACAAGGAAATTCATGGAAACTTTTGAGGTACCAAAACTTTATATGTGACCCTGCACCTCAAAACAAACAAAAAGTCGCCAGATATGAATTTTTAGTTAAGTCCATATTCTGAAAGAGCAGACTTTAAACTTTAAAATGATGTATAACTCAAATCAAATGGACTCTGCTAACCTATCTAAATATTGGAAAGAAAGCACAAATTCAGGAAAAATGTGAACTGAGAAAAGAGGCTCTGAAGTACAGTGTCTATTCAAGCGCTTAATCTTTACCAAACCGTGCTGGCTGTGCGATGAATGGGACAAAAAACAGGAAGTAAACCACCAGAATAACAACAATGAAGGGATTATCAGATTAAACTGAGATTAAGCATGCCTCATTAACACATTCTGTCTATAATCAATGCCAACTTTCAAAGCAGTAGCACTATCCTTTCAAAAGTTATTCGAGTTGAAAATGAAGAGTGTTGACAAGGTTTTTCAGAAATGAAAAAGGGATTCTAAAGACACACCTAATCACACTATTCTACCAAAAATGTTCGAGATAAACTGCTAAAAAACACACTTTCCTGCCCGTTTTATGATACCAAATTTTAGCAAAATGTAAAAGAAGACCCGCTCTTTCAGAAAATATGACAAAGTCAAGTTCGGCTATATAGGTTGACTCATTTCACTTATTTTCAGTCCTCACGCAAAATCAGTGTGTGCGACTTTATGTTCGTTTTGAGGTGCACGGTCACATATGGAAGATAATAAACGGAAAGATGTTAACTCCACAAATGCCATGGGTCGTCAGCAGCACACCACGGATCACCAGTGTTTCGGCCATTTAAGTGCTTTACACCTCCCCCTGGCTGGCCGGTGCTGCGTTGGGATCCCCTTGACAGCACCCCCATGGCATTTCAAAGAAAAAACAAAACAAAACAAAACACAACATCACAAAACAAGACAGAAAAGAAAAAGCTTGGCATCAATCACCTCTCCTCACTCCCGAAACACTCTCTCTTCACCCCCCTATTCCCACCACCCCCAAGCCTTCCCTACTATCCATGCAGATCCTGTCTCCGCTGCCCCACAAATTCTCCTGATCCACCTTTCCCCGTCCCTACCACCTATTCCCATCCCTCTGACCCACCTCCTTACCGATCGACCAGCATACCCCCTGCATCCCACCTCCACAGTATGCACCTCCGCTCTCCACCCCCTTTTCTCACACTCCTCCCTCAACTCAGCATACCTATCCAGCTTTCTTTCCCTTGCCTCATCCATCCTTGTCTCCCATGGCACAGTCAGCTCCACCATTGCTAACCTGTGCACAGACCTAGCCACCAGCACCATGTCCGGCCGAAGGGCAGTTACTACCACCTCCTCTGGCAATGTACGGTTTCCCTCATCCACCCGCACCTCCCAATCATCCCCCGCTGCTAAGATTCCCCCACCATCATCCCTCTGACCCTTCCTTCTCACACTGCATCTCACACCCTCCTTCACAAACCTGATATAAAGTGTGCTCTAGTGAGCCCTTTGCCTTGTTGCAAACCCTGCATCCACCATCCTCCACAACGCCCCATCTCTGGAGATTTACTGGAGACGGCAAAACATCAAAGGTGGAACTGATCATGAAGCGCACAGCTCCAGAGGACATTGACCAAATGTCATTCCATGACACCTTCCTCTGCTCCACCCCTTCCCATCGGGTCCATGCTCCCTGCACTCCCTGCTGTACAGCCTTGGCAAAGCGGTACTCCTCCTCCTTCTCCTTAACCGCCTCCACCACCAACTCCCTCCTACCCTTCCTGCCTTGCTTGCTGTACCATCTAACACCCTGATGAAACCCGACCCCTTTCCGACCCACCTGAACCGCACCCTGCATCTCCTTCCACTTTGCCATTGCCACTGCCTCGTCCGCAGCCACCTCCGCCCTCCACTTCCTCCCTGTGCGGATCGGTGGCCTAATTCCTGCTATTACCTGGTCCTTTGACTCCCTCATCATCATCACTAGCCTAACCTTGCCAGCTTTAAACTCCTCCACCACTGACGTCGTAGGCAATTGCAACCTGCCTGATCTGCAAAAGAATGCCAGATCTGTAAGCATTCTTGGAACGCCTAACCACTTCCGGTAGTACGAGTTCATCTTCTGCTGCATCCTCTCAACCCTGGACACTGCCACCTCGTACACTTGCAGTTGCCACATGATCCGTGGTAGCAAGCCAAACTGGCAGCACCACACCTTCGCATTCCCAGGGATGAGTGTCCTGTCCACCCTCTTCAACCACTCCACCACTTTCTCATAGATCTGAACTCCTCGGTGCCTGTCATTCAACTTGCCCTCATACCACCGCCCAAGGCTCTTTACTCCCTGCTCAGTGACCTGAGGGATATCTTCTCCCCCAATCTGAAATCTCCTTGCGACCACCTTCCCCTTCCGCACTGACACTGAGCGGCTCTTCTTGGCCTTGAACTTCATCCGTGTCCAGGCCACCAACTCCTCTAACCTATCGAGGCCATCTTTGACCTGGGTCTCGTTACCAGACACGATTGTGAGATCATCCATGAAAGCCCTAATCGACGGCACAACCACATCTGCAGCCAGCATCAACCCTTCAATTCTCGGGGCCACACACCGGGTTAACACTTAATATCTTAAAACATCCTACAACTTGACTCCAAGATTTTACGTCGTCGTTTTTTTTTTTTATATGAACAATAGTGAATAAGACGTTATTATATTTATTGAGTTTAATTATTGTTTAATAAAAAAAATATATATATGTACTTAAGTGACGTGATTGAACAATTGTACACGGATAATAAGAAGTTCTACAAGACGTAAGTAGACTTTTACATTTTTATCTATCAGTTGAATTCCGGGCATTTTCTCGCCAGAAGAAATATTCATCGATGGCGTGCTGACATCGACGTCATCATGGTGAACACGCAGCTTCCTGACTCAACTTCATTTTATTCAGAACTCATTTTAGTATTGTTTGTGGGCATAATGGGCATGCCAACAAAAATGAGTATTGTTTTTATTATGTTTATGGTGATCCTTTTTTACCTAAACAGTTTTTCAAGTAACTGCCAAAAATAGGGGACACAAATTTAATATTTCATTAAATGCTATATTACAATTTTCTCGTCTCAATTACCTCATGAGGTTGGGGTAAATGTGACGCACGTTAATTGAATGTACATTGGCGTACTTCCGCGTACTTCAGCCTTTTTCATTTTGTTTAAACAGGCCTATGCGTACAATGCCGTCCCACTTACCCCAGTACGTTGAGGCAAGTGGGGCAATGTGTAATCTTGATCTTAATTATGTACAATATTTACCCAAAACACATGTCACATATTTGTATCTTGTTCATTATTAGACTGTTTTTTTCTATTTTTGTTTTCTATTTTAGTTTCATATTTCCTAAATATGCTGTGTCCCACTTACCCCACTTTCAATTTGTATATCTTTCTTACAGTTCAATGAATATATCCGTTGTTTTTCTTTCTTGAAAAAAAAGAAGATACAAACATTGTTTTTTTTTTTCAAATTTCTTGAATCTCCTGAAAAAAAAAGAAGAAATCTTCATCAGAAAAAAGAAGAAAAAAAGCGCGTAGCTCTGGGTGCATCCTGTCGTGACTTGATGCTAAAGTCGTAAACCGAAATACATGTGTGTTTTTTAGCAAAGGAAAACACATTATGGCCTGATGGATAATGCAGATGCACAAACACTACTCTCCCTTCCTCTGTGCCCCTTCGTCTCACCTCAATACAAAAGGCAAGTCTCAGTTTCAGTTTTGATAAGTTTTATTTCTACACTTGGACATAGCAAAAACAGTCACGATCCTTTGCAATTGTTGGTGTTTGAAAGCAGGGATATAACCCTACAGGATGTGTGAACGATGCGCGTAGCTCCGGAGTTCCTTGTGTGTCCTTCCGCCACCTGTCATCAAATGTGACCCTGCACCTCAAAACAAACAAAAAGTCGCCAGACATGAATTTTTAGTTAAGACCATATTCTGAAAGAACAGACTTTAAGCTTTAAAATGATGTATAACTCAAATCAAATGGACTCTCCTAACCTATTCAAATATTGGAAAGAAAGCGCACACTCAGGAAAAGTGTAAACTGAGAAAAGAAGCTCTGAAGTACAGTGTCTATTCAAGCGCTTAATCTTTACCAAACCGTGCTGGCTGTGCGATGAATGGGACAAAAAACAGGAAGTAAACCAGCAGAGTAACAACAATGAAGGGATTATCAGATTAAATTGAAATTAAGCATACCTCATTAACACATTCTGTCCATAATTAATGCCAACTTTCAAAGCAGTACCACTATCCTTTCAAAATTTATTAGAGTTGAAAGTGAAGAGTGTGGACAAGGTTTTTCAGAAATGAAAAAGGGATTCTAAAGACACACCTAATCACACTATTCTACCAAAAAAGTTCGAGATAAACTGCTAAAAAAACACACTTTCCTGCCCTTTTTATGATACCAAATTTTAGCATAGTGTAAAAGGAGACCCGCTCTTTCAGAAAATATGAAAAAGTCAAGTTCAGCTAGGTTGACCCATTTCACTTATTTTCAGTCCTCACGCAAAATCAGTGTGTGCGACTTTATGTTCGTTTTGAGGTGCACGGTCACAAATGTCGTTGACCGCTAGTGCTTTGTTTAGAGGAAAGGAGAACACATAATGGTCGGAGTGGATAACGCAGGTGCGATAAATATCCTTTCCTTTTGTGACCGTGCATCACAAAACCAACAAAAATTCGCACCCCTTGATTTTATGTTGGGCCTCAAAAAAGATGGAACGGGTCAATCTTTGGTTTTCATATTTTCTGAAAGAACTATCCTTGCTCTACATTATTCTTAAGATTGGGATCATACAATGAATATGAAGGTGAGTTTTCAGCAGTTTTTTCTACAACCTTTTATCTATTTATTTATTTATTTATTTATTTTTTTTTTTGGAGAGAGAGAGAGAGTATGTGATCAGTTATGTCTTAGATGACCCTTTCTTAACGTTATACACCAAACTTAATTTCCTGGGGGAAGAGGTTTGTTTAATGTATTGCTTCAGTTTATTTCGCATCATTGTTTAAAAAAAAACCCAAAAACACTACCTGCAATACGCATTAGAACCACCGCTTGCTGTCGGGCGGAAGCTCGGTGGTCAAGTAGAGATTACGCCTGTCGGGAGATCAGGAGGTCGTAGGTTCGACTCCTGCTCGAGTATGTACGCCCATGATTTTTTTTTTCTTTTATCATGGCTACTACAAAAACACCGATCATTCCAGTGCTTATTTACGAAAAATAGGGCAATCTGTCAATCACTTGCATTGAAAACATCTCGACGGATGAATTTCATGAATTTGAAAAAAAAAAGAAGATACAAATTGGGAATTCTACCTTTACTGAAGAAGGATATTGTTCCTTTGAATTTGCATACACTGTGCGTAAGAGAACGCAAACCACAAGACTTGCTTTTTGCAATTAGAAAAAGGAGGTTCGTTATGGACGAAAGACCTTCCCTATTGATCCCCATACACTTAACTCAGGTCTCATCGGATTCCATTTTTATGGCAGGTTTACGAGGATTTAAATATTCCGGAGCAATTGATGGAAATCTTTTTTGAATTTGTCTCAATCTTTTTAATCACTTTTTGTGACCCTGCACCACAAAACCAGCGAAAAGTCGCCAGACATAGATTTTTAGTAAAGGTCAGATTCAGAAGGAGCAGACTCTTTAAGCTTTAAACTGTTGTGTAACTCAATTCAAATGGACCCTCCTAACCTCTCTATGAATTGAAAAAAAAACAAACAACAAACAAACTACACACTCTGGAAAGTGTGTTCTGAGAAAAGAGGCTCCGAAGTATAACGTTTCTTTAAGCGCTTTAATCTACCCAAGCAGCGGTCTGTGCAATGAATTGGACTACACTAGCATGATACGAGACTCCATACGAAAAACAATGAAGGAATTATCAGTTTAAGCTGATATTGACCATGCTCTATTAACACATTCTATCTATGACTAATACTAAGTTTACCAAAGTATCAAAGCAGTAGCATCATCTTTGAACAAGTTGATATATTTGAAGATAAAGAGTGTGTAAAGGGTTTTAAGAAATGAAAAGGGGCTTTATCTGAAAAACATATACCTAATGAACACAATTCTTGAAAAAAGGTTTTGTAGAAAAAAAAAGGAAATGCTAAAGGAAATGTTCGTTTTATGATCCCAAACTTTGGAATAATGTAGCAGAAGAATTACTTTCTCAAAAACTATGACCAAACAAAAATGGGCAAGGTTCACTAGTGTCTTCTACTTTGAGTCTTCACGTAAAATCAGGGCGTGCAGCTTTTTGTTGGTTTTGTGATGCATGGTCACAAATATGTTGCACTCCCTGGATATGAGTGGTTTTATTATGCCAGTGTCAGCACACTGTACATGAAGTTCCGTCGTGGAAATATCACCGCATCCGTTGTGGAAATATCGCCGCTTTACATATAAGTACATACCAGGCCATGCCCTGGCATACACGACTGCTCTTCATCTGTCCCTTGAAGAGCAATAGAATGTTGTCATGTCTTTCTGATCAGTAATCCTGGCATAAACTTTTTGTAAACCTTAAAGAAAACACACAGACCTCTCCTTCTTTTTTTTTACTTTCTTCTATCTTATCTCAACGCAAGTCATCCCTTCCTTCTATTTTCTTTTTTTTAATATAAATTGTTGGCGGCAATCCTTGCATAGTTCCTATGTAGCACACGCACATACACAAGATCTATGATCATATGATTATACACACACACACACACACACACACACACATATATATATATATATATATATATATATATATATATATGATAGTATAATAAGAAAATATATATCTGTGTGTGTGGTGTGTGTGTGTGTGTGTGTTTGTGTGTGTGTGTGACCGTGCATCACAAAACAAACAAGAAGTCGCACCCCTTGATTTTATGTAAAGACGCAAAAAAGGTGAAATGGTCAACCAAGTCAATATTCAGCTTTCCATATTTTCTTATAGAGAGCTACATTTCTTCAACATTATTGCAAGTTTTGGGATCATAATAATATTATAATTTTATATTATATAACCATGTTATGACGGGAAAGTTTGTTTTCAGCAGTTTTTCTGCAACACTTTTTGGGTGGAGAATAGAATGATTAGTTATGTCTTAGAAGCCCCTCTTCAATTCTTGAAATCCTTTGCACATTCTTCACTTTCAAATCTAATAACGTTAGAAAAGATAACGTTACTGCTTTGAAATTTGACATTTATCATTGGGTAGAATGTTTGAATAGAAGATACTTAATTTCCGCTTAATCTGAATATCCCTTCATTGTTATTGCTACGTTAGTTTACCTCCTGTGTTCTGTCCCTTTCATCGCACAGCTACCAAAGCTTGTATGTTTAAGATTAGTGATAAATTGAATAGACATTGTTGTTGCTCTAGTGGTTTACATCCTGCGTTCTGTTCCTTCCATGGCACAGCTATCACGGCTGGGTAAAGATTAAGACCGTTAATAGATCGTGTACTTCATAGCCTCTTTTCTCAGTTCACACTTTTCCAGAGTGTGTGCTTTCTTTCCAGTATAGGTAGGACAAGGGAGCCCATTAGAATTGAGTTATACATCATTTTAAAGCTTAGAGTTTGCTCTTTCAGAATCTGCCCTTAACTAAAAATCTGTGTCTGGCAAATTTCTATCGTTTTTTTTTTCTTTTTTTTTTCGGGGGGGGGGGGGGTGGGTGCAGGGTAAAATGAAAAATGATATTGCAAAAACTTTTTTGTTCCATTTATTTGGTTGTCTTTATGTTCGTTTGTTTGTTCGTTTGTTTGTTTGTTTGTTTGTTTTGCTTTTTGTTTGTTTCTTTGATTTGGGGCAGTGGCACACTCGAAGGATGATGTGTTGTTTCATCGCTTAGGAGAAGGCATTACTGGAGTAAAAGTCTTGTACGAACAAACAAATAAACAGAAAAAAAAATGGTTGCCTCTTTTAATAGTGAAAAAAATGAGAATCATCAGAGATAGAATCATCAAAAATCATGAACATCGTACAACCTGACTCCAAGATTTTACGCCTTCGCTTTTTTTTATGAACAATAGTGACATGACGTTATGGTGATTAGTGCGTTAATTTTTAATAATAATAACAAAATATAATAATAATAATTATCATATATATGTGACCCTGCACCTCAAAACAAACAAAAAGTTGCCAGACATGAATTTTTATTTGAGACCATATTCTGAAAGGGCAGACTTTAAGCTTTAAAATGATGTATAACTCAAACCAAATGGACTCTCCTAACCTATCTAAATATTGGAAAGAAAGCACAAACTCAGGAAAAGTGTGAACTGAGAAAAGAGGCTCTGAAGTACTGTGTCTATTCAAGCGCTTAATCTTTGCCAAACCGTGCTTGCTGTGCGATGAATGGGACAAAATACAGGAAGAAAACCCCCAGAGTAACAACAATGAATGGATTATCAGATTAAACTGAAATTAGGCATGCCTCATTAACACATTCTGTCCATAATTAATGCCAACTTTCAAAGCAGTAGCGCTATCCTTTCAAAAGTTATTAGAGTTGAAAGTGAAGAGTGTGGACAAGGTTTTTCAGAAATGAAAAAGGGATTCTAAAGGCACACCTAATCACACTATTCTACCAAAAATGTCCGGGATAAACTGCTAAAAAACACACTTTCCTGCCCGTTTTGTGATACCAAATTTTAGCAAAATGTAAAAGAAGACCCGCTCTTTCAGAAAATATGAAAAAGTCAAGTTCGGCTAGGTTGACCCATTTCACTTATTTTCAGTCCTCACGCAAAATCAGTGTGTGCGACTTTATGTTCGTTTTGAGGTGCACGGCCATGTATATATTATATATAAGTAACAAAGCTGCAACAAAGTTCATGCTGTATTCACCAACGGTTTATTTCTTCACACAAATTTTCGAGCGTCTCGCCGCCCTTTCTCAAGTGTTGATATCAACACTTGAGAAAGTGTTGAGTATCAACACTTGAGTATCAAGTGTTGAGTATCAAGTGTTCAAGTGTTGAGTATCAACACTTGAGAAAGGGCGGCGAGACGCTCGAAAATTTGTGTGAAGAAATAAACCATTGGTGAATACAGCATGAACTTTGTTGCAGCTTTGTTACTTATCTTTTTATCTTTCCAACACGTGGAGTACCTTATCAACATATATATATATATATATATATATATATATGGGCAATTCCGCAGTTAGGTGGACATGACATGGATAAAAGAAATGTGCCTATTTATCTTACCCTTTAATCTAGGTATCAACTAATGCCATGGATGTTCGCCAATCATTAGGGTCTTTCAAATTCAGTAGATTTTATTTTTCGTATTCATTGATTTTGTGAGATCTAAAACCATCATTTAAAATGTACATGTGGGACTGGGGATGCTGAAATTCATTTAAATGCAAATTACAGTGGGTTCCTTTGAAATTTTTTCCTCAAAGTTTTGCTAAAGGGTAAAAGATGAATACATTTAAATACTCCAGAAGTCATGTGACATTTTGTCAATTACAAAAGGGTGAAATGACCTGCGGAATTACTCCGGACAATTGTAACGTTACTAACCGTAACGTTACTAACCATGCTTTTGGGGGTCTAGCTAAAAAATTTTCAGTCGAACTGCTAAAAAAAATTGCATGAACATTTGTCATGATGCAATAATTGAAATTAATGCAACACTTTGTTTGAATTAACTTGAATTTTTGCACACTTTTTGTTACAAGACATTGATTTTTTTGTCATGTCCTTTTTTCGTAACGTTACTAACCAGCCCTTTAAGTTGCTATAGCACTTCTAATATTTCTTGGATTGTGTTCATTCTTTTCTGTATCATAAACCTGGGAAGGATGAACATGTTTTTGACGTAATTTTGACTTGAAATGAATAAATGGTAATTTAGTGGTAAAAACAAATATCTAAATTTGTTCAAATGTAACGTTACTAACCGCGGAATTGCCCATATACATATACATATATTTTAGCGACATTATTGAGCAATTGAACACGGATAATCAGAAGTTCTAGAAGACGTAAGTAGACTTTTACCTCTTTATCTATCAGTTGCATTTCGGGCATTTTCTCGCCAGAAGAAATATTCATCGATGGCGTGCTGACAATGACGTCATCGTGGAAACATGGGAGAAAACGTAGCTTCCTGTCTCAGCTTCATTACATTCAGAACTCATTTTAGTATTGTTAATCGGCATAATGGGCATGCCAACGAAAATGGGTATAAAGTGTGTTTTTATTATGTTTATGGTGATCTCTTTTTTACTGAAAGTATTTAATCATGTAACTGCCTGAAATACATCTTCTCGTCCCTATTACCTCATGAGGTTGGGGGAGTAAAATTTGACGCACGTTAATGAATGTACATTGGCCAAGTTGGCGTACTTCCACCTTTTTCATTCTCTGTAAACAGACCTACGCGTACAATGCCGTCCCACTTACCCCAGTATGTCGGGGCTAGTGGGGCAATAATAATATTTACCCCATATGTCACATATTTGTATCTTGTTCATGATCAAGCTGTGATGCTTGAATATTTCTTGCAGCATTTTTTTTTTCATAATTTCTAAATAAATGCTTAAGTGTCCTAATAAACACACTTTACATCTTCTTACAGTTCCATGAATATATTCATTGTTTTTCTTTCTTTAAAAAAAGAAGAAGATAAAAACAATATTTTTTTCAAGTTTAAGATTTTCAAAGAAAAAAAAATGTTCATCAGAAAAAAAGAAGAAAAAAAGTTGGGGGACTCTTTATAAAGAGAATTAAAGGAACAATCTTATTTACATTTTTAGAAAACGTTCCGATTGATTTTATACTTATGAAACTGTTACAATATTGAAACATGATCGCCTATGTATAAAGAAAGATCAAATCCGACTGAAGCCGGACTGGTTTATCAACAAAATTCACTTTTCTAGCATAATGAGAATGCACTTGACTAACCGCTTTCAGAAAGCAGGGGGAATATTGTTAGGATGTTTAATTTTCTTGCAAAACAAAGTCGAATTCTTTTTACTATTTTCTTTCAAACTGGTTGTCCACAAATACGTCATAGCCACTAGTCCTCCCCTCATCCAGCAGCCTCAAATTTCCACTGATGTGTTTTACTATTAAATGTTACTGCTTTCACTCAATTCACATTGCTCTTTTTTAGGATTGGGTTCCCTTTAAATGAGATGCGTGGACTTGGAGAGCTTTTGTTAAACATTGTTACTGAATCGCTTTCACTTGTACTTTGCAATACGTGTGAAACAAACAATATACAATTCCAGATCTTCGTATTTACACCTGGGCATTCATTTAAAGTCAATGTCAAATAGACAAGCATTCTCATTTGAACTTTAATTTGCACATGCCAAAATCTCAACCTTGGATTCCTTTATCAAACAAACACTAAAATCCATTCCTCCTTCCTTCCTTCCTTCCTCCCGCAACAAGTCACGGTGCTTTCTAAGCTATTTTTGTTTTGACAGCAGACATAATATACAATTGTTCGCATGTTTCCTGATGCGCGTAGCCCTTGGTGCATCCTGTCGTGACTTGATAAAAATGTCAACCAGAATGTATGTGTGTGTTTTTTTTTCAGCAATGGAAAACAAATTATGGCCGTAATGGATAATGCAGATGCAATGAATACTATTTAAATTAATCCTATCCATATTTAACAAACACTACACTCTCTTCGACTGCGTCCCTTCGTCTCACCTCAATACTCGAGGCAAGTTTCAATTTCAGTTTTAGTTAGATTTATTTCTTCAATTGTACATAACAGAAAAAAAAGTCACGATCCTGCCAAATTATTGGTATAATGACAGTGGGAATATAATCCTACAGGATGTGTGAACGATGCGCGTATAGCTCAAGAGTCCCTGTGTGTTCTTCCACACCCGCTATTAATATCCTTGACCGCTAGTGCTTTGTTTAGAGGCAAGGAGAACACATGATGGTCGGCGTGGATTCTGCTGGTGCGATAAATGTCCTTTCCTTTTGTTAATGTGCATAGCAAAACCAAACTTTTTGTTGGGACTCCAGAAAGGTGAAACGGGTCAACCAAGTCAATCTTTGGTTTTTCTGAAAGAACAAGCATTGCTCTACATTATTCCTAAGATTGGGATCATAAAATGAATGTCAAAGTGTGTGTTCAGCAGTTTTGTTTTTTACAACATTTCTTTCTTTTTTTCTTTTTTTTTGGTAGAGTGATCAGGTGTGTCTATAGGTGACCCTCTCTTAAAGTTATATACCAAACACAATTTCCAGGGGGGGGGGGGGGGGGGCTGGTTTGATATATTGTTTCAGTTTATTTTAGCATTATTGTGGAAATATTAAGATACGTGGTACGCGCTACCTGCAATACACCGCTTGCTGTCGGGCGGAAGCTCGGTGATCAGGTGGAGATTACGACTGTCCGGAGATCAGGAGGTCGTAGGTTTGAATCATTCTAAAGAATGTACGCCCATGATTTTTTTTTTTTTTTTTTTTTTTTTTATCATGGCTACTACATGAACACTGATTAATCCAGTGCTTATTTAAGTCTCTGTAGGGCAATCTGTCAATCAGTTGCAATGAAACATCTCAACGGAAAAAATTCATGAATTTGAAAAAAAAAATAAGATACACATACTGAAGAGTGATATTGTTACTATGAATATGCAAACACTGTGCGTAAGAAAACACAAACCACAAGACTTGCTTTTAGCGATTAGAAAAAGGAGATTTGTTAGGAACGAAGGATCTTCCCTATTGATCCCCATACATTAAATTCCGGTCCCACGAGATTCTATTTTTAACCCTATTTTAACTGGGTTATTTGCCACCAACATATTTACTGGGGGAGGGGGGTCAATTTGCCCCCCCCCCCCCTTCAAATCTCGGCCGCCGATCGCGCGATCACCGCAACATTTTGCCTGAAGATAGAGCTGGATGCAAACTAAACGATTCCACGGTCATACGACAGAAATCTTGGCTTTCTATTTTTAGTAAATTAAGTAGGCAAATTTGCGCATAAAATCATATGTTCACCTATAACTCCTTTAAAAAGACTGAAGGATTACTAAATTTTTGTGTCAGAGTTCCTCAAGACATATCCGACAATTTTCTTGTAAAAATAGTACAATAAAAATAAGTTTCTTTTGTTTCGTATTGTTTTGTCAGTTTGATATGTTTATTGTTTTTTTTTTTTGACCTTTTGTTTTCTATTGCTTTTTGCCAAATTTTGTTGCAGGCACTTTTCAAGCTTATCTACATTAGAATTGATAAATTTTAATGGCTAAAAGTTGAACAATCGAATTTATATCAATTTAACAAAAACACACACACAAACAAACTCAAATTTCATTGGATTTGCACACGATATCATGAATTTTAGCTGTTTTCGGGTTGACATGCGTATGCAAAATATTACGGTGTACCCGGACGTCGCAAATTTTGTCTCAAAATATGCGGGAGATTTCAATAAAAAAAAAAGTGATGAAACGACGCGGCAATAAGATTCTTTGCGATTGGTGAATCGTAGCGGGAAATGTCGTGGGTGTGTGTGTGTGTGTGGGGGGGGGGGCAATTTGACCCCCTCCCGGTCAGAATAGGGTTAAGGTAAATTTATATCTAATGGCACAATTCTTGAAAAAAAAAAGTGTTCTAAAAAAAGAAGAAAAAACAAACAAATTTTCCCTTTCGCTTTTTAATTCCAAACTTTAGAATAATGTATAGGAGAAGAAAAATATATTGCTTTCTCAGGAAAAAAATAAACAACTCAGAATTGGCAAGGTCAACTTGCGTCATCTACTTTGAGTCTTCACGTAAAACCAGGGCGTTTAGCTATTTGTTGGTTTTGTGATGCATAGTCAAAATTGTCGTGTGAGTGTGCATGTGTGTGTGTGTGTGTGTGTGCTTGTATGTGTGGGACCACGTTACTCAGTCCCTATTCTTTTTATTTTTTGTCTTTTGTGATACAATGTGAACCATTAACTGTAAATTCTAATTACTATTTTATGAAAGCTCTTAAAACGATGTTTCACTCCCTGGATTATGAGTGGTTCTATTATGCAATATTCTCAGTACGCTGTACATGAAGTTCCGTCGTGGAAATATCGCCGCATCCGTTGTTGAAAGATCGCCGCTTTACATACGTAAACATATAACAGACCATGACGTGGTATACATAAATGCTGTTCATTTGTCCCTTGAAGAGGGACAAAATGTTGTCATGCCTTTCTGATCAGTAGTTCTGGTATGAACTTTGTGTGAACCTTGAAGTAAAACTTGAAATTAGTGAAATGGGTCAACCTAGCCGGTCTTGAATTTTTCGTATTTTCTGAAAGAGCAAGTCTTCTTCTACAATAATACTAAAATTTGGGATCGGAAAACGGGCAGAAAAGTGTGTTTTGAGCAGTTTACTTTAAACATTTTTTTTTTTTTTTTAGAATAGTGTGATTAGGAGTGTCTTTGGAGTCTCATTTTCATTCCTAAAAAACCTTGTACACACACTCTTCACTTTAAACTCTAATAACCTTCTAAAGGATGATGCTACTGCTTTAAAATTTGGCATTGATTATGGACAGAATATGTTAATAAGGCACGCTCCATTTCAATTTAATCTGATAATCCTTTCATTTTTGTTACTCCGGTGGTTTACATCCTGTTTTTTCCCCATTCATTGCACAGCACGCACGGCTTGGCAAAGATTAAGCGCTTGAATAGACACTGCACTGCAGAGCCTCTCTTCTCAGTTCACACTTTTCCTGAGTGTGTGCTTTCTTTCCAAAATTTTGATTTGATTTGAGTTATATATCATTTAATAGCTTAAGGTCTTCTCTTTCAGAATATGCTCTTAAAATGTCATGTCTGCCAACATTCTGTTTGTCTTGTGATGCAGGATCACACACACACACACATGTATATTATATATATATATATATATATATAATTATACAATAAAGTTTAACCATTTTTGCAGTGCTATTGTTTCACAAATGCCTGCTGTAAGGAGGGCACAATGTTCGTTATTAATAGGAAAAAAGAACTCGTCCTCTTACTATTGATACCAAATTACGTTGACTAAGGTCATGTATGACTAAGGACATGAAATCCAAATGCATGTTGATTTGTGTTGAGTTGCGATACCCTCAACATCATTTTTGCGGTGAAGAAATATCTAGAAACTCTACTTATATTTGTGACAACTTTTTTTTTCTTCAGATTACTTGGGTTGCTACAGTACTGAAATGTTTAACAAAAGACTTTGGAATGCACCCCTAACTCGACTCAGCATAACTTGCCGTATGTTCCATCGCCATGTCTTTTGTTACTCACATTAATATCACAGAAACATGCACGTTATGCGTGTATAATATCATCACATGGCCAAAAGTCGCACACAATCATTTCATATGTCACGACTGAACATTGGTGAGATGAGTCATCCAGTCAATCTTAATGTATTCATATTTTCTGAAAGACTTTATTGACATGTTTAGGTTTGCAATCATGAAATGAACTGATTGCATTTCAAGTCTTTTTTGTATAATTTTGTGATTAGGTGTGTCTTAGAATCCCCCTTTCATTTCTTTAAAAAAGATACACATGCACTATTTACTTTCAGCTTTACTTACTTTTGAAGAAAATCATGTTTTACAAGTTGGTACTTGTTAAGAATAAAATGTGTTGACACATCATAAATCAATTTAAGCATATTTCAATAACTCCTTCTTTGCTTACGCTACAGAGTTTCAAATCCTGCCCCCCCCCCACACACACACACATACACACATCCAATGATTGTACGTTTAGTACGGCTTGTAAGAACTTGAATATACTGTATATATACTTTGGAGCCTCTTTTCACAGTACAAAATGTTTCCAGAGTATGTGCTTTCTTTTCAATATGTGGGAATTCTCCAAATAGGAGAGTCCATTTGAATTGAGTTACGGTATCTACTTTGTTTCAAAGTTTAAAGTCTGCTCTTTCAGTATCTTTCCTTGGCTTAAAATATACAGTTAAAAACATTTTTTTTTTATTACCCCTGAGAAATTGTTAGTTTTGAGCAGATTTCTTACAAGTGGAGAATGGAGTGATGGTGATTGGATGTTAACTTTTTACTCTCATTTGTCTTCTATAAATTGACATTAATTCCACTTTCATCTCATTTGCATAACAATAGAAATGTTGAGATATAACACCCAATCATTGTCCCTCCATTCTTTACTTGTAAGAAATCTGCTCAAAACTAAAAATTTCCCAGGGGGTATGAATGATTTTGCGGTTAACTGTATGTATGGCGACCGATATGCATACACATGCCTACATGTATAAGTAAGTACACAAGTGACTGATCATCGAAAATGCACTTTGTGTGAATTACAGAATATTGCATTTATTCACTTATTTCATTCTTGAAATAAACTACCAAAGTGTTGTTCTCGAGACAAGTCCTAGCGATGATGGTATCTACAGAAATCTTAGTCTCATAAAAACGACTTTAAAGTACAATTGAAGACTTTGCTCGCAAAAATTGATAAGTCCATATTTGCCAAATGGAGATATTTGCGATAAGAGGTCAAGAAAAATAAACAGAATAATAAGAAAATATTTGCTTCTTTTGACTATAACTTCAAATATGTACCTTTATATGTAGTGACCAATCCATCATTGAAAAGGTATTATTTTGTACTTTATGACAGAAACCGCACTTCAAAATCTTCAAAAATGGACTTATCGTTTTTTTAGAACAAACTCTTCAATTATTGTCAATGGACTGAGAATGAATCCTTTGAACTACACTACCTACACTAAAATGTATTTTAGTAACCAAATATAGATTACGGTAAAAAAAAAAAATGCGCTTAACTTTATCTTTCGTCACAATGAAGAGAAAGGTGGTTCGATACGACAAGTTTAAGAAGCATAAATACATGCACAGAGTTCTTTTTTTTTTCCTGTTTTGTACGACCAATTATAAGATGACACCGCCCTTAATTGAAGCACGTCTAAGGGAAAGACAGTGTAAAATGTTTAACTTTTTCATAACTTTGATAACATTTGTAACTTCTTTTTTTTTTTCGTGAAATGAATCTGTGCAACCGATGAAACGTATATAGAAGTGCAAATTATATGTTTTAATATAAGCGACAATCTTTTTTTCTTCAGCCTTTCTCATGCCTTTCAAGTTCTTAAGGTTTTTTGTTTTCTTTCTTTCTTTTCGTCTTTCACATAAGTTGTCTGTTTGGCCGACGTGGATTCATGGAAGTTAGAACTGCTCGTATTTCTTCTGTGATATCTGTGAGGAGTGAGCTGCAGTGTTTGCCATTTTGGTTGTCTGAACCCTTCTTATCTTGGACGTTAAAGGCCGATATCGGTTTCGAAAAACTGGTATACATAATTATAACGTAGATATGTATTCCTCACCTTCGACCTTTGCTGTTCGTACACATTTTACTTACATATAAAATACATTAAATGCACCTACTCCCATAGGCCAGAACCTGCACCTCGAGACAACATTAACGATAAAAAAGTGCTCACATTTATACTGGTTAGTGAATCAATATTAAACTTACGATACGCTACACAGTTATATGTCAATAATCATGAGGTATAATACTCAATACAATATTCGGGTCTCGACATTCAGAACTTAATCCAAAGAAAGCGCGGCATCTGCAGTCTTGAACATTCAAGAAACAGTTGTGGTTATAAAAGGCAAAGCACTTTTGAAAAAAAAAAATAGCGCACTGACTTATTCGTAGGCACCTAAACTTTACTTCATCTAACTAAAAGGAATGTTTTCGGTCCGGTCTCAACAGAATTATCGCAGTGTTATCCATTAACTTTTTTTTTCTTTTAACTAATCCCATATGGGTTGTATTATATAGTTTGTTTTTTATGTGGCCGTGTTTCTCAGACCGAGTGGCAATTAGCTTAAGTGGTCATTAGACCTAGTGGTTATTGGATCAAATGACAATCAGACGAAACGGAAAGTGAATCAAATGGTAAGATGTGTAGACCAAGTTGCAATGGCCAACAACAAGGGGATTCTGAACGGGGGTCTCGTTTATCACCCACTGAGTTTGGATAAGAAATAGCTAGCTTAATAGCTTTCATCTAGCATATCCTCCAGAGGTCCTCCTAGACAGGGGGACTCTGAACGGGGTATTAGACTAAGTAGCATGTAAACGAAGTGGTAGATCAAATGGTGTTAGACGAACTGAGAATTAGACTAAGTTGTATAAACCAAACTAAATATTACACCAAGCGGGAATAAACGAAATGGTAAATAGACAAACTAGTTGTAGCCTTATACAAATGGGTTGATTCCGAATAGTCGTAGCCCAACTGGCGATTAGACCAGTTGGTAATAGCTCAAGTAATAATTCACAAAAAAGGGCGAAAATGCACTAAATGCGAAAAAAAAATATATATATATATATCAAAGTAATCGCCAAAGGTGCTGCCACGTGTTCAAGCCTCCGCTTGTCACTGCTTGTAGTAGCAGTCCATATTTTGCAAAATTTCTCAGTTAATTAGTTGCAATTTGGTAAAGTAACAAATGAAGGGTTTGTTTGCAAAAACCGATAAGTCCATTTTTGAAGATTTTGAAGTAAGGTAATAATACCTTTTAAGTGATATATTGGTCACTACATATAAAGGTATATTTGTTAAGTTATGGACAAAAGTAGCAAAAATTTTCTTATCATTCTCTTTATTTTTCTTGAACTTTAATCGCAAATATCTCCATTTGGCAAATATGGACTTATTGGTTTTTGCAAACAAACTCTTCAAATTATGATTATATCATTTTGTGTAAGTAATCATGTACCATACGCCTTAGAAACTACGGAGAAGTGGAGAAGAACATTGTAATCCTTATATTGGTGTTTTCTGCGATATTACTGTAAAAAATGTGATGAATATATAGAAATACAGGCCCATCGAAGAAAACAAAATCTAGCAATGATACCAAATGAAGCCAAGCTAAAAAGTGACAAGTGACTATACAAGCAATCAGTGATAATAAAGTCTCGCTGGCCCAAATTCTCCTAATTGTTACTAGGCTTTGTTACATAAGTTTAATCATGACTATTGTACATTTGTCGTTGTTGTTTCTTTAATGTGAACAACTTAACTTTATTGAAAATCTGTGTTTAGTTTTTCAGTTATTCTTCGTCATTGATAAATGATATCATTTGCAAATAAGAAGCATACACGCTATGCACAATCATCTGCTTTTTAGTAAGTTTGCATAATCACGATATACACGTTATTCATTAATTGGTTGTACAATACAAATTTGTTTCCCTTGCAAATTAACTGCCTTGTCTTATATATGTGACCCTGCACCACAAAACCAACAAAACGTCGCCAGACATAGATTCTAGTTGAGGGCAAATTCTGAAAGAACAGACTCTAAGCTTTAAAATAATGTAAAACGCAATTCAAATGGACTCCCTAACCTACCCAAATACTGCAAAAAGCACACTCTCTAGAAAAGCGTGAACTTAGAAAAGAGGCTCTGAAGTACACGATCTATTCGCGGTCTTAATCTTTACCCAGCCGTAATAGCTGTGCCACGGAAGGAACAAAACACATGATGTAAACCACTAGAGCAACAACAATGAAGAGATTATCAGATTAATCTGAAATTGAGCATGGTTTATAAACATATTCTGCCCATGATTAATGCTAACTTTCAAAGCAGCAGCATCATGTTTTTAAAAGTTATTAGACTTGAAAATGAAAAGTGTTCAAAGGATTTCAAGACATGAAAAGTGGCCTCGAAGACATACCTGATCATTCTACTCTTCCTCCCAAAAAGTTATAGAAAAACTACTAATAACACACTTTCCCATTCATGTTAGGATCCCAAACTGAAGAATAATGTAGATGAAGGATAGCTCTTTCAGAAAATATGATAAATTCAAGATTGACTTGGTTGAAACATTTCACCTTTTTTTAGTCCTCATGTAAAATCAAGAGGTGCGACTTTTTGTTTGTTTTATGATGAACGGTCACATATATGTATATTTATATATATATATATTCTTTATTCTCTTTTGAAAGTAAGAAGAATGTGAAATTACATAAAATGTGTAATATCGAACAACAAATGAAGAAAAAAATCAATCGTCTCTTTGAAAATCAATGTATGTTTCAAACACGCATTCAGTTGAGACAGCATCTGTACATTTCTTTTATCTCTTGAATTGCTCTTTAACATCATCAAATTCATAATTCTGTGCATGCATCTTCTGACGTTCTCGGCCCTTTGTCCGGTCCTCCCGTAGCCTCTGCTGATGAATCTTCCACCGCACGTTCCCCGGAGGATCTTTGCTGAGATGTCGAGGGGTACTCTCCTTTAAATGGAAGCATACCAGAAAAATAACAGATATAACAAATGCAAATGGCCAAGAAAACATAACATGGCCAAGAAAACATAACAGTAAATCTCTCACTGATCGCAGAATTTTTTCTTCTCCTACAGCGACTATACTTGTGCCGATTGGCGTTTATAACAATTTATACGTTCCTTTGTTTTATTTCATACGTTACTCACGTAAAGTACATGCTTATATTACAGAAGGTACATAAGTCCATAGAGAGCCCGGTCTAGCGATAAGTCCATCGAGCAAAAATGGCACTTCTAGCGCAATTTCTGACCGTCGGGGCTCATCGTTGCAGAATTCAAATTGTCGCGTCTGTCTCTCTGCAAATTATTCGCGCGCCTGCTTGAAAAGAAGTGCAACGATCCCTTAATTGCGTGCGTGAAGTTAAAGGCCGTATCACACCTTTCCGGGTAAGCTACTCGGGCTTGTTGCGAGGAGGGATTTTCCAGCACGCAGGAGAATTTCCCCGGGCGGACAAAAATGTTTTCTAGTTTCCCACTTGTTTCTTACCTACTAGACGCGTGCTACTACTTGCGTGTATTCTGTGTGACCTGCCTGAGAGCTTTGGAGCCGAACCGTTTTCTGTTATACGAGCGACTTAAAGGACTGGTATTGAGAAGTATATGCGTTGGAGTTGCCTGAGAGGTGCTGCCGGTAAGGGTCTCCTACTAGAGGTGTTCTGCGTGTACCTCTGTAAGCGAACACCCACGCCTCACTCGAAACAAGTTGGGAGCATGCTCAAGGCCTTGTCATACCGTATCTGGGAAGTTTTGCGGCTTGACTTGCGGAGAAACAAAATTAATTGTTACCCGGATAGGCGAGCTCTTCGCAGTTGGTCCGCGGCACCTGACAGTACCTAGCGCGTATCTCGCCTGTAGTTGCCCGTAGGTGCTCATGCAAGTTCCATTTAACCGCAGTCAAGTTTTGAGCATGACCAAAACTTTCTTCCGGGTGAGTCGCGGGAAAGCCCGGAAAGGTCCACGCAGAACGACAGAAGGCGGCCCTCAGCGGCAGCATCTCGCAGGAAACTCCCACGCAGGTACTTCGCAGTTCCCGTATGCAGCCAAGATAAGACATTCTGTGGGACTTCCGCCATTCCTTCAAAGGAATTCCTTCACTGAGTTGTCAGCCCCCATGTGCCTGGCACACAGGTCACACAGTATACCCGCAAATGGAATTTAAGTAGAATGCGTCCAGCAAGTAAGACACATGTTCTGACTCGCTCAAATCCTTGTCCGCCCTTAGAAATTGTCCGGTATGCTGGAAAATCCCCCCGCACAACAAGTCCGCGTAGCATGCACGGAAAGGTGTGATAGGGTCTAAACGTTGTTGCGGGTAATGAAAAGATTTGCGTGCGCACCTCCGGGCGACTACGAGTGAGACACGTGCTAGGTACTGTCATGTGCGGGTCATCTGCGGGGACCTCCGGGTAGTAAAAAAAATTGTTCTTCACAAGTCGCACGCAAGGCTTACCCGGAAAGGTGTGACACGGCCTTAACTGTGTGTTAGGTGTACCGTAACCGTATCCCCAATCCTTATCCTAAAGGCCGTGTCACACCTTTCCGGGTATTCAAGCCTTGCGTGCGACTTGCCCCTTCCCCACAGTGTAGAAGAGAGTAGAAGTGCGCCAAGAGGGTCTACTCTCGCGATTTTGCATAGTACGCTCATGGACAGGTTCCGGCGCCATTTTTTTAGGAAGCAAAGCGAGCTATGGCGGACCCTCTATGGAGATATATTTGCCTTCATTTTATTTTCTCCTTTTTTCGGACCTCATTACGACATTTAGAAGTATCATTCCCTTCAAAAACGAAATATAAATGAAGAAATTCCCTTTATCATCTAATCTTTAGTCCCTCAAAATTCGAGCCATTAAACTAATGATTTAATGATAGGGAGTGTATAAACATGGTGTTTGATATGCTTGAGATTTCTCACAGCTTCAGAGCTCCACCCCCCCCCCCCCTCTCTCTCTCTCTATCTTTGAAATCTTTATCTTTCTCTCTCTCTCTCTCTCTCTCAGCTCCTCTACTGGTTAAAGATGTAGGCTATTATACAATGATTTTCCTTAAAACAGCCAATAGAATTATAGGCGATCAATAAGATTATCATTTCTATGTATTCATTTGCAGAAAATTTCAGAACACTTATTTCTTCTTTTGAGGTTATCTTTAGTTTTCATTTATTTATTTTTGGTGTGTGGGGGGGGGGGAGGGGTTACCGTGGATCGGGTAATGTAGACCTCTAGAACTTTTCACTGTGTTGGCACTTTTGTATGATTTGTATGTCTCTCTCTTTTCTTTTCTTTTTTGACTGATCATCAATCATAACAAGGCAAGTGCCATAATGGGTCTCGCCCATTCGCGTACGAGAAATTGTATACGAATGGAATATAACAGATAAAAAAGAGATATAACAGATAAAAAGAGATATAAAAGAGTGCAAATTTATGGCTAAAAAAACTTGCCATAAAAAACTTAACATTGAGCACGTTGACCCCTGCCTGTGACCTTTGACCTTGTGGTTATCATCCACTCCCCAAGGGACAGCTACCATCCAAGTTTGGTAACAAACGGACCTACGGATCAAAAGTTATGACCCATAATAGAAACGTGCCATAAAAAAAAAATCAACATTGGGCTCTAAAAGTTCGTTGACCCATGCTTGTGACCTATGACCTTGTGGTGACTGTCCACTCCCCAAAAGACATCTACCATGCAAGTTTGGTCACAAATGGAGTTATAGATCAAAAGGTATATGACCCATAATAGAAACGCGCCATAAAAACTTAACATTGGGCTCTTAAGGTTCGTTGACCCCTGCCTGTGAAATGTGACCATGTGGTGATCATCCACTCCCCAAGGGACGTCTACCATCCAAGTCTAGTCACAAATGAAGTTATTGATCAAAAGTTATGACCCATAATATAAACGCGCCATAAAAACTTAATATTGGGCCCTAAAGTTCATTGACCCCTGCCTGTGAGCTTTGAAC